>OY731404.1:56919644-56938649 GCA_963425845.1 Sphenostylis stenocarpa
CACCCCCCTCTTGAACTCAACCATTAATTCTTTCAATGCTAAGTCCTTATCTTTATCTAAGCATACATTTTTCGTATTGGCTACCTCCTTTTCTTCTAAACATGCAATTTTCATTTTTAATGACTCATTTTCCTTTTCAGATCTTCTTAGGTTCTTCTTTACAACTTTAAATTCGTCTTTCATATTCTTAAAGGCAGTAAATAACTCATTATAAGCATTTTGCAATTCATCATGGTCATTTTCATCACTAGAGGATGAATCGGAATCACTAACCTCAAAGTCGAAAGATATATTGTCTTTTGCCAACAAGAAAATGTTAGCCTCTATTTCCAGATCACTTGACTCCGAAATCGAGTCACTATCATCGGTTCCTTCATAAGTTACTCTTAGTTTATCCCACATTTCTTGAGCACTCTTACAAACTGATATCCTGTAAAACTCATCAAGGGTAACGTCATATTGGGCTTTCCTATTTTCTTCATACGACCATCTAGAAAATTGTTTTGGTACTTCTACTCCATTTTCAAAAACTTTAGGAATAAAAGGACCGTTTAAAATAGCGTCCCAAACGCCTCTATCAACAGACTCTAAAAATATTTGCATACGTACCTTCCAAAAAGGATAATTTTGACCCGCAAAAAGTGGGGGTCTGTTGATAGACGCACCTTCGGCAAAAGTTTGATTTTGTCCGGCCATTTTCAAAAATTTGAATGACTATCAAAGCAAGCTCTGATACCACTTGTTAGAATCGCGCAGCGGAATGATCGCGTGGTCGGACAAAAACCAAGAGGGGGGGTGAATTGGTTTCTTAATAAAAATTAGGTTTTCAAAATTTTCCCCAAATTTTACCGATTAAAAACTGTGTAAATGTAAATAGAGAAAGGGATAGAGTCTTACACAGGAGATTTATACTGGTTCGGATCAAAAGACCCTACGTCCAGTTGCTAATCACTCAAACAGAGGATTAACGCTGTCACTATAAACAAGTTGTTACAGCAGATTACAATTGACAAGATAAAGATAAAGATAACACCTCTCTTGAAACCCACAAGAGATGAAGAACAGCTTTCCCCAGAGACGGCACAACACACAATCCACTAAGAACTCCACTTAGTGATTCTTATCGCTTCTAGCCCACACCAGGTTCAGAAAGCCCCCTTTCCTTGCAACAAACAGTTCTCTGGCACTCACAACACTTAACTTTTGTATGGAAAAGGTTGTTCTCATTTTTCTGAGTGCCAAAGGAGAGTTTAAGTAGGGAAATTAGGGTTTAGGATTTGGGGATTTCGAAACTAGGGTTCTTGGTAATTGGGTTTTCGAAAATAGGGTTTGTTTGAAGTTTAAAATCGAAACAGATCTGGAATAATCGATTATTTGGAGTAATAATCAATTAAAACAGAGCCAAATACGTCGAACCCAATACTCTCTGGTTTAATCGATTATTTGGTGAAATAATCGATTATCTGTACGGAACTATACGGAATAATCGATTATTTTGCTGTTTAATCGATTAAAGCAGTGAGTTTGTAAAGAAAATGGTTTTCTCACTGTTTTAATCGATTATTTACCTATTTAATCGATTAAAGCCGAGCCTGAATGATAAATTTGAGCTTTTTGAAGCTTCTAAGTTACAGACTATGTACCGGCTATCTTAGATTCTATAATTACAGACTCAATCAAACTAAAATAGAGTTATTACAATACAGAAATCATCAATCTTCAATCTTCAATACTCTAAGTCTTTAAGCTCTTGGATCATCATCAAAATCAACATTCTTCATGATCATTATTTGCAACATCAAGTCCTTGAATGTTCAACAAATGTAAATAGAGAAGAGAAGAGAAGAGAATCTTACACAGGAAATTTATACTGGTTCGGATCAAAAGACCCTACGTCCAGTTGCTAAGCACTCAAACAGAGGATTAACGCTGTCACTATAATCAAGTTGTTACAAACAAATTACAATTGAAATGATAAAGATAAGAAAACACCTCTCTTGAAATCCACAAGAGATGAAGAACAACTTTCCCTAGAGACGGCACAACACACAATCCACTAAGAACTCCACTTAGTGATTCTTATCGCTTCTAGCCCACACCAGGTTCCAAAAGCCCCTTTTTCTTGCAACAAATAGTTCTCTGGCACTACAACACTTAACTTTTGTATGAAAAAGGTTGTTCTTATTTTCTGAGTGCCATAGAGAAGCTTAAGTAGAGAAATTAGGGTTTGGGAATGGGGAATTTCGAAATTAGGGTTCTTGGGAAAAGGGTTTTCGAAAATAGGGTTGATTTGAAGTTAAAAATCAAAATCTGACTGAAATAATCGATTAAATGAAGTGTTAATCGATTATTACAGAGCCAAAATCAACAGAACCCCAAAACTCTCTGTTTTAATCGATTAAAAGGGTTGTTAATCGATTAACAGGCCTGTTAAATGATTAACAGGTGGTTTAATCGATTAAACCAGTGAGCAGATATAGAAAATGGTTTTTCTCTGTTTTAATCGATTATTTCCCTATTTAATCGATTAAAGTCGAGCCTGGATGATAAATTTGAGCTTTTTTGAAGCTTCTAAGGTGCAGACTATGTTCCGGCTATCTTAAACTCTAATATTATAGACTCAATCTAATCAAACACAGAGTTATTACAATATAAAACAAGTCTTCAACATTCTAAGTCTTTGTGTTCTTGAATCATCATCAAAATCAACAATCTTCATGTCCATCAGGTGCAACATCAAGTCCTTGAATGTTCAACACTATTAGGGATCAGATCGATATTGTATTTATATCAACGAAGGAAGGCGTTTGCTAGATGTTTCCAGTTTTGGACTTGCCCCCTCTCCAATTGCATATACTAATTCAAGGCCGAGTTTGCCAGGCTCTCCTGAAAACAGTGGATCAAGAGTTCTTCATTGTCAGCATGTGAAGCCATCTTATGGCAGTACATTGTAAGATGGCTTTTTGGGCAAGTCATTCCCATGTACTTTGGGAAGTCTGGAACTTTGAATTTTGGGGGAAAGCGGATGTTCTTGATGAGGCACATGTCGGCCACCTCTTTCACGTCAAAGTAATGTCCCTCCATGGCCCTTAGTCTCTCCTCCAGGGCGTAAATCTGTAGCTTAGAGACTTCAGGGGTATGGATGTGGACTGCCTTGCTGTCGGGCTGCACATGAATTCCCCGTTCATGCACATGGAGGGGTTCCTCTTCCTCCTCGTGGTGAGAGGCATGGTCACTATGAGGAATATCGCCGCCGTCAAAAGTGGCGGTTGGAGTGACGTGATGGATTTGATATGACTCATGATTGTCTGATAACCGGGTTGGACCTAAAGGCGAGGTTTTCGAAAATGTTCGATGGAGTCGCCAACAGTGTTATGACCTTAAACACTGAAAAAGGTAAAAAGGCAGTGGTTTTAGAAAAAAACCAACTTTAGCCATTACAACCAGAGTCGGGTAAGGGAGTTAGTTATGTGTGGGGAAGGTGTTAGGACCCCACATCGCCCCTTTCGGGTTCCCTATGATGGACTAGCTTATAAAATAAAGACTAAAGAAATTACACTTTTGCCCTTATTATTTCATCTACTTGCAGAAATTAAATGTCTACATGGGTCTAATATTTAATATGCATACAAGGAAAGCTATAAAGAAAGCAATAAAAGAGAGTATGTGGAAGAAACCTACTAAGCAAGCTTTGTATTAAGTGCTCGAAGATTGAGGATGCTTTTTGGCTATCCCCTCACTCTACAACGCTACTCACTCCTCTATCAAAAGAAAGATTCTAACTACAGAGTGTCTAAAAAGAGCACTCGAACTCTGGAAATGCTTTAGAGAGGTTTAAGAAGAGTATTGGAGGATAAATTCAGGTGAAAGTTGTTGAAAACGAGGGGGAGGAGACCCCTATATATAGGAATTTGCGTCTGTCAGATCGCGACGGTCGTCTAGACCCTTGTCAGGCGAGATGACCATCTAGCCACTTTAGAGTCGAGACGACCGTCTCACCAAGCGGCGAGATGGCTGTCTCCTCATATAAGTGGCGAGACGGCCGTCTAACCTTTATATGGCGAGATGGTCGTCTGGCCAATCAGGATGGTTGTCTCGAAATTTTTGGGCAAAAATTCTCTTATTTTCTATGTACAGGAAGTCCTCCTATCCTAATTATGGAGTCAGAAGGCTTTGCCTATCTTCAAATGGAGGTTTTCTGGTTTTATTGTGAAGCTGGGCAAGATTTGGGGTCTACAAGGACCTTCTTTGGCAATATGTTGTTGGTGCATCAACTCCATTAGCTTCGTTATTTGCTCTTTTATGGAGTTAAGCTTTGTCGTCAGCTTACGCTTTTTCTCTGTCAAATGCTCTATCCTTTTGGCTTTTTGAGCACAAGTAAGGACAGGAAGAAGACCAGCCACTTTCTAGAATGCAAAATGCATTAGGGTTTTTACTTTTTATTTTGTATAATGAATGATTAGTGTACGATAGATATGCCTTAAGACAATAGCTTTTGTGTCATCCTGAAAGCTTACACTTTGCGGGGTACCATACCCACTTCGGTGTAATGGTTCCTTCCCCATCGTGGATTTGACAAGTTTTACGAAGGTTACCTACCACACCTTAACACCTTTGTCCCTTCCTTGCGGATGGTTACAAACGTGCTCGAGGTCTCTTTCGCCTTTGTCTTAAGGATATCTAACTTATCCTTGTAATGAATGAACTTATGTTTGAGATATTTTATTAGAATGATGCGTATGCATTCCTTTCTCATGCATTTATTTTCTCTTTTTGGTTTTACCTATCTTAAGATGATGAGGGTATCTATGACTTGACTTTGTCAAAATCATCTTATTGAGTTTTATTATTTTTAAATGAATGTTTATAAATAAAGTTTGTTTATTGTAAAAATTTAGTTTTATAACCCCTTATCTCTTTTGTAAGTCAACATGGCTACTTAGCTTACAAAGAACCTCGAAACCACAATACCTTAAATGAAGACTGTCCAAGATAAGGTTGTTTATCACAAAAAGATTTTATTTTGACATGTTTATTTTTATTTTGTATTTTTATTTTTTTTTTAAATTGTATGATTCTGCTATGCAAATGTGATAAACAAAATGCAACAAACAAATGCACAAACAATTTGAAAGTGATGAAGATCTTATTGAATCATTTAAACGAAGATCTTGTTGATTTGATGACGTCAAAATGAAGTCAAAGGCTACTATGTTGTAGTCAAAGGTCACTTATATAAAAGGGTAGAGTGATTAGTGAGTCTGCATCTTTACATAGGTGTAGACCCCTAATTTTGCCCGGCCTCTCAAAATAAAAGCTAGAGGAACTTCACCCGAAGATGGAGTTCATCCGGCTTCCCAAAACGAGAAGGACCTCCCACAACAAAAGACGGAGTTCACTCACTCGCACAATAAAAGCCAAAAGAGACTTCCTACACAAAGACAAAGCTCGCCCGACATCTTATTGGAGGCCAAGAAGACTTCCTATATGAAGATAAAGCTTCAACGGACACACCTCGGCATCAATCTATGTCCGAAAAAGGAAAGGAAAGCTTCCTGGGTCCCGAACACGAAAACTGGACAAAACAGCCGAGACCACGGTCCCGAAGTGGGACGGCCGTCCCAACCGCTATTTTACAGTTGGGACGCGCGTCCCGTATGTGGGACGGCCGTCCCAAACCCATTTTAAGTGGGACGGCCGTCCCAGCCTTCCTGGGGGTCCCGCTCTGTGTAATTTTGCCATTTGGGACGGCCATCCCAGTCCAGACGGCCGTCCCAACCCAGACGGCCGTCCCAAAGTGTGCCAGCTGCGAAAAACTATAAATAGGAGGCTCATTTGCCACTTTTTCACACCACAGACACTTCAGAGAGCTCTGAAACACTTTAGAGCACTTGTCTACTTCTCTCCCTCTCTCGAATGATCTTTCCGATTGCCTTAAAAAGGTAACAATCGGTTAAGGAATTATATTCCGGCATTTGATTCTTCTTTAAATTTTTAGTGGAGTCGATCTTGTATTGGTGAGGAGAGACAGTGTAGAAAGAGGGGTTGCCAAAACGCATCCTCACAGTTCGAGATTCCCAATATAAAGCTTGCTACGGAGGTTCTTTTCAATTCCCTTCTCTTTTATTGTTTATTTATTGTTTTATTGTTTTATTTAGATTTATTATGTCATGTAGAATAGAATCATGTAGATAGTCATTTTAATATCTCCTTTATTGCTTTATTTAGCTTTATTTATAAAAAATTATGTAGATAGTCATTTCAATATTATGCAATAAAATAGGGTAATCGCGTAATTTCTCAAAGTCTTTTCTTTAAACGAATTAATCTATCATAGGGAACCCGAAAGGGGCGTTGTGGGGTGCTAACACCTTCCCCACACGTAACTAACTCCCTTACCCAACTCTGGTTATAACGACCAAGTTGTTTATCTTATAAAACCAACGCCTTTCTTTCTTTTTTCCTTTTCCAATGTTTTTGGTCAAAATATTGGTGGCGACTCCATAAGAACCCTTTTTCGAAAATCTATATATTTTAAAACAAATACGCGAGTCTAAACCATCTTTTCGCGACCGCTCGCATAAACGTTTCGAGACGTCCTCCGGACGTCGGAAAGGGACGGCGGCGACAGATGGCGACTCCACTGGGGAATATTTTGAATTGATCCCATTTAGTGACAGATAAATTCAAACTAAGTAAAGATTTGAAATTACGCCTTTACCCTTCTGTATGTTTTTATTGTGTGGCTTTATATAACTGCTGTATGATTATTTCTGCAATTGTTTGAAATATAAATTGCACACAAAAACCCTTGCACACAACAGTTCCTCTATACCCGGGGGCAAGAGTGAATATCTATAGGGAGTGGGTGGCAGATACGATCGGTTAGTTGGCACACGGGGCTACTACCATTGTCGGAAAACCACCAACTCAAGGTGATAACTCTCTTCTTTTGATCTAAGGGTGTCGCCACGGAGTTCCGTGCATGACCCGAAGATTGAGAGATTGAGAGGTCCCTATAATGGGGGCACCTTGGGGACCTTTGGCCTGGTGAGAACAGTTAGAACCACCTAAACCAAGCACGTTTCTGCAGGAAAACCCTACCTCGTGATTAAATAAGTGTGGCTCTGCTCGTGGATGTATGAATTGTGTGTGCATACGTTTGCTGCACTTGTATTGATGCATTAGCATAGGGTAATCATACAACAAAAAAACATTAAGGTCATAAAAATACCTTTTTACAAAATTCTTGGCAAAGTCGTATCATTCATACCGCATCATTCAATAAGTGGTAAAACCAAGAGAGAAAATCAATGCATTAAGAAAAATATGCATAAACATCATTATAATAAAATCTCTCATACATAACACATTCATCCTAGGGCATACTTATTTCACACCAATCATTTAAAATAAAAAGTTATAATAAGAATCATTAAAATCATTTAGAAGGTGGCTGGTCTTCCGCCCGTCCTCACTCGTGCTCAAAAGGCTAGGAAAATGGAACAACTAGAAGAACAAAACCGAAAGCTCACCGCTGAGCTTACTACACTGAAAGAACAAATGGCTCAAATGTTAGAACTGATGCATCAACAAAATCTTCATGAAGAGGGTCCTCAGAATGGACAGGCCTCTCACCAGGAAGAAGAAGATGAACCTCAAAATGAGCACAATCAATCCGACACAAGAACAAGTACACATTCCCGCTCCCGAAGTATCAAAACAACAAATCACCGCTCTTGAAGAGAGGCCGAGAGCCATGGAAGGTCATAACTTTGATATAAAAGAGGCTACTGATATGTGCCTCGTCAAAAATATCCAATTCCCTAACAAGTTCAAAACTCCGGACTTCCCGAAATACATGGGAACGACTCGCCCAAGAAACCATCTTACTATGTACTGCCGAAAGATGGCTGCACATGCCGATAATGAAAAACTCCTGATCCACTGCTTTCAAGAGAGCCCGGTCGAATCAGCCTTAAACCGGTATATGCAACTAGAAGGAGGGCAAATACAAACTTGGAGACATATGGCGGATGCATTTCTTCGTCGTTATAAATATAATATTGATCTCGACCCCCGAAAGAGCAGATCTACAATTATTAAGCAAGAAAAATGACGAATCCTTCAAAGCATATGCTCAAAGATGGAGGGAATTGGCAAGCACAAGTGGAACCTCCTCTATCCGACAAGGAAACTACATCCATGTTCATCAATTCTCTCGATCGGTCCCTATTACGACAAAATGATAGGGAATACATCAACACTCTTTGCGGATGTAGTCATCATAGGAGAGAGAGTAGAGCAAGGTTTGAAGAGTGGAAGAATTATACAACAAACCTCCTCCAATTCCTCTACTCAAACTTTTAAAAAGAATATTGGAAAGAAGAAGGAAGGAGACGTGAATGCGAGCTAATATTGCCACGCCTTCTGCCTCCTCGCAACAAGCCAAGCCACGCAGACAAGAGAGGAAATTCACTTCCATACCTACCTCCTACCGAAGTCCGTTTTTGAAATTATTGGACGCCAAGCTCCTCGTACGTGTCCCTCCCAAGAAAATGGAACCACCATACCCGGAATGGTATAAATCTAATGAAAGCTGTGATTACCATTCAAGTTCTCCGGGACATTCCATCGAAAACTGTGTAGCCTTAAAACACAAAGTCCAAAATCTGATAGAGGCAGGATGGATTACCTTCGAGGCATCAACTCCAAAGGTGGATGACCATCCCTTATCAAGGCCCGAATGAAAGACGGGATAAGGAAGACCAACAACTTAAGACTCATCATTTTTACCATTTTTTTTTGCAAAATAATAAAAAAAAAAATATATCAAAAGCTTCCGATGTACTCCTCGTGATCCTTGCCCATGATCACGAGATTTTTGGTTAATAAGGGCTTTGTAAATATTTTGTTTCTATCAATACAATGAGGCATTTTTCATAATATTCATATGCTTTTCATTCTTTTCTCTCTCACTCCAAGATAATTAAATAAAATCTAGACCCAAATATAAACCATATAAACAGATCATGTCCGTGATTGAAAACTCTCTGCGGGATCTCGAAAGTCGAAGACGAGTGGATTGAGTCGACAAGTAAGGAGGGGACCATTTCCCGACATGCAAAAACTCGTTAGAAAAATAAGCTCAATTGATACAGCCCCATAAGGAAAAAACTAAGGCCATCGATTTGGGGACAAGGAGATAATAAGAAAGAAGTAAAATGTCGATACCCAAATTGATAATGTCAGTGGAAGAAGCAATAACACCTTTGCGCTTATTCATGCCTTGTCCTTTCCCTTATACATCTGGATAAAGTCGTACTATGGATATGCACAAAAGAATTGTCCGTCAATGAAGATATCTCCAATATAGCCAGTATTGAGGACAGGACGATAAGCGAAAGAATTTATTCCCCCAAGGAGCTACAAGATAATGCTCCTAAAAACAAAGGAAAAATAAAGAAACCGAAGAGGAAAAGAAAAAAAGAATCCCAAGGGAAGATTGAGCAGACCTTGGATTCACGGTGCTAGGGCAGTTTCTTCAACGCTCCACCGAAAGTTAAAAATTGTGGTAGGCAACAAGTTGATCATGGTTCAAGCTAGAAACTACACTCGAATCAGCGAGCCGTCCACCATACCTTAAATGGATGCGGCTGAAGAAGACATTTGAAAATATGGAAAGACATCCTAGCAGTTTAAAAGTGGCCCATATAATGAAGAGATATGGACACAGCCCAGACAAGGGCTTGCAAAGGATGCTCAAGGAATAAGAGAGCCACCGAATTTCAAAGATAATCCTTTAAAATATGGTTTAGGATACGACCCCATGAAAGATCAAACCATACGATGAAAAGGGAAGTCTCCCCTCCATACCTAAAAGACGATCTTCCAAAAAAGGAGGGATATTAGCATCAAGGGTAGCATTAGTCATTAGATGTCCTTCTTCTGATTCTAAGGGATGTAAACCCAATGACTATTAGAGATCACTCCTCGGGTGTGCCCGACCCCCGAGCATCGTTAGGGCACGCATTTCCCTGAAATTACAAAAGAATGCTATTCTTACTATCTGCTTCTCTTCTTGCTAAAAATGTCTATACCCCATAAATAACCATGTTTAGACAAACGTTTTGTTCCAAACGCCATAGACAAAATGAAGCCAAAGTTAACATGATTGATTAGCTAGAGACACGAACAAGAAAATTGTGTTTCGACAATGTTTGAGAAAAGAAATTATTAAAAGAAGCCCGTCAAGGTCAAAGACCAAGACAAAAAGATAAAAGGGCAAAATCCTAGGCTGAAAACCCAAAATGGTGGACTAGGAATGTTAATCAGTCACAAATAGGTGCCAGATTATTCATTTGAAGACGCCACCTCATAAAAACAAAACGTTTGTTTGAACTAGCCTAAACACCGACCCACCTTGGCTAGCCATTCTTACAGAAACTATTATTTCGTAAAAAAAAAATCCCACTAAAACACAAGCCTTTGCAATAAATCCCTTTCCTTCTATTCTCTTGACCCTTCACCACAAAGCATTCAAGTAATTGACTGGGAAATGTGGAAATATAGTGATCAATAGGAGGATTGAAATCCCTAAGGAAAGGAAGAGGGGCATTAACACGACAATTGCTCTACATTCAAAAGGATTACTCTTCGGTTATAGCAAAGATCCGAGACGGCAAATCGGTACAGCTAATCATGTTGACAAAAACACATGATGATGGAAATAAAATTAACAGAGGTTGACCGGGTTCGAAGCCAACATAACCAGTTAAACCTTATGAAAGAAAAACGGCTGAATATTATATGTCGTGAGCAAGCCTATCAAAGGAAAGTAAAAAAGGCTTATGAAAAAAGGTCAACCCTCACATTTACCATAAGAAGGATTTAATGGTAAATAAGTTGCTTCCAGCCCAAAAGGATAAAATTGGAAAATGGGCAGTGAACTACGAAGGACCCCTTGTGGTCAAATGAGCTTTCTTGGAAGGGGCTCTTATCCTCATCAATATGGATGGAAAAAACTTCAACACCTAATCAACTCGGTACTCGTGAAGAAGTATTATGCTTGAAGACATTGCTCAAGACCCGTCAGGAATGAAAAGCCGCAAAGGACATTCCTGGGCAAAAGATAGGGTCCATATTCCTCGCTAGGATACGTCCTAGGCAAAAAGTAGAGGTAAAAAATATAATAAAATAAAAATAAAAAGAGAAAATAAAGAGCAATGGTTACCTCGATCGAAAACCGAAAGGCGGCTAAGGTAACATTCTTCCGTAAGCAAGCAGTCGCATAGTCTTCGCTCCGAGCTCGGACATCTCAACTGAAGCAATTAGGAGAACCAGGGGGCGGATATCATGGACATGACTGTATAAGCCTAAACAGTACAGCCAACCCTGACCACCCATTCTTCTAAATACCTTTTGAAATCCTTCCATAAAAGAAATAAAACTTTTGTTCATTTATCAATAAAATTCCTTTTCATTTCCTTTCTCTTGACCAAATATTATGGAAATGCCTCTTTATTGATAAATCATAAATATGCGCAAAGACTTTTAATCAAAGATCAAACATGCATCTAAAAAAGGGAAGCATATAAAAAATAACAATAAATAACAAATGCCTGCTAGTATATTCTTAGGTAAAAACCAGGGTAGCCTGCTAGATCGAAAATCCCAAAAAGAACGATCTAGGCAAAAGATAAGGCAACAACCCCCTAAGATATTCTAGGCAAAAATTAAGGCAGCCCGCTAGATCGAAAACCTGTAAAGGGCGGTCTAGGCAAAAAATAGGGCTAAAACCAAAAGATGGATAAAAGAAGAGCCCAACATCACGGTCATAGAAGAGGAGCCCACCGGCATATTCATAAGAAGCCAACGGAAGAAGGCCAGCTACTTTCTAAGGGCATAAAAAATAAATAAACATTAGATTGCATCTAAGACATCCGCACACAAAGTAATTGCATAATACGACTTTGTCAAAATCAAGAAAAAATAAATTTTCAAACAAGAATAAATAAACATGCATATAAGGAAGATAGTCTCCATGTTTGTGATTGTGAATAAAAGACGCTAAAATCCAACCTCTAAATGAAAATCAAAATCGCGAAAGGCGAAAATCAAAATTATCTTCAGCAAAATAAGGAGCTCCAAGAAAGCTAACTCCAACCGTCAACCTTCTACACCAATAAAAATACACCAAAAACGGAAAAAACCAAGGGAAAAGCTCAATTATCCCCAAGCAGATCCTTGCCTACTCCAGAGGCAAAACAAAAAGATTACCTCACGACTCGAAGACATCACCGCATGAATCATCAAGCACACTCATTAGAGAGTCGCCGCCTCGAGGAGTCCATCAAAGAAAAAACATAGTCAAAATCCCCCACATCACTGAGGGGCAACAAAAAGAAAGAAGAGAAAAGGCTTTCATCCTCTAACAAAGGCCACTACAAGAAAAAGCCAAAAGAAAATCCCCAAGAAGAGCACGTCAAGAAAAATCTATAAAAGAAGAAAATGAGAAAATTCCATCCGCAGGAAGGCAAATCAACCCCCCGGTGGATCACCAAAAAGAAATTTTTCTCCCTAGTAAGCCTAACCGCAAAGGCAAATTACAAATTACAAATCCACAAGGAGTTAAGCACCCAATATGAATATCCCCAACGAAGTACAAAACCTTCACTCCCAAGAATGCCTATGCTTACTCAGAAACAAGCAAAGAGCCGATATCCCCAAGAAGCGGGAAATCAACCTATAAGAGGTAATACAAGCACAAAGCTTTCAAAAAACATCTACCTACTCAGAGGTATTATCAAGAACAAATATCCTCAAGAAGAACATCAGCCTATTCAGAGGTGAAAAACAACAAGTAAAAAGCCTTCACCACTATTAAAGCACCCGCCTAATCAAGAGGCACAATCAAAAAATCAACAAATCCCCAGTGGATTCCCGCCTAATCAAGAGGCACAACAAAATCCCCAGAGGATTCCCGCCTAAAAAGAGGCAACTAACAGAAACTCCCCGGTAAAAGCCGGAGGACTAAAACAAGAAAAGTCAAAATCAAATTACTCCCCATAGGCGCATGATAAAAAACAGTGAGCCGCCGACAATAGAACCTTACCAAGATATAGGTTCACATCCGGTGGGGTGAAAAAATACACTAGAACCTTACCAAGATATAGGTTCACACCCGGTGGGGTGAAAAATACACTAGAACCTTAGCAAGATTCAGGTTCACATCCGGTGGGGTGAAAAAATACACTAGAACCTTAGCAAGATTCAGGTTCACATCCGGTGGGGTGAAAAAATACACTAGAACCTTACCAAGATTCAGGTTCACATCAGGTGGGGTGAAAAAATACACTAGAACCTTACCAAGATTCGAGGTTCACATCCGGTGGGGTGAAAAAAATACACTAGAGCCTTGTCAAGATGCGGGTTCGCACCCGGTGGGGGTGTAAAACCATTAGAGTCCGTCAATATGCGGACTCGCACAATAGAACCTTGTCAAGATGCGGGTTCGCACCCAGTGGGGGTGTAAAAACCATTAGAGTCCGTCAAGATGCGGACTCGCACAATAGAGCCTTGTCAAGATGCAGGTTCGCACCCAGTGGGGGTGTAAAAACCATTAGAGTCCGTCAAAATGCAGACTCGCACAATAGAGCCTTGTCAAGATACGGGTTCGCACCCGGTGGGGTGTAAAAACCATTAGAGTCCAGCAAAATGCGAGACTCATACCGCATGCAGAGGGTTCATACTCATCAAAACACCGGATGGGGGTGTGTACTCATCGAGCCTTACAGAAGGGGGTCTACCATGACAGGGGGTTCGTACTCGTCAAAACACCAGATAGGGGTTGGTACCTATCAAAATATTTATCATCCGGAGGATCAACAAGGAGCAGCATCCGAAGGATAACCGGGCAAAAGGGTTAACTCCTTCCCCTACCAACTAATTTTGTCGGCATATTAAAAACCGACGAATTAGTTAGGCAGGCGAAGGGGGGGCAGCTGTAGACCCCTAATTTTGCCCGGCCTCTCAAAATAAAAGCTAGAGGAACTTCACCCGAAGATGGAGTTCATCCGGCTTCCCAAAACGAGAAGGACCTCCCACAACAAAAGACGGAGTTCACTCACTCGCACAATAAAAGCCAAAAGAGACTTCCTACACAAAGACAAAGCTCGCCCGACATCTTATTGGAGGCCAAGAAGACTTCCTATATGAAGATAAAGCTTCAACGGACACACCTCGGCATCAATCTATGTCCGAAAAAGGAAAGGAAAGCTTCCTGGGTCCCGAACACGAAAACCGGACAAAACGAGCCGAGACCACGGTCCCGAAGTGGGACGGCCGTCCCAACCGCTATTTTACAGTTGGGACGCGCGTCCCGTATGTGGGACGGCCGTCCCAAACCCATTTTAAGTGGGACGGCCGTCCCGGCCTTCCCGGGGTCCCGCTCGTGTAATTTTGCCATTTGGGACGGCCATCCCAGTCCGGACGGCCGTCCCAACCCGGACGGCCGTCCCAAAGTGCGCCAGCTGCGAAAAACTATAAATAGGAGGCTCATTTGCCACTTTTTCACACCACGGACACTCCGAGAGCTCGAAACACTTTAGAGCACTTGTCTACTTCTCTCCCTCTCTCGAATGATCTTTCCGATTGCCTTAAAAAGGTAACAATCGGTTAAGGAATTATATTCCGGCATTTGATTCTTCTTTAAATTTTTAGTGGAGTCGATCTTGTATTGGTGAGGAGAGACAGTGTAGAAAGAGGGGTTGCCAAAACGCATCCTCACAGTTCGAGATTCCCAATATAAAGCTTGCTACGGAGGTTCTTTTCAATTCCCTTCTCTTTTATTGTTTATTTATTGTTTTATTGTTTTATTTAGATTTATTATGTCATGTAGAATAGAATCATGTAGATAGTCATTTTAATATCTCCTTTATTGCTTTATTTAGCTTTATTTATAAAAAATTATGTAGATAGTCATTTCAATATTATGCAATAAAATAGGGTAATCGCGTAATTTCTCAAAGTCTTTTCTTTAAACGAATTAATCTGTCATAGGGAACCCGAAAGGGGCGTTGTGGGGTGCTAACACCTTCCCCCACACGTAACTAACTCCCTTACCCAACTCTGGTTATAACGGCCAAGTTGTTTATCTTATAAAACCAACGCCTTTCTTTCTTTTTTCCTTTTCCAATGTTTTTGGTCAAAATATTGGTGGTGACTCCATAAGAACCCTTTTTCGAAAATCTATATATTTTAAAACAAATACGCGAGTCTAAACCATCTTTTCGCGACCGCTCGCATAAACGTTTCGAGACGTCCTCCGGACGTCGGAAAGGGACGGCGGCGACAATAGGTATAATCATTCTTATCTCTTTGCTGCATGAGATTTCTTCATTTAAAAGATTTTGCAAATGCCTCTAAAACGTGTTTAATATGTTAAAAACAAAGTATTTTGTTAAATTGTTTTTAAGTAACTATTTTAACTAATAGTATATGATCTTTATCAGCTAAAATGTTCTTAACTCTTTTGAAACAGGTTTTTAATTGATATGTTTTCGAAATAATCGATTGTTTTCATTAGAAGGAATTTTGAAAACCTTCTGCCAGTATTTTAACTGATATAGAATTGATATAATCGATTAAAATGACTGAATATTTTGAAAAGTGTTATGGGAGGATTTTAATCGATACAAACTCGAAATAATCGATTAAAATAACTTGAAGTGTTTTGAAAGTTGTTTTGTCAGTATTTTAATCAATACAAATGCGAAATAATCGATTAAAACAACTAACTGATTTTTCCAGAATGTTTTAATCGATTAAAACAAGTATGTTATCAGTTAAAATAACTTAGAAAGTTTTATGAATTCTTTTGGCAAAATTCTAATCGATTAAAATATGTTTCAATCAATTAAAATAACTAAGTGAACTTTTTTCAAAGTATTTTAATCGATTAAAACAGATTGTTATCAGTTAAAATCACTTAGAAAGTTTTATGAAAACCTTTAGCAGTATTTTAATCGATTAAAAGACGAAACAATCGATTAAAACAATTTGAAGGATTTTTTACAAAGAGTTTTAATTGATATAAGCGTTGTCGTATCAGTTAAAACAAATCTAGAAAATAATCAAGAACATTTTAACAGATTAAAAGAAGTTTTAACAGATTAAAACAAGACTTTTAACAGATTAAAAGATTATTTTAACAGATTAAATAAACCAGCAATTTGGAAAAACTTCTATATAAACAGAATTGCTTGAACATTTTTAAACACATCTTTTGGCAATCAATAAGCAATCATAAGTGCTACTTTCAAGAGAGAATCGCGCTAGATTTGTGAAGTTCTTAGAAGCTCTTTCTTGAGGAAATATTTGCATTCTTTTGGTGAAGAAACTCATTCTACAGAGCTGCATAAACCTGGTTTAGGTATTCTAGTTTCTTCTCTTTATTTCTTTACTTTTCTTTTCTATATTGTGGGTGCCTGGAAGTGTGGGCACTGGTTTCTGTGGCTGGAATTTGGCTACAGGGTTGGTCAAGAACTGGAAATTGGTTCTTGGTGAAGGTTTAGGTGCAAGGACTGGAATTTTGGTTCTTGTGGTAGATTGAGTGTGTGATTGAAGTTGTAATCTGTAAAACGTTCAATCTAGTGGAACCCAGCTGGAATTTGACTAGAAACTGGACGTAGCCCTGGGATTAGGTGAACTAGTATAAATATTGGTTGTATCTTTCTAAACCTTTATCTCTTTAATTCTGTCACTACCTTTAATTTGATTATTTTCTTTGTTTGATTCAAGAATTGATCAGAACTCTTAATCTTTGAAATAGATAATCTGTAAATTTCGAAAATCTTTCAAAGATCAATTCACCCCCCCTCTTGATCTCAGCCTACTTTTCTAACAATTGGTATCAGAGCAAGGTTCTTGAGAATTATTCAAGTCTTTCGATCCAAATGGCTGGAAATAATTTTTCTTAGGGTGCTTGTATGGATAGACCTCCACTATTTTGTAGTACAAATTACTTATTTTGGAAGATAAGAATGAAGATCTTTATTGAATCTGTTGGTATAAATGTTTGGAATATTATTGAACAGGGAACTTATGTTTTTAACAAAGAATGGTCTAGTTTAAATGATTATGAAAAAGAAACTAATCCAAGATGATTGTACTGCTAAGAATATCATCTTATCTGCACTTAACAGAAATGATTTTTTTAGGATAGCACATTGTCAAACTGCTACACAAATGTGGAAAACTCTTGAAATGGCTTATGAAGAAAAAACAGAGATATGCTTGATGGTCAATTCGGATTCTCCCATGACCAGTGTAAGTTTTGACTCAACAACTGCTATGAATTACACAGTTCATTACAATATGCTTTTTATGAAATGCATGCAGTAGCTAAGAAATTAGAAATTGAAAACAAAAGATTAAAAAACATGAATAGTTTATTAGAAAACAAGATCACTCTTCTTGAAAAGAAAATAGTTAATGAAGAAACTAAGAATGAAAATCAGGAAATAGGTAATAATTTTGATTTCATGTGTAATGATAAAGATTGTAAAAATTGTCCTGAGTTACAAAAGAAATTAACATATTTAATAAAAACTGCATCTAAACTTGCACAAGGAAAAACTAGTCTTGATATGATACTTAATTCTCAAAAATTGGTTTTTGATCATGGTGGTATTGGTTTTACACCTCTTGTTGGAAAAAAAACTAGAGCATTTAAAAACTATTTTGCATATAGTAAATCTGTTTCGTCTCCATTTATTAAATGCTTTTACTACATGAAAAAAGGTCATTCTGTGAAGTTCTGTAGAATCAAGAAGTATGCTATTCCTAGAGGTAGAATGAAGTGGATTCCCAAAAATTCATTTCAAATAACATGATTGGACCCAGTGATTATAAAAAGGGTACTAGAAATATGCTACATATGTTTTGCAGGAACAAAATCTGGAAGTCTCTTGGTATCAAATCAGCAAATTTTGATTCTAGATTCATGGACTGTGCATTTTAATTGATATAAAACTATTTTAATCGATTAAATTCACTTACAGAGAATACCAGAAAAGTTGTTCGTACAGTTTTAATAGATTAAAATACGAATTAATCGATTAAAATGTTCTTAGGAATTTAGTTTAACTATTTTAATCGATTAAAAAGGATTTATATAAGTTAAAATCATTAAAAGGACAAATTTAACCGATTATTTCTCGATTCAATTGATTATTATTCTAATATATTTTCTCCGAACTTGATTAATCGATTGAATATCAAATTAATCGATTAAAATTCTACTTCCAAGTGCATAATTAATTGATTATTTCGATTTTGTATCGCTTTGTACCGCAACTATACTAATTTCTCTTTCAGGTAAAGCAAAGTGAAGATCTCTGGTACCTTGACAGTGGTTGTTCTAAACACATGACAGGTGATATTACAAAGTTTTACAATTTAAAACTAAAGAATGGTGGGATCTGTTGTCTATGGGGATAATAACAAAGGAAGAATCCTTGGAATAGGTAACATCAAATGCACAGAATCGTGTATTATTAACAATGTATTATATGTTGAGGGTTTAAAACATAATTTGATTAGTATTAGCCGACTTTGTGATAAAGGACACAAAGTTGTCTTTGGTCAAGATCAATGTCAAATAATCAAATCAGATTCGAACAGGTACTCGATTATCGGTAAGAGGATCAACAATATTTACATGTTAGATATTAATTCTGCTAAAAATTGTTGTTTAATCTCTAAAGAGAATGATTCCTGGTTGTGGCATAGGAGGTTAGGTAATATTCATATGAATCACCTTAATAAATTGATTTCTAAAGATCTTGTAATTGGCTTACCTAAACTTAAGTTTGTGAAAGACAAAGTATGTGATGCATGTCAAAAGGGCAAACTGTTGAACATTCAAGGACTTGATGTTGAACTTGATGGACATGAAGCTTGTTGATTTTGATGATGATTCAAGAACACAAGGCTTAGAGAGTT
>OY731404.1:56938749-57289325 GCA_963425845.1 Sphenostylis stenocarpa
CATATGCCATAAATTGCTAGGCTGGGACTATACACGACGAAAGGAGAGCCAAGGGAAGGTAGCGCTCGGTGACCTCTTCATTGTTCTTGTATGCATCAAGGGCTGCGATGCAACCCAGGATATGCCTTTCTGAAAGCCGTAAAAGATTACGAAACCCGCGGCTCAGCAAGAGCCATCATAATAGCTCCCTTTCTCACCCCTTTATCTGAATATTGGGGATGCACTGACGGAGAAGATGAAAGTGATACTAGCAAAGATCTCAGTGATTTGATGAAGTCAAAGATAAAGTCAAGGGTCAACTCTGCAGCAGTCAAACAAGTCACTCAGAACAAAGGAGCTGAAGACTTAGTGTGTCTTATCAGAAAGCTTAGGTAAAACCACTTTACCTTTTCCACTGCATGAAGCTCCTTCATTCATCTTGCAAAATGCCTCAAAAACAGTTTTTAACAAATAAAAAACAAAAGCATTTTGGCAAAGAATTTTCTTAAACAAGTTATTAACTGATACAGGTTTGAAAGAATCAATTTAAAACACTTAGAATGTTTTAAAAAGTGTTTTTACAATATTTTAATCGATACAAACTTCTTTTAATCGATTAAAACTCTTTATGACCGATTAGAATTCGAATATAATAGGTCAGAATGCAATATAATCGATCAGATCTAAAATATGAGCGATCAAAATTATTTTAATCGATTAAAACACGTTTCAATCGATTAAAATCACTTTGGATGTCAGGATGATCGATCAGAATGAGATTATGACCGATCAGAGTTGGTTATGATCGATCAGAATTGAATTATGACCGATCAGACTTATTTAAATCGATTAAAACGTATTTCAATCGATTAAAATAACTTAGAAAATATTTTCAATCGATTAAAACGAACTTTCAATCGATTAAAATGACTTGAAAATATATGTGCAGATTTTCAATCGATTAAAACGACTTTATATCAGCTAAAATAACTTGGAAAGTTTTATAAGAAAGTTTTTAAACAAATCAATCGATTAATACGCGATTCAATCGATTGTTTTATACTTAGAAAATGTTTGTAAAACGTTTTAACTGATAAAAACGTGGTCGTATCAACTAAAACATTTTCTGTTAAAGATCAAGAATGCATTAATGGGTTGAAAGGACTTTTAACAGATTATAACGGCTATTTCAACAGATTAAAACAAACTTTCAACAGATTAATTAATGCAGCAGATTTGAAAATTCTCTTTAAAAACAGTTTTGCTTGAAACTTTTAAACAGAGATTGAACATCAGTTTTTACACAATTCAAGCAATCAATACAAACAACTATTAGCATTTTTCAAGAAAGATACACAACTGTTTTTGTGAACTTCTTTTGAAATCTTTCTTGAGGCACTTTGCATCCTTGAAGAAGAAACTTACTGTGGATTAGAGTAATCCGGTTTGAGCTTTCTAAGTCTCTTCTTTGTAAATTCTTTTTCATTACTTTGTATTGTGTTGTACCTGGAATTTGGGTACAAGTTTTTTCTGCAGCTGGTAGGTGGTTGTAGAAGTTTCCAAGAACTGGAATTTGGTTCTTGGTGGAGAGGTTAAGTGCAGGAACTGGAATTTGGTTCTTGTACTGTTTGGTGCCTGGAATTTGGGCACTGGTTTCTCTGTGGCTGGAATTTGGTTGCGGAGGTTTCCAAGAACTGGAATTTGGTTCTTGGTGGAAAGGTTAAAGTCAGGAACTGGAAATTGGTTCTGGTGTTAGAATAGGTGTAAGAGGGTGAGTCTGTAAAACATCTATTCTAGTGGAACCCAGCTGGAATTTGGCTGGAGTCTGGACGTAGCCCTGGTATTGGGTGAACCAGTATAAAATTACCGTTGAAATCTTTCCTAACCTTTCTCTCTTTAATTTCAGTTGCTGCGCTTGTATTGCTTAATTACTTTGTGAATTCGTGAATTGATTAGTAAACTTAATTTTCGGATTAGATAATCTGTGTATTGCGAAAAACTTTCAAAAATCAATTCACCCCCCTCTTGATTTAAAACTACTTTTCTAACAGAAGACCTCCCAGCTAGCCTCCGACCAGAGCCGATTAGCGGAGGAATGCTGGTTCATATGAACATCCTCAGTCGACAGGGATCAGGTTTCATCTTAAACCCCATTATCTCGATTTCGCTGGATATGCACGATTTTGACATGCCTCAGGACATCCCTTCAACTACAGAATCGCAGTAGCAGTCATATGATCCAGACCTCGCCGGCTTATACCGACGGATAGACGACGAGCACGCCTATATGGAAGGAGAGTTCCAGTTCATACGACAGCAGTTTAGTCAGCTGACTATGAGGCAAGACAGGACGGACCGACAGATAGAGAATATGGTTCAGACCCAGGCAAGGTTCCAGCGTCGCCTGCTCCGCCGCATCCCTTCGCCAGCACCATCTGCCCATTCCAGTCCAGAGGCAGATGATTAGGAGATAGTTTCCTTTTTATTTTTCTAGTAATTTGAAAATGTTTTGAATGTATCACAAAAAACAGAAGTAATGAATAAACATTGTTATTTCTATTTACATTCCAAAAGCCCCACGTGTACAAAATTATAAAATAAAAGGCACACGTGATAAAAAGCCAGATTTCAAATAACTCGCGATAAAGATCAAAATCGCGAGAGAAAAAGGCGAAATCAAAATCATTTCAGCAAAATGAAGAGCTTCAAGGAAAAAAGCTCTAAACCTTCTATCCCCAATAAACGAAGGTAAACCAAAAAGAGGCCGACGGAAAGGCTCGATGATCCCCAAGCGGATCCTTGCCTACTCCAGAGGCAAAACAAAAATTACTCCACGACTCAACATCATCATCACATGAGTCGTCAACCACAGTCATTTGAAGCCTCAATCTACATCCTTCCATCCAAGAAAAAGGAAGTCATCAACATGAAAAATCCAACGGAAAGGCTTGGTCATCCCCAAGAGGATCCTTGCCTACTCCATAGACAAAACAAAAAATTACCTCACGACTCAGCTTCATCGCCACATGAGTCATCAAGCACACTCATGCAAGAGTCTCCGCTTCATTCTCCAAAGGAAAGTAAGGACTACGCAAGAGTCCATCAAAGAAAATACGGAGTCAAATCCTCCATATCACCAGGGGGCAACGAAAAAGAAAGAGAAAGAAAAACTTTCATTCCCCAATAGTGGCCACAACGAAAAAAGGCCAAATAAAAAATCTCCAAGTAGAGTATATCTAGAAAAGACAAAAGGAGGAAAACAAAAAAAAAATTCATCTTCCAGCTCAAATAAGAGCCTCACAAGACTAGGAGCCAAGACTCCATCATCAAAATTGGATCCCCAGGAAACCGACAGACTCCTCGGTGAATCCCAAAAAAGAAAAAGAAGAAAATCTCTTTGTCCCGCTCAATAAAGAGCTTCACAAAAGTCAGGAGCCAAGACTCCATCATCATAAAAATTCAAATCAAGGATTAGATCCCCCAAGAAAAGAAAATTCCCCAGGGATCGCAAAGAAAAAGAAAAGAGAAAAAAATATATATCTTTTCAATCAAAGAAAAAGCCAATGTACATAAAAAGGCGCACATATGTAAAAACCAAATCGCGAAAAAGAGATACAAATCGCGAGAAAAAGGTAAAAACCCATTCCCCAGCAGGAATAAGAGCATAGGTAAAGTCAGCTCAAAACAACAGCATCCAATAAGGAGTCAAAAACTCCATTCCTCCCTAGGGGTCAATTCAAGAAAGATCCCCAGAAAATGATCAAATCCCTGGTGGATTACCAAAAAGAAAAAATCCCCAGCAGGCTTACCAGCAAAAGGCAAAATACAAAATCATATCATCATGGAGTTAATCGCCTATAACACCCAATATGAATATCCCCAGTGAAAGGCAAAACCTTCACTCCCAAGAATGCCTATGCCTACTCAGAGGCAAGCAAAGAGCCAATATCCCCAGGAAACGGGAAATCTGCCTACTCAGAGGTATTATCAAGAACAAATATCCTCAAGTAGAACATCAGCCTATTCAGAGGCGAAAAAAGATAAAGCCTTCACCACTATTGAAGCACCTGACTAAAAACAAGAGGCACAATCAACAAGAAATCAACAAATCCCCAAGGGATTCCTGCCTAAACAAGAGGCAACCAATAAGAAATCCCCGGCAAGACCGGATAGCTAAAAAGAAAAGCCAAAACAAAGAATCCACGACAAAGACCAGATGGCTAAAAAGAAAAGCCAAAAACAAAGAAATCCCCGGTAAAACCGGATGACTAAAAAAGAAAAAAAAGACAGAAAAGTCAATCATTCCCCATGGAATAGGCGCATGATCAAAGACAATAAGCCGCCAACACATCTCCAAAAAGCAGACGAGGGTTTCTACTCATCAATCAAAAGACTGAATGCCAAAAAAGAGCATCCCAAGAGCCTTATAAAATAGGGTTCGTACCAGGTGGGGGTAGGTACCCATCAGAGCCTTGCAAGACGCAGGTTCGTACCGGGTGGGGGTAAGTACCCATCAGATACTTGCAAGACGCAGGTTGTACCGGGTGGGGGTAGGTACCCATCAGATCCTTGCAAGACGCAGGTTTGTACCGGGTGGGGGTAGGTACCCATCAGAGCTTTGCAAGACGCAGGTTCGTACCGGGTGGGGGTAGGTACCCATCAGAGCCTTGCAAGACGCAGGTTCGTACCGGGTGGGGGTAGGTACCCATCAGAGCCTTGCAAGACGCAGGTTCGTACCGGGTGGGGGTAGGTACCCATCAGAGCCTTGCAAGACGCAGGTTCGTACCGGGTGGGGGTAGGTACCCATCAGAGCCTTGCAAGACGCAGGTTCGTACCGGGTGGGGGTAGGTACCCATCAGAGCCTTGCAAGACGCAGGTTCGTACCGGGTGGGGGTAGGTACCCATCAGAGCCTTGCAAGACGCAGGTTCGTACCGGGTGGGGGTAGGTACCCATCAGAGCCTTGCAAGACGCAGGTTCGTACCGGGTGGGGGTAAGTATCCATCAGAGCCTTGCAAGACGCAGGTTCGTACCGGGTGGGGGTAGGTACCCATCAGAGCTTTGCAAGACGCAGGTTCGTACCGGGTGGGGGTAGGTACCCATCATAGCTTTGCAAGACGCAGGTTCGTACCAGGTGAGGGTAGGTACCCATTAGAGCCTTGCAAGACGCAGGTTCGTACAGGGTGGGGGTAGGTACCAATCAGAGCCTTGCAAGACGCAGGTTCGTACCGGGTGGGGGTAGGTACCCATCAGAGCCTTATAGAATAGGGTTCGTACCAGGTGGGGGTAGGTACCCACCAAAGCCTTATAAAATAAGGTTTATACCGGATGAGGGAAGGTACTCATCAGAATCTAGCAAAAATGTAGATTCGTACTAGGTGGGGGTAGGTACCCACCAAAGCCTTATAAAATAAGGTTTATACCGGATGAGGGTAGGTACTCATCAGAATCTAGTAAAATGCAGATTCGTACCAGCTGGGGGTAGGTACCCACCAAAACCTTATAAAATAAGGTTTATACCGGATGAGGGTAGGTACTCATCAAAAATTAGCAGAATGTATTAGGTGGAGTAAAATACTCACCTAAACATTACAAAAAACGGGTTGCAAAGACCTTGCTTCTATTAGAGGATAGTTCAGTGTTGAGCACCTCAGAAGTAAGTACCCATAAGAGTTTAGCAAAATGCGAACTCATACCGGGTGAGGGTAGGTACTCACCAAAACCTTGCAAAAACAAGGTTCATACCTAGTGGGAGTAGGTACCCACAAGAGTCCAGTGAAACACAGACTCATACCGGGTGAGGGTAAATACTCACCAGAGCCTTATAAAGTAAGGCTCAAACCAGATAGGGGTTGGTACCTATCAAAAATATTTATCATCCGGAGGATCAACAAAGAAGTGTCTGAAGGATAACCGGGCAAAAGGGTTAACTCCTTCCCCTACCAACTAATTTTGTCAGCATGTTAAGCCAACAGATTAGTCAGGCAGGTGAAGGGGGGGCAGCTGTAGACCCCTAATTTTGCCCAGTCTCTCAATAAAGGCTAAAGAGACTTCCTACAACAAAGACAAAGCTCGCCTAACATCTCAATAAAGGCCAAGAAGACTTCCTATATAAAGATAAAGCTTTAATGGGCGTTTATCGGCATCAAACGACGTCCTAATAAAGAAAGGAAAGCTTCCCAGGGGTCCCAGAACACAAAGGCTGGCCAAAACAGGTCGAGACGGCCGTCCCAAGGTCGAGATGGCCATCCCAACCTTCCCTGGCCAAGTGGGACGGCCGTCCCAAGTGGGACTGCCAGTCCCAGCTTTCAGGTGGTCTCAGCCTTTGTAAAAGAGGCAGTTGGGACGGCCGTCCCAACCCAAACGGCCGTCCCAACCCAGAGGGCGTCCCAAATGTGCAGGCAGCGAAAAACTATAAATAGGAGGCTCATTTGCCACTGTTTCACACACCAGACAACTCCCAGTACTTGTCTATTCTCTTCCTTCTTCGAATGAACTCTCTGATTGCCTTTATAAGGTAACAATCAGTTAAGGAATCATATTCCAGCATTCGATTCTTCTGTAAAAAGTTAGTCGAGTCGATCTTGTATTCAGAGAGGAGAGTCTTTGTAGAGCGAAGGATTGCCAAAATGCATCCTCACGATTAAAGATTCGCAATATAAAGCTTGTTGCAGAGGTTCTGTTCAATTCTCTTCTCTTTTACTGCTTTATTTATTGCTTTATGTATGCAATATGAAATAAAGTGATGTAGATAGCCATTTTTAACATTATGCAATAAAATAGGGTAATCGCGTAATTTCTCGTAATCTTTACTTAAATGAATTAATCCGTCATAGGGAACCTGAAATGGGCGTTGTGGGGTGCTAACACCTTCCCCACACGTAACTAACTCCCTTACCTAACTCTGGTTATAATGACCAAGTTTGGTTTTTATTAAAATCAACGTCTTTTTATCCTTTTCCAATGTTTACGGTCAAAACATTGGTGGCAACTCCATAAGAACTCCTTTTCGAAAACCTTGCTTTTATTAGAGGATAGTTCAGTTGTTGAGCACCTCGGAAGCAATGAACATAATTTTAACATAAAACGCGAGTCTAAACCATCTTTTCGCGACCGCTCGCATAAACGTTCGAGATGTCCCTGGACTTCGGAACGGACGGCGGCGACAGTGGCTACTTAGCTTGCAAAGAACCTGAAACCAGGCTAGCTAAAAGGCAGACTGTTCGAGATAAGGGCGTTTATTGCGAAAAATGTTTTTTGTGATTTTTCTGTTGTTTGGTTGTGCTATGCAACAAACAAATGCAACAAAGAAATGCACACACAATTCAATCATCCGCGAACAGGTGAGAAGTCATTTTAATCACGAGGTAGGGTTTTCGTGCAGAAAAGTGCTTTGGCGAAGGTAGGTTCTAACTGTTCTCACCAAGGCTAAGGCCCCCAAGGTGCCCCCATTATAGGGTCCCCACTCTCCAGGATTCCGACCATGCTTAGCACTAAGGCCATAGTCAGTCTTTGTGCCAAAAGAGGAAGGTTATCACCTTGAGTGGTAGTTTCCGATCACACTGGTGGGCTCAAGGACATCACTACAGCGAACCGTACCTGCCACCCACTCCCTATGGATTTCTCACTTGCCCCCAGGTATAGAGGGAACTGTTGTGTGCAAAGGTTTGTGTACAGTTTTGTATTTCAAACAATTGCATAAATATAAACAAACAACAGTTATTAAAGCCAAGCATTTAAACATGTTATAATACAAGGTAGGGTAAAAGCATAATTTCTTTAGTTTATTTATTAAGATGGCCCATCACTAAATGGGATCAACTCTCTAGGCTTCCCCAGTGGACTCGCCATTTTTCGCCACCATAAAAAAGAGGTGGTCGGGCTGAACCTAGAGGCGAGGTTTTCGAAAAGGTGTTCTTGGATTGTCCGATAACCAGGCTAACCCAAGAACTAATTTGAAGAGGTTATTATGGAGTCACCACCGATGTTTTTACCGGAACCATCGAAAAAAGGGTAAAAAGTCGTTGGTTTTTGAAAACCAACTTTGGTCGTTTAAACCAGAGTTAGGTAAGGGAGTTAGTTACATGTAAGGGAAGTGTTAGTTCCCTTACGATGCCCCTTTTGGGTTCCCTATGATAGGCCAGCTATTTTATAAATAAACTTTTGAAAAGACGCTTTTACTCTTTTATTTACGCAATTAAGATAACGACTACATGGCCCTAATGTCTATTATGCAATTTTAATCATAAAAATAAAGACAGTAAAAGAGAGGGAGAGAGTGATGAAACCTCCGAAGCAAGCTTTTTAATTAATTCTCTGAAAAGTAGGGTGCGTTTTGGCAGCCCTTCGCTCTTACAACGCCGAAAAACTCTCTCGAAATGCTATAAAAAGCTCTCAAAACTCTCAGAAACTCCGAAAATGCTTCGGAGGGACTCTAAGAAGAGAATTTGAGGAAAGTGTAGAAGGGAAAGTGGAAGAACTGTGTGAAATGGGGGGGGGGGGAGCGCTCACTATTTATAGGGATTCGCGGCTGTCAGGTCGAGATGGTCATCTCGTCTGACAAGGTCGAGACGGCCGTCTCACCATTTGGGACGGCGGTCTCGCCATGCAAAAGTGGCGAGACCGTCGTCTCGTTTGGCGAGACGGCAGTATCGAATTTTTCAAAAACGAGAAGGCCTTCTCGCAAAACGGGAGGGGGGTCTCATCATTCAAAAGTGGCGAGACGGCCGTCTCGCCAAACGAGATGGCGGTCTCGACTTGCAGCAATGGCGAGACGGCGGTCCCGAAAAGCGAGACGGCGGTCTCGACCTTTGAAGGCAAAAATCCATATTTTAATGCAGAAAATCCTTCCTATCCTATTATGGGGCCTAATAGTCTCTCCTAGTGACTTCTTAGGCTTCATCCATCTTCAAATAGGAGGTCTTCTGCTCTTATTTTGAGGTCGGGCAAGATTTGGGGTCTACAGTGGAGTTAGAGGACTTTGACAGGATTATGGCCTACTGATCTTTTCTCCGAAACCCCTCCATGGAATTGGGCGTCTTCTTCTGGCCGGCCCATTAAAGAAGGAGGAACGATTACTACTGCATCTTCTTGTTTGGATTTTATGTCCTCGGGCAACCAACCATGCCCAATGCTCATCCATTGATCTTTGCATTATTCATGCCATCATGAATAATGAGCCTATTGAGTGGGGTAGTCTAGTCACCATGACCATGCTTAAAGCCAAGTGTCATCCTACTTTCAAAATTCCATATGCTCTTCTCATTTCTCGTATTTTCAAATATAAAGGAGTGAATGTTGAAGGGGAGCAAAAGGTAAGAATGATCAATTCAAATAGAATGCTTGACAGCACGCTAACTCAGTTACAAATGGTGCGTGTCAATGGAATCTATGTGCACAAAGACGACGCTCCCAACATGCCTGAAAATGCTAAAGATTCTGATGAAGAGATTCCTGCAGCTGCTGAATTTCCTACTGAAAATATACATATTGCTGGGACATCATCTGCCCCTCCTACATCCCGCCAATCAATGGAAGATATGCTCTTTGATATGAATCAAAGAATGCAAGAATTCTTCACTATTTCTCAAGAACGGCATGAGGCATTAATTCACCGTATCTCAGATGTAGATGATAGGGTTTGTAACCTAGAGGATAGATTTGACGCTCAATTCAATAGCGATAGTGAAGAATTTTAATCTCTTCCTCATATATATTCTTGTTTGTAATTACTTTAATTTATGGAATAAAATTGATATTTTTGCTTTGTTTGAGGGGGAGTTATCTTATAAATTATGCACTTATTGAGGGGGAGCTTTCATTTTTTTTTATCATAATCAAAATAGGGGAAGAAATTTATTTAAAGCCTCTTATATGTTTATTAAATTTAAATATTATTTGGTATGTTTAATGTTTTGTTAGATGTGACAGATAAAACAGGTTATTACAAAGAGCTTTAAAGGAAATTTTAATCCTCATCAAAAAGGGGGAGATTGTTGAAACATATAAGGATATGAATGTTGAACATATATGAATATGAAGCCTGTTAATTTTGATGATGATTCAAGAATAAAGGACTTAAAGATTTGAAGACTTGTAATATTATGTAGTAACTCTGTTTTGATGATTTTGAGTCTGTAATATTAGAGTCTAAGATAGCCAGCACATAGTCCACTCTTTAAAGGTTCTAAAAACTCATTGTTATCAAAAACATACTGGATTAATCAATTAAATGGTAGGATAATCAATTATTACAGAGAGAAAAACCATTTTCAGCATCTGCTCTCTGGAATAATCGATTAAACCATTTGTTAATCGATTAACTGGGTTGTTAATCGATTAAATGCCCAGTTAATCGATTAAAATGAGTTGTTTTGGGTTCCCTGCTATTTTGGCTCTGGAATAATCAATTAACACTCAATATAATCAATTATTTCAGTCAGATATGTGTTTTGAATTTCAAAATTGGACCAAGTTTTGAAAACCCTATTCGCAATTCATCTGGTTTCGAAAATCCCCAATCCCCAATTCCCAAACCCTAATCTTTCTACTTAAGGTTCTCTTAGGCTCTCCGCAAAGTGAACAACCTTTTTCAAACAAAAGTTGAGAGTTGTGACTGCCAAAGAATTATTCGTTGGAGGAAAAAGGGGCTTTTGAAACCTAGTGTGGGCTAGAAGCGATAAGAATCATTGAGTGGGTTTTCATAGTGGATTGTGTGTTGTGCCGTCTCTAGGGAAAGTTGTTCTTCATCCTTTGTGGGATTCAAAGGAGATGTTCATCTCTTGTGTGACTCAAGAGAGGTGTATTCTTTACCTTATCTTTTCATTTGTAATCTGATTGTATAACTGTGATTATAGTGACAACATTAATGCTCTGTTTGAGTGATTAGTGTCGCCGCCGTCCGTTCCGACGTCTAGGGACATCTCGAATGTTTATGCGATCGGTCGCTAAAAGATGGTTTAGACTCGCGTTTTATTTTAAAAATGTGTTCATTGCTTCCGAGGTGCTCGACAACTGAACTATCCTCTAATAAAAGCAAGGTTTTCGCAAAAAGGGTTCTTATTGAGTCGCCACCAATGTTTTGACCATAAACATTGGAAAAGGATAAAAAGGTGTTGATTTTAAGAAAAACCAAACTTGGCCATTATAACCAGAGTTGGGTAAGGGAGTTAGTTACGTGTGGGGAAGGTGTTAGCACCCCACAACGCCCCGTTCGGATTCCCTATGACGGATTAATTCATTAAGTAAAGATTACGAGAAATTACGCTATTACCCTATTTTATTTATACAATATTTTAAAATTGGCTATCTACATGATTTTATTTTCTATTGCATACATAAAGCAATAAATAAAGCAATAAAAGAGAAGAGAAGTGAAAAGAACCTTTGTAGCAAGCTTTGTATTACAAATCTTTAACTGTGAGGATGCGTTTTGGCAATCCCCCGCTCTACAAAGACTCTCCTCCCCAAATACAAGATCGACTCTACTAAAATTTTAAGAAGAATCGAATGCTGGAAGAATATTCCTTAACCGATTGTTACCTTTTTTAGGCAATTGGAGAGTTCATTCGAAAGAGGGAGAGAAGACAAGTGTCTGGAGTGTGAAAAAGTGGCAAATAAGCCTCCCATTTATAGTTTTCGCAGCCTGGTAGCTTGGGATGGCCGTCTGGGGCCTCAAAAACAGGGATGAGCATTTGGGGAAGCCGGGACGACCGTCTGGGATTTGGGACGGCCGTCCCAAGCACCAAAATTGGCTGAGGCGGCCGTCAGGCATGTAGGACGGCCGTCTTGGCTGGCTGGGACGGCCATCCCGACTTCTGGGACGGCCATCTCAACTATTCTGGCCAGATTTTGTGTTCTGGGACTCCTGGAAAACTTTCCTTTCTTTATTCGGAAGTCGATTGATGCCGATAGACGTCCACCGAAGCTTTATCTTCAGATAGGAAGTCTTCTTGGCCATTATTGAGAGGCCGGACAAAATTAGGGGTCTACAGCTGCCCCCCCTTCACCTGCCTGACTAATTGTTGGCCTAATGTGCTGACAAAGTTAGTTGGTAGGGGAAGGAGTTAAATCTTTTTGCCTGGTCATCCTTCGGATGCTCCTTGGCTCAAATTTGTTGATCCTCCGGATGATAAATATTTTTGATAGGTACCAACCCCTATCTGGTTTGAGCCTTCCTCTATGAGGCTCTGGTGAGTACTTACCCTCACCAGGTACGAGTCTGCATTTTGCTAAACTCTTGTGGGTACTTAACCCCACCAGGTATGAATCTGCTCTTCGCTAGATTCTGATCTGGTACGAACCATATTCCATAAGGTTCTTGTGGGTACCTACCCCCACTTGGTATGAACCTTGTTCTGCAAGGCTCTAGTGAGTACCTACCCTCACCTGGTATGAGTCCGCATTTTGCTATACTCTTGTGGGTACCTACCACCACCTGGTATGAACCTTGTTCCGCAAGGTTCTCTTTGGGTACTTACTTCCGAGGTGCTCAACAACTGAACTATCCTCTAATAAAAGCAAGGTTTTTGCAACCCGTTTTGTAATGCTCTAGTGAGTATCTACCCTACCTGATACGAATCTGCATTTTGCTAGATTTTGATGAGTACCTACCCTCATCTGGTACAAACCTTATTTTATAAGGCTCTGGTGGGTACCTACCTGGTACGAATCTGCATTTTGATAGATTCTGATGAGTACCTACCCTCATCCGGTACGAACCCTATTCCATAAGGCTCTTGTGGGTACCTACCCCCACCTGGTACGAATCTGCATTTTGCTAGATTCTGATGAGTACCTACCCTCATCCGGTACAAACCTTATTTTATAAGGCTTTGGTGAGTACCTACCCTCACCTGGTACGAGTCCACATTTTGCTAAACTCTTGTGGGTACCTACCCCCATTCTGCAAGGTTCTTGTGGGTACTTACTTCTGAGGTACTCAACAACTATACTATCCTCTAATAAAAGCAAGATTTTCGCAACCCGTTCTGCAAGGCTCTGGTGAGTACCTACCCCCACCTGGTATGAATCTGCATTTACTAGATTCTGATGAGTACCTACCCTCATCCGGTATGAACCTTATTTTATAAGGATCTGGTGGGTACCTACCCCCACCTGGTACGAATCTGCACTTTGCTAGATTCTGATGAGTACCTACCCTCATCTAGTACAAACCTTATTTTATAAGGCTCTTGTAGGTACCTACCCCCACCTGGTACGAACCCTATTCTATAAGACTCTTGTGGGTACCTACCCCCACCTGGTACGAACCCTATTCTATAAGGCTCTTGTGGGTACTGACCCCCACCTGGTACGAACCCTATTCCATAAGGCTCTTGTGGGTACCTACCCCCACCTGGTATGAACCCTATTCTATAAGGCTCTTATGGGTACCTACCCCCACCTGGTACGAACCCTATTCTATAAGGCTCTTGTGGGTACCTACCCCCACCTGGTATGAACCCTATTCTATAAGGCTCTTGTGGGTACCTACCCCCACCTGATATGAATCTACATTTTGCTAGATTCTGATGAATACTTACTCTCATCTGGTACAAACCCTATTCTATAAGGCTCTTGGGATGCTCTTTTTTGGCATTCAATCTTATGGTTGATGAGTACAATCCCTCATCCAGTTTTTGGAGATGTGTTGCCGGCTTACTGTCTTTGATCATGCGCCCATTCTATGAGGAGTGATTTGATTTTTCCTTTTTGACTTTTCTGTTTTAGTCATCCGGCTTTTGCCGGGGATTTTGTTTTTGGCTTTTCTGTTTAGCCATCCGATCTTGCCAGAGATTCTTTGCTTTTGGCTTTTCTTTTTAGCCATCCGGTCTTGCCGGGGATTCTTTGTTTTTGGCTTTTCTTTTTAGCCATTCGGTCTTGCCAGGGATTCTTTGTTTTTGGCTTTTCTTTTTAGCCATCCGGTCTTGCTGGGGATTCTTTGTTTTTGGCTTTTCTTTTTAGCCATCCGGTCTTGCCGGGGATTCTTTGTTTTTGGATTTTCTTTTTAGCCATCCGGTCTTGCCGGGGATTCTTGTTTCTGGCTTTTTTTGTTTATCCATCCGGTTTTACCGGTGATTTCTTGTTGCACTACAAGAAAAACATCAAATAGTGACCGAAAATTCGGTCACTAAATCTACAAAATCGGTTACTAATTAAAATAGTGACCGAAATAGTGACCAACTGGAATCGGTCACTATTTCCTTGGTCACTGATTTTAGTGACCGATTCAGTGACCGATTTAGTGACCGAATCAGTGACCGATTCAGTGACCGAATCAGTGACCGAATCAGTGACCGATTCAGTGACCGAATCAGTGACCGATTCAGTGACCGAATCAGTGACCGATTCAGTGACCGAATGGAATCGCTCACTATTTCCTTGGTCATCGATTTTAGTGACCGATTCGATGACCGAATCAGTGACCGATTCGATGACCGATTCGATGGCTGAATCAGTGACCGATTCGATGACCGATTATATATAACCAAATCGGTCACTCGAATCGGTCACTAAATCAATGAAAAAGTTAATCAATAACAAATTTAATTATTTTTATTTATTTACACTTTTATTATATCTATTATTTATTTTCCCTATTTCTTAATTATATTATATTTTGCTTATTTAAGTTTTTATTTATATTTATTTCCCCTATCTTTATTATATTTTTTAGAAGTTTAACTTATTATTAGGTGGTTTATTGTCATTGTCAGGATTCGAACCCGGTACCTTAGAGTTGAAGGTCGAAACTCCAACCACTGAGCTACTAGGATCTTTTAATAATAACTTATAAATAAATTATATTTATATACAAATAAATGTATATCCGTATAAATATATAAATATAAAATCTATAAATAAAAATATATTTATATATTTTAATATATAAAATCTACAAATAATGGTATATTAGTATAGTATCGTATATTTGTATTCTAATTTTTAATTAAATTAAAATTATGCTAATAATGTATATTAATATATGAGGGGATAATATTGATATATTTGTATATATATATATATATATATATATATATATATATATATATATATATTTATATATATTTATATATTTATATATTGATATATTTATATATTAATATATTTATATATTTATATATTTATATTTTTATATTTTGATATATTTATATATTGATATATTTATATATTTATTTATATCCTTATACATTTATATCTTTATATATTTATATATTTGAAAAAAAATATTAAATTTTAAAAATAATATTATATTTTAAAAATAATATTATATTTTAAAAAATAAATATTAGAAAAAGATTTAAAAATATATATAAATTATATTTACATTTACAAAATATTAAAGATATATGTTTATATCTTTACATATTTATATATATTTATATGTTTATATTTTTACATATATTTATATCTTTCCATATTTATATATTTATATATAAAGATATTAGTTTTGTATACAAATAATATTATAATATAGTATATTATACTATTAGTATAGTATACAAATAATATGTTAGTATAGTATAGTATACAAATTATTAATTTTGTAATTTATATACAATGAAAATAATATAATGGTATATTGGTATAGTATATTTGTATTCTAATTTTTAAATAAACTAAAATTACGCTAAATGTATAATAATATATGAGAGGATAATAAATTTAATCCAATTACTTTTATAAATATATAAATATAAAATCTATAAAATATTAAAAATGATATTATATTTTTAAAAACAAATATTAGAAAAAGGTTTAAAAACTAGTATTATCTTAAATTTATTAAAAGTATAATTAAATCTCTATTTTCTTAATTTTTTTTTTAAACTTGTCAATTCTACATTTTTGTAAGTTCTATCATTATATTATATCATCCTCATCTCCTCCCATGTTTCTACTTTATCTTTACAATAGTCAATATTCTTAACTAATTTATAGTTTTAATTATAATTTCTTAGTATATATTTCAGAAATTAATCAATTCTAATCTATTATTTGAAAAACTAATCAATTCTAATCAATAATTTAGAAAACTAATCGATTATAATTAATTATTTGAAAAAATTACCAAATATGATCGATCATTTCAAAAATATAATCGATCAGAATCAATTATCGCTCGAGCGAGACTAGACTCGCTCAAGCGAAATACACCCGAGAGTACCAATTTTGTGCAGGGGCAGTTTCGCTCGACCAAGAAACTTATCGCTCAAGCGAAATACAGCTTTAGATAGCGGTTACACAGGAACCGCTCTTAAAAGCTCACTTAGATAGCGGTTAACCGTTGAACCGCTATTATATGGTTACCATTATGATCGGTCAGAATGCAATTATGACCGATCATAACTATTTTAATCGATTAAAATCTAGTTTCAATCGATTAAAACAATTTCTGCACAGCGTTTTAATCGATTAAAACTTATTTTTATCAGTTAAAATAACTTGAAAACTTATATTAACTATTTTTTTTATATTATGTTTTTAAATTTTCTATTAGAGAAAACCTTTCAGAATTCAAAATGTTAAATACTTTTAAATATTAAAATTAACTTTGTCAAAAATTAGGAAAAAAAATTAATCCAAAAGAGTTCAAAAATGTATTATAATATTGTCAATTTTGAGTTTAATTATATGGTTCATTCTCAAAGTAGAAAAATATAATTTAAAATTTTAATACTAAAATTAAAAGATTAAATAATAATAAATTTAATTCTTTAAATTCAGTAGCTAGAAACTAAAATTATAGTTTCTCTCGTTTGAAATAATTAAAATAAATATTTAAAAATAAAAATCAAAACTAGTATTATCTTAAATTTATTAAAAGTGTAATTAAATCTCTATTTTCTTAATTTTATTTGTTTCAAACTTCTCAATTCTACATTTTTGTAAGTTCTATCATTATATTATCATCCTCATCTCCTCCCATGTTCTACTTTATCTTTACAATAGTCAATATTCTTAACTAATTTATAGTTTTAATTATAATTTTTTAGTATATATTTCAGAAATTAATCAATTCTAATATATTATTTGAAAAACTAATCAATTCTAATCAATAATTTAGAAAACTAATCGATTATAATTAATTATTTGAAAAAATTATCAAATATGATCGTTCATTTTGAAAATATAATCGATCAGAATCGGACTTCGCTTGAGCGATAGTAGTCTCGCTCAAGCGAAATACACCTCAGATATCTAATATGCACTTTAGATAGCGGTTCTGAGGGAACCGCTATTATATCCTCTCAATTATAATCGGTCATTTCAAGTTATGATCGATCAGGATCGTATTTCGCTCGAGCGAGAAAAGTGTCGCTCAAGCGAAATACACCCCGAGAATGCGAATTCTGTGCACTTGGAGTTTCGCTCGAGCGATAATATTGTCGCTCAAGCGCAATACATTTTAGATAGCGGTTCCACAGAACCGCTCTTAAAAGTGAATTTCTAATAGCACTTAACCATTAACCGCTATCTTAATTATACTTTAGATAGCGGTTAAGGTGGAACCGCTATCATATCATCTCAATTATGTTTTGCAAAATACCTCTACAAATGTTTTTAACAATTAAAAACAAAGTATTTTGACAAAAGCTTTCTCAAATGCCTCTACAAAGTATTTTTAACAATTATATTGAGTTTAATTCTACAAATTAAAAGATTAAATAATAAATTTAATTCTTTAAATTCAGTAGCTAGAAACTAAAATTATAGTTTCTCTGTTTTAAATATTTAAAATAAATATTTAAAAATAAAAATTAAAACTAGTACTATCTTAAATTTATTAAAAGTGTAATTAAATATCTATTTTCTTATTTTTATTTGTTTCAAACTTCTCAATTCTACATTTTTGTAAGTTCTATCATTATATTATCATCCTCATCTCCTCCCATGTTTCTACTTTATCTTTACAATAGTCAATATTCTTAACTAATTTATAGTTTTAATTATATTTTTTAGTATATATTTCAGAAATTAATCAATTCTAATCTATTATTTGAAAAACTAATCAATTCTAATCAATAATTTAGAAAACTAATCGATTATAATTAATTATTTGAAAAAATTACCAAATATGATCGATCATTTCAAAAATATAATCGATCAGAATCAATTATCGCTCGAGCGAGATAGGCTCGCTCAAGCGAAATACAACCCGAGAGTACTAATTTTGTGCAGGGGGCGTTTCGCTCGAGCGAGAATATTGTCGCTCAAGCGAGATGAGGTTTACATAGCGGTTACACAGGAACCGCTCTTAAAATATGACTTAGATAGCGGTTAACCCTTGAACCGCTATTATATGGTTTCAATTATGATCGGTCAGAATTCATTTATGACCGATCATAACTATTTTAATCGATTAAATCTCGTTTCAATCGATTAAAACAGTTTCTGCACAACGTTTTAATCGATTAAAACTTATTTTTATCAGTTAAAATAACTTGAAAAGTTTTAGGAGAAAGTTTTGCAGTATTTCAATCGATTGAATCGCGAACAATCGATTAAATCAACTTAGAAGATTTTTTGTAAAGTGTTTTAATTGATATAAACGTTGTCGTATTAGTTAAAACAAATCTGTTAAAGAATCAAGAACGTATTAATGGATTAAAAGAAGTTTTAACAGATTAAAACTGCACTTTTAACATATTAAAAGAATCTTTTAACAGATTAATTAAACCAGCAGTTTTGAAAATCTTCTATAAAAACAGTTTGGCTTGAACTTTTTTAACATACATTGAATATATCATCTTTAAAAAATAAATAAATAAATATATATATATATATATATATACATATTTTCATTTTAATTTTCAAATATTAATTTTTTTATGAAATTAATTTTAATTAAAAAAATTAAAGTGATATATATATATATATATATATATATATATATATATATATCCAACTATTAAATTATTCAAGATATTAATATAAATTTAAAATATCAATTCAGTAATTAAAATAATTTTAATTTTTTATAAATACATTGAAATACATTTTTATTAACATACAAGTAATATATATATATATATATATAAAGAGACTAAATTAATAATTAATTTAATTATTGATTTAGTGACCGATTCGAGTGACCGAATCAGTGACCGAATCGAGTGACCGAATCGATGACCGAATCGAGTGACCGAATCGATGACCGAATCGGTGACCGAATCGATGACCGATTCGGTGACCGAATCGATGACCGAATTAGTGACCGATTCGGTGACCGAATCGATGATCGATCTGGTGATCGAATCGATGACCGATTCGGTGACTAATTTAATAATCAATTTTAATTTTTTTATTCACATGCTAAATTAAAAAATAAAATCAAATAATTATATTACTAAATTATTTAATAAGTTAGTAAACAATTTTTTTAAAATATTTATAATTTTATTAAAAATGTTATCAATTATTTTAAATCATTAAGTAAATTTATATTTAAAATATTTTAAATAAAATATTTATATAAATGAAAAATAGTTATCAGTTTAAAAATTATTTTTTTAGTGATCTGAAATTTTAGTCACTAAATCGAGTTACTAAATAATAAAGTGATCTGAAATAGTAATCGATTTTTTGTGACCGAAAATTCGGTTACTATTTCGATTACTAGACTAAAAAATAATAATTTGGTTACTGATTCGGTCACTGATAGTAACTAAATTTTTCGGTCACTGATTTCGGTTACTATTTGACATTTTTCTAGTAGTGTTGGTTGCCTCTTATTTTAGGCAGGAATCCCCTGGGATTTGTGGTTTCGGGATTTTCTATTTAGCCATCCGGTCTTTGTCGAGGTTTATTGATGATTGCCTCTTAATTTAGGCAGGAATCCATTGAGGATTTGTTGATTTCTATTGATTGTGCCTCTTGATTAGGCGATTGCTTCAATAGTGGTGAAGACTTTATGCTTTGGGCTAGTATTGCCTCTTGCATAGGTTGATTTCCTGTTTCTTGGCGATATTGGCTCTTTGCTTGTTTCTGAGTAGGCAGAGGCTTTATTGGAAGTGAAGGCTTTGCATTTCACTGGGGATATCCATATTGGGCGTTATAGGCGATTAACTCCCTGAGGATATGAATTTGTAGTTTTGCCTTTGCTGATAGGCTCATTGGGGATAGTTTTTCTTTTTAATGATCCATTGGGGATTTGATTGCTTTCCCGGAGATCTATATTGACTTGCCCCCTAGGAATGGAGTTTTTGACTCCTTGCTGGATGCTGTTGTTTTGAGCTGGCTTTGCCTATGCTCTTATTCCGTTAGGAAATGGGTTTTTATCTTTTTCTCGCAATTTTGAAAATTTGCGATTTTGAATTTTCTTTTATGCACGCAGGCTTTTTTATTATCTGCTGGGGATGAAGAGATTTTCTTCTTTTTCTCTTTTCTTCTTCTTTCTCTTTTTTTTTGGTGATCCACCAAGGAGCTCATTGGCTTCCTGGGGATCCAACTTTGATTTGATTTTTTTTTTTTTTTTATGATGGAGTCTTGAGCTCCTGACTTTTGTGAAGCTCTTTATTGAGCGGGATGAAGAGATTTTCTTCTTTTTCTCTTTTTTGAAGATTCACCAAGGAGTTTGTCAGCTTCTTGGGGATCCAATTTTTATGACGGAGTCTTGGCTCCTGGCTTTGTGAGGCTCTTTATTGAGCTGGAGGATGGGAATTTTCTTGTTTTCCCTATTTTGTAGATTTTTCTGAAATGTTCTACTTGGAGATATTTATTTGGAATTTTTTGTGGCCTCTATTGGGGAATGAAAGATTTTTGTCTTTCTTTTTGTTGAACTTCTGAGGATATGGAGGTTTTGACTTCATATCTTTTTTTTTGGTTGATCTTTGTGTAGTCCTTATTCTCCTTTGGGGAATGTGGCAGATATTTTGGATGAGTTTGCTCGATGACTCATGTGGTGATGAAGCTGAGTCGCGAGGTAATCTTTTTGTTTTGCCCCTGGAGTAGGCAAGATCTGCTTGGGGTGATCAAGCTTTTCCTTTGGCTTTTTTATGGCCTCCTTTTTCTTGGATGGAAGGATGTTGATTGAAGTTTCAAATGACTCTTTTTGACGACTCATGTGGTGATGCTGAGTCGTGAAGTAATTCTTGTTTTGCCTTTGGAGTAGGCAAGGATCCGCTTAGGGATGATCGAGCCTTTCCGTTGACCCTTTTTGTATACCTTCGTTTATTGGTGTAGAAGGTTGGAGCTATTTTCCTTGAAGCTCTTTATTCTGCTAGAATGGTTTTGATTTCGCCTTTTTCTTTTGTGATTTTGATTTTTATCGCGAGTTATTTGAAATCTGGCTTTTTGATATATTACGTGTGCCTTTTTATTTTATAATAATTTTTTGTACACGTGGGCTTTTTGAAAACATAAATAACAACTTTTTATTTATTACTTCCCTTTTTTTGTCTTTTTTTTTTTAGTGACACATTCAAGCATTCTTAGGCTAATAAAAAATATCTAAACATCCTAATCCTCTGCTTCTGGCCTGGAGTGGGAGGATAGAGTTGGCGAAGGGATGCGGCGAAGTATGCGGCGTTGGAACCTTGCCTGAGTCTGGACCATATTTTCTATTTGGCGGTCCGTCCTATCTTGCCTCATGGTCAGTTGGCTGAACTGCTGTCACGTATATCTAGTGAAATCGAGATTATGGGGTTTAAAATAAACCCTGATCCTTGTCAACTAAGGATGTTCATGTGGACCAGTGTTCCTTCGGTAATTGGTTCTGGTTGGAGGCTAGCTGGGAGGTCTTCTCCGTCAGTACATCCCCAATATTCAGCTAAAGGGGTGAGAAAGGGAGCCACCATGATGGCTCCTGCTGAGCCCCGAGTTCCGTAATCTTTTACGGCTTTCAGGAAGGTGTACCCTGGATTGCATCGATGCCCCTAATGCATACAATAGACAATAAAAAGGTTAACCAGTGTTACCTTTCCTTGGCTCTCCTTCCGGCTATGTATGGTCCCAGCTAGCAATTTATGGCATATGCGGAGTGGAGGGGAGAAAGTTGCACTCTTCAGATGTGATGGCAGGGTATGTGCTCCGGTAATTTCTTTCCACATGCTGGTGGTAGTGAGAGCAGCGGGTTTCTCAAAATATGCAGACCTATATTCCGGTGTTCTCATGTCTGCTCGTTGGCAGAAACCCATTATGACATTAAAGTCATCCAGAAAAGTAGTCTGGTATGCCCCATCCATCCAATAGGAAACAACTTGAGTCGGTGGCACTCTGGGGGTAGTGGACGACATCTCTACCAGATTGACGGAGGCAAGAAATTCCAGCGTGGCAGTATGGTGGATTCGAGTGGGTGGCTCACGGAGCAGAAAATCCCATCCTATGTTTTGGATGAACCTTCTAACATCTTGATCCCAGCCGAATGTAGTTAGGATTTCAAAATCCAACCGTAGCATGGGATGCCAGGAGTATTGTTGGATATTTGCCAACCTCTGTTGATGTGGTTCTGCCAGCAAGGTGTTGGTGACGGGAGTTCCTCTAGCTGAGGTCCTTGTGCGTTTTCTCCTGGATGAAGCCTCTCCACATTCCATTTTATGTCTTACTCACCTAAGGATGCTATAAGTGTGTAGAAAGGGAGGAGAGGCAAGATAGAATGCTTGGAATGGGGTACCAAGGCAAGGATCCACGCCTAACATATATAGGAGGAGCCAGGAGGGTTGGGACGGCCGTCAAGAGTTGGGACGACCGTCTCACTTGAATTTTTACCCTTGGGAAGGCCGTTTAGGGAGTGGGACGGCCGTCTCACTCAAAAATTGGCCCTGAGACGGGCATCTCAAATGTGGGACGGGCATCCCACTTGGATTTGGCTGTTTGGGACGGCCGTCTCAACCCTTGGGACGGCTGTCTTGAGCTTTTCAAGTTGATTTTCATGTTTTTTTATGAGAAGGAAGATAGGACTCCATTCATTGATGTTTTAATGCATGTAATGCTTCATGATATGCGTCCTATGATCTATTTCAGTTAATATTTCGAAAGTTTTAACTGATGTGCTTTGACTTCGGGCGCATTCTTGGTGCAGTACCTTTCTGTCATCATGTTTCTTGATCAACAAGCTTAGCTGTACTTATTTGCCGTCTCGGACTTTTCTTGCTATAGCCGAACAGTAATCTTTTGTTCGTAGGGCAACTGCCATATCAATGCCTCCCTTCCTTTCCTTAGGGATTTCAACCTTCCTATTGATCACTATATTTCCACATTGCCCCTTATTACTTGAATGCTTTATAGTGAAATGGTCAAGAGAAGAGAAAGAAAAGGATTTATAACAAAAGCTTGTGTTTTAGAGGGATATATTTTTTAAAATAAAGGTTTTTGTAAGAATGGCTAGCCAAGGTTGGTCGGTGTTTAGGCTAGTTTAGACAAACGTTTTGTTCTTATGATGTGGTGTCTTTATTTACTGCTTTGTGGCGCCTTTTTTGTGATTGATTAACTTTCCTGGGCTGCCCTTTCAGGTTTTCAGTCCAGGATGTTGTGTTATGTCCTAACTTTTGTCTAGGTTTCCTTTTTGTATTATTTTTAGGAATACCTAGCGGACTTTTCGTAACCCTATCTTTTGCCCAGGCTACCCTTTATTATTGTTCGGGTCTCCTGCCGGGTTTACCCTAACTTTTGTGCAGCCCCCTTTGTGGGTTTCCTGCCGGGTATTTTGCCCTTTTATTTTCTTGTCTTGGGCTTTGGCCTTGACATGCTTTCCTTTTTTGTATATATATATATATATATATATATAAATATATATATATATTTTGCACAACATTGTCGGAACTTGATTCTATCGAGATAGATTTTATTCATGTTTCTAGTTAATCAATCATATTTGACTTTGCTATATGACGCTTTGATTGTTTTGACGCATTTGGAACAAAACATCTATCTAAACCTTGCTTATTAAAAAATGGGGTATAAATATATTTAGCAAGAAAAGAAGCAGATAGTAAGAATAACATTCTTTTGTAATTACGGGGAAATGTGTGCCCTAGAGATGCTCGGGGGCCGGGCATACCCCGAGGAGTGATCTCTAATAGTCACTAGGTTTACATCCCTTAGAATTGGAAGAAGGACAACTAATGACTAACAATACCCTTTGCGCTAATACCCCTCCTTTTCGGAATATCGTCTTTGAGGGGTAAGACTTCCCTGTTTTTCGTATGGTCTGATCTTTTGTAGGGTCGTACCCTAAACCATACTTTAACGGATTATCTTTGAAATCTGGTGGCTCTTTTATTCCTTGAGCATTCTTTCCGAGCCCTTGTCCTGGGCGATATCCATATCTTGTCATCATATGGGCCACCTTTGTATTACTGGGAAATCTTCCTATGTTGGCAATTTCGAGCGCTTGAAAAGATGTTTCAAGAGCCTCTTCAGTCGCATCCACATATATTGGACAGACGGTTTGCTAATTAAAAAGTCTTCTTCAGCTTGAACTGTGACGAGTTTATCATTTGTCACAAACTTGACTTTCTGGTGGAGCGTTGAAGGTATTGCCTTAGCGCTATGAATCCAAGGTCTACCAAGGAGACAACTATATGCTGGCATGATATCCATCATGTGGAAGTCTATGTTAAAGATAGTAGGGCCAATTTGGATTGGTAGACTAATCTCTCCTACTACTTCATGTCTTGATCCATCAAAGGCTCGAACAATTGTGTTACTCGGGCGCATGTGGGTTCCTTGCACTATTATCTTATCGAGTGTGCATTTAGGCATAACGTTTAGGGATGACCCATTATCCACAAGAACTTTGGAAATGAGATATTCCTTGCATTTAACAGAAATATGCAAGGGCTTGTTGTGATTTGACCCTTCTAAAGGGAGTTCTTCATTTGTGAAGGTAAGATGATCATTAGCTGTAATGTTACCAATGATTCCTTCAAATTTGTCTTGGGATATTGCATGCGGAACGAATGATTCATTCAAAACCTTTAACAGTGCGTTTCGATGCGGCTCCGAACTCATTATAAGTGATAACAAAGTTATCTTTGCAGGAGTGCGATTGAGTTGATCAATGATGGAGTACTCACTTTGTCTTATGTACTGGAGTAACTCATTTGTCTCCTCCTTGGATTCTTTTTCCTCTTCGATTTTATTTTTTGCCTTATCTTCAGGAATATTATCTTGTAATTCCTTGGGGGAATATATCCTTCCGCTTCTAGTCATGCCCCCAATACCGGCTATGTTGGAGATATCTTGATTGACTGATGATTCTTCTGAGTATCTCCAAGGTACAACTTTATTTGATGAATAAGGGAAAGGACGAGGCATGAATAAACGTAAAGGCGTTATTGCCTCTTTACTTTTATCAATTGGAATGACCAACGGTGCTTGTTTGTTATCATCTTTGGGTCTAGCGACCATTGTAGAGATTTTGATGACGAAAGGCTTTTTTTCCATTTATTCTAATTTGTGGAAAACACATCAATTAATCCTTTCTTTTTATTATCTTTATTATTAAAATGAGGAGGGATGTATGAATGTATGCAACTTATGAATGCAATAGACAGTTTAAGGAAAATCTTTTTTATTTTATCTAGAAAGTGTTTATCCTTCTATACAATGCTTTGAAGCAAGTATTGACAAAAACGGAGAAGCTTGAAGAATCCTATAGGTAAATTAGGCTTTCTTCGTAATTCATCTTCAGCTATTCTCACATGATTCCTGAGCATCTTAATTTTCTCATGTACCGTCTGGCTCATATCTTCACTATATCGACGAGCCTCTTTTATCTTTTCTTCCTGATGAACGATCAAGGCTTGCTGCTGGTCAGACCTCTCTATTACTTGGTCTCTTTCACGAAGCAATTGACCATACTGAGCTAATCCATCTCTTTCTTTATCATGTAGCTCATCCAGGTTTTCTCTGTATCTTTCAGCGGTTTCCCACCACTTTTGTGCTTCTGACCGAGTTTCTGCTAGGTCATCTTGTATTAACTTGATCATTTTTCCCTGCTCTGCAAGCGCACTCTCAAGAAGTGTTATTTCATCATTCATGTCCCGAAATAGACTATCTTATTCAAGCCTCGAAATTTTCAGTGCTTGTTTAGTCTCTTCTTGATAGTCAGCACAATCATTCTTAAGGCGCTCTATTTCATGGTCCTTCTTTTTACATTGCCTTTTTAGACCATCTATTATAAGGGTTGCTTCTCGCTCTTTTTCTTCGAAAGACCTCAATTGAGCTTCCATTACTTCTACCCTTTTATTTAAGGCATTGACCTGCAATTCTAGCTCTTCATTGACTAATGTTGTAGTGAATGTAGCAGATGGTTGGGGTATCCTTCTACTTTTCCCCCATTCCTCATATTCATGGGATGTAGACACCTGAACCTTTCCGAGTTCTTTATCTCCTATATAGACTGGTCTTTCCCATGCTTTCCGGATAGTGGATACTTCTTCAAAGCTATGGGAGTAATGGCATAGACTCAGTCCTCTGAGCTCTTCTTGAGTTGGCACCGTCTGGGTTCTCATGAGTTGTCTCATAGTTATCTTGGGAGAGTAAGCTATACAACCCCTGAGGCCTAGTAGTGGTATGCTCAGGTAATCTCCGCATCGTATAAGAATATAACCGGGTCAGAACCAAGGGCAAACCCATGATACATGCTCTATGTTCCAATTTTCTAACTCGGTTTTCCATTCTAAAGCTTGATGATGCTGAAGAGAGATTTTCGGAAAACTCCTTAAAGGATCAGGGAATATGCCCATGTAGCTTGAAGCGTAGAAGTGAGTAATGCCCCATACATATAGTAATGAAGTGCAACATCTAAGTGTTTTTCCCGTTTTCTGTCGGCAAAAATCTACTAAAATCAGGGTATTGGCGAGAATTGCAGGTATAGGACTTTTAGAGTATACATCCCAGGCAAAGAATGCATCTATTGCAGCATGATCCACAACGTTCACATGAAATGGGAATAATATGATTCCGAACATTGCCAATGCTAGAGTTTTGTTGAAGGTTGACCAATCTTTCTTTTCAGCCAAAGAGATTAAGTGGTCTTCTATTATTGACATCTTCCAACCTCGGATGTTCCCTTTTCCCTCTATGATGGATTGATGAGGAGGCAATCGTATTATAGTAGCAACCTTATTCACGGCAACATACACTCCTGAGTAGACATAGACCCCGACTGACTGAGGCCATCTAACCATGAGTTCATATTCTTCTAAGGTTGGTACTAAATCAAACTGCGAACACTCAAAGCAGTGCAGATTGGTATTCCAGAAGTGGACCAATGCTCTAACAAAGATAGGATCGATGCTGATTTTCAGGAGGTCAAGAATCCTTCCATAAGATTTCTCAAAATTAGCACTGACCTTTGGCGGCATATATGTACACAATTGCCTTAACTTCTCTACACGGCATAAAAGGATTTCCACTTTCTTTAACTGTCTATTACTGGTTCCCTCCATTATCTAAAAGAAATGAAAAATGCATGATATGAGGATGAGTCCTTGTAAATGCATGCAAGTGTTTGTTTTTCTAAGAATTATCATGTTTTATTCCTAATATGATACATGATAGTGCTTGGTTTTTTCTTAAAAAGAAAACTATCTATATGCATGTTTATGGATTTTGATGAAGAGAGTCCTATTTTCTTCTCTTATTATTTTTATGAACATATGTTGTATGAATCATAAGACTTTTGTCAAGAATCTTTTTATTATAAAAAGGTTTTTATTGGTCTAAAGTTTTTTTTTGTATTTTTTATGACCCTTTATCTCTTCTGTCGGTCAACGTGGCTACTTAGCTTACAAAGAACCTGAAACCAGGCTAGCTTAATTGAAGACTGTCCGAGATAAAGTTGGTTTATTCTTATCACTTTTATGATTTTTAGGGTTTTTCACTATTTTTTCTGTTGTATGATTACCCTATGCTAACGCATCAATACAAATGCAGCAAACGAATGCACACACAATTCATGCATCCACGAGCAGAGCCACACTATTTATGAGGTGGGGTTTTCCTGCAGAAACGTGCTTGGTTAAGGCGGTTCTAAACTGTTCTCACCAAGGCCAAAGGTCCCCAAGGTGCCCCCATTATAGGGACCTCTCAATCTCTCACTCCTTGGGTCATGCACGGAACTCCGTGTCGACATCCTTGGACCAAAAGAAGAGAGTTATCACCTTGAGTTGGTGGTTTTCCGACAACGGTTGTAGCCCCGTGTTCCAACAAGACGGTCGTATCTGCCACTCACTCCCTATAGGTATTCACTCTTGCCCCCGGGTATAGAGGGACTGCAGTGTGCAAGGTTTTTTGTGTGCAATTTATATTTCAAACAATTTGCAGAAAATAATCATATAACAATTATTAAAGCCATACAATAAAACATACGGAAGAGGGTAAAGGCGTAATTTCAAATATTCACTTAGTTTGAATTTATCCGTCACTAAATGGGATAAACTCTCTAGCTTCCCCAGTGGAGTCGCCATCTGTCGCTGCCGTCCAATCCAACGTCTAGGGACATCTCGAACGTTTATGTGATCGATCGCTAAAAGATGGTTTAGACTCGCGTTTTATTTTAAAAATGTGTTCATTGCTTCCAAGGTGCTCAACAACTGAACTATCCTCTAATAAAAGCAAGGTTTTCGCAAAAAGAGTTCTTATGGAGTCGCCACTAATGTTTTGACCATAAACATTGGAAAAGGATAAAAAGGCGTTGATTTTAAGAAAAACCAAACTTGGCCATTATAACCAGAGTTGGGTAAGGGAGTTAGTTACATGTGGGGAAGGTGTTAGCACCCCACAACGCCCCTTTCGGGTTCCCTATGACGGATTAATTCATTAAGTAAAGATTACGAGAAATTACGCTATTACCCTATTTTATTTATACAATATTTTAAAAATGGCTATCTACATGATTTTATTTTCTATTGCATACATAAAGCAATAAATAAAGTAATAAAAGAGAAGAAAAGTGAAAAGAACCTCCGTAGCAAGCTTTGTATTGCAAATCTTTAACTGTGAGGATGCGTTTTGGCATTTCCCCCCTCTACAAAGACTCTCCTCCCCAAGTACAAGATCGACTCTACTAAAATTTTTAGAAGAATTGAATGCTGGAAGAATATTCCTTAACCGATTGTTACCTTCTTTAGGAAATCGGAGAGTTCATTCGAAAGAGGGAGAGAAGACAAATGTCTGGAGTGTGAAAAAGTTGCAAATGAGTCTCCTATTTATAGTTTTCGCAGCCTGGCAGCTTGGGACGACTGTCTGGGGCCTGGAAAACAGGGATGAGCGTCTAGGGAAGCCGGGACGGCCGTCTGGGATTTGGGATGGCCGTCCCAAGCACCAAAATTGGCTGAGACGGCCGTTTGGCATGTGGGACGGTCGTCTGGGCTGGCTGGGACGGCCATCCCGACTTCTGGGACGACCATCTCGACTGTTCTGGCCAGATTTTGTGTTCTGGGACTCCCGGGAAGCTTTCCTTTCTTTATTCGGAAGTCGATTGATGCCGATAGACGTCCATCGAAGCTTTATCTTCAGATAGGAAGTCTTCTTGGCCTTTATTAAGAGGCCGGGCAAAATTAGGGGTCTGCAATTAGCAACTGGATGTAGGGTCTTTTGATACGAACCAATATAAATCATCTATGTAATAATCTTTCCTTGCTCTATTTACTTTACACAACAATTTAATCGGTGAAATTTAGGAAAAATTTTAAAACCCTAATTTTTGTTAAGAAACCAATTCACCCCCCCCCCCTCTTGGTTTTTGTCCGTAAAAGCAAACATTCCGCTACGCGATTCTAACAGTCAACACATTTATCCTTGAGGCGTTCTATCTCTTGGTCCTTCTTCTTGCACTGCCTTTGCAGATCATCGATGGTAAAGACAGATTCTTGTTCTTTCTCCTCAAGGGCCCTAATCTGGGCTCCCATGATTTCTATGCTTTGGGTCAAGGCATCGACTTGATTTTGGAGCTCTTTGTTTGCTGATGGCGCAATGGGTGGAGCGGATGGTTGTGGGATTCCTCTGCTTCTCCATTCCTCGTAGTCACTAGAGACAGCCACTAGAGCTTTGCCTAGATCTCTATCCCCCATGTAGATTGGTCTCTCCCATGCTCTCCGTATGGCAAGTGAGTTTGCAACATTGCATGGGTCTCCGAAGAAACACAGTCCTCCGAGCTCTTTCCGTGATGGGGCGGTTTGGGTTCTCATGAGTTGTCTCATAGCTACCTTTGGGAAGTAGGCTATGCAACCCCTGAGGCCCAATAGTGGTATGCTTGGATAGTCTCCACATCTGATGAGAATATGACTGGGTCGGAACCAAGGACAAGCCCAATATAGGTGATTGATGTTCCATCATTCCAACTCGACCTTCCACTCCATAGTTAGACGTCGGCGAAGAGGGATGTTTGAGAAGCTTCTTAAAGGATCGGAGAAGATCCCCATGTGGCTCAAGGCGTAGAAGTATGTGATACCCCAAACGAATAACAACAAAGAGCAACATCTGAGCGTTCTTCCTTGTTTCTGTTGACAAAACTCAACCGAAAGTAGGTGTCGGCAAGAAGTGTGGGCAAGGGACTCTTTGAGTGTACATCCCAGGCGAAAAAGGCGTCCATAATGGCCTGATCTACTGTGTCGAGGTGAAAGGGAAATAACAAGGTCCCAAACACAATCAAAGCAAGGGTCTAGACCGCAAATCTTGCCCGACCTCAAAATAAAGAGCAAAAGACTTCCGTTCGAAGATGGGCAAGGCCTAAAAGGTTCCTAGGATTGATCAATAGACCCCATATTAGAATAGGAAGGATTTTTGGAGAAGAAAAATAAGAAATTCCACCCAAAGGGTCAGGACTGCTGTCTCAGCATTTTCCGAAGGCGAGACCGCCATCTCATTTGGCAAGACGACAGTCCCGACCTAGCAGGTGCGAATTCCTATAAAAGGGGGGACTTTCTCACTCTTTACACACAATTCTACAACTTTCTCTACTGTAATATTCTCAAATTACTCTCCGAGGACCCTTCTGAAGCATTTCCAGAGTTCTTAGAAAAGCGTTATAGAGTGCTGCGAGAAAGAGTGATAATCATTGTAGAGCGTGGGGTTTGCCAAAAAGCAACCTCTTTCAAGGACATATTATAAAAGCTTGCTTCGAAGGTTCCTCTATACTTTTTTCTCTATTTTATTTCTTTTTAGATAATATTGTTGTGCATTAGTTATTTAGGGCCATGTAGTCGATAACTTAATTTCCGCAATGAATAAATAAGGGCAAAGCATAATTTAAAGTTCTTATTTCTTTACACAAATGGTCCATTATAGGGAACTCGAAACAGACGTCGTAGGGAAACTAATACCTTCCCTACACGTAACTAACTCCCTTACCTAACTCTGGTTGTAATTACTAAAGTTGCTTTTTCTTAAAAAACCACTACCTTCTTTTTCCTTTTCCAATGTTTTTGGTAAAAACATTGGTGGCGACTCCTCAAACATTTCAAAAACCTCACTTTTAGGTCCAGCCCAGTTATCGGACAACCTAAAAAGCATTGAACCACATTTTAAAAAACGCGAGTCAAACAAAACCATCACGTTGCTCCGACCGCCTCTTTTGACAGCGGTTGTCGCCACCGTCAAAAGAGGCGGTTGGAGCGAAGCGATGGTTTCCAACTTCTACTCGCGTTTTAAAGTGATGTTACAACACCTTTAGGTTGTCCGATAACCGGGCTGGACCTAAGGGCGAGGTTTTCGAAAATGGGTTCTGGAGTTGCCACCAATGTTTTATCCAGAATCATTGGAAAAGGAGAAAAAAGAAGGTGTTGGTTTTGAAAAACCAACTTTGGCCATTATAACCAGAGTTGGGTAAGGGAGCTAGTTACATGTAGGGAAGGTATTAACTTCCCTACGATGCCCCTTTCGGGTTCCCTATGATGGGTCGTTTATTTCATAAATGAACTTTTAAAATGATGCTTTTACCTTTTATTTATTTGCGGAATTTAAGGTATCGACTAAATGGCCCTAACAACTAATGCACGGATAAATGTAAATAAAAAGCGGTAAAAGAGAGGGAGAAAGTGTGGAAACCTTCGAAGCATGCTTTCGTAATTAAAATTCTTGAAGCAGGATGCTTTTTGGCAACCTCCACTCTACAACGTTGGTCACTCTTCCTCGCAACGCTACAGAATACCCTCTAAGAATGCTAAGAAACTCCGAAAATGCTTCGGAGGGATCCTATGAGAAGAATTAGAAGAAATTGTAGAAGGGAAAGTTGAAGAACTGTGTGAAAAGGAGGGGAGTACGCCCTCCTTTTATAGGGATTTGTGCCTATCAGGTAGAGACGGTCGTCTCACCTTTGAAAAATTGCGAGAAGGTCATCTCGTCAAATGAGACGGCGGTCTCGCCATTGGCAAGTGGCGAGACGGCCATCTCGTCAAACGAGACGGCGGTCTCGCCCTTTGCCAATGGCAAGACGGTCGTCTCGCCAAGCGAGATGGTTGTCTCGGCCTTCCAGGTAAAATTCCTTATTTTTTCTATACAAAAAACGTTCCTACTCTAATATGGGGCCAATTAGTCTATCATAGGGACCTTTTAGGCCTTGCCCATCTTCGAATTAGAGGTCTTCTGTTCTTTATTTTGAGGTCGGGCAAGATTTGGGGTCTACAGCTGCCCCCCTTCACCTGACTAGCTGACTATTGACTTGTTATGCCAAAAAGATCGGCTGGAGGGTGAACGAGTTAACTCTCTTGCCTAGCTATTCTTCGGATGCTCCATCTTGCGGTAGCCGACCGTCTAGACAAAAAATGTGTGTATGCGCCTCTGGGATGCTCCTTCATGCGGTAGCCGACCCCTTTGGTTGACACGTGGTAGAACCTTTGGATGCTCCTTCTTGCGGTAGCCGACCCCTCGGTTGATGAGTATGAACCCCATCCGGTTGGTAGTATTTGCAGTCCACCGTTGTAGGATTGGATGAGTATAAACCCCTCATCTGGCTGGTATGGTCCACTTCGTAGGACAGATTGCGACTTACTGCTCTGGCTCATGCATAGTTCATGCGCAGGTTGATGGGTATGAAGCCCCCATCTAGCTGGTGCAATCCACTTCGTAGGATTGGTGGTGGTGGCGACTTACTGCTCTAGGTCATGCGCATGTTCTGTGAGAAATGCTCTTTTGTTTTGATTTTTTGATAAAGTCTTCCGGTGTGCCGGGGATTCTTTAATTTTCGGCTCTTCTGATAGTCATCCAGCTTGTTGATTGTTGGGGATCCTTTGGTTAATGTTTTGGATTTAATCCTGCTTTTTTTTCGCGGTTTATCTTTTTTCTTGTGATTTGGATTTTTGGCTTTTTCGGATTAAGTGTAAGTCTTTTTATTTTTTAGTCTCTTTTGTTACGCTGACTTTTCGAAAAGAGAGTAAAGGAAAACAAATTTATGAAAAGAATTTATTCATATTATGATAAAATCTTGTACAATGATTATTTTAATGATGTCCCTAAGACAGCGGCGGACTTGAGCTGGAGACGACCGGGAGGGGGAAACTGCCGATACATATGCCTTTTAAATTCCTCCTGGCTCCGAATTGAGTTGAGCTGGTCTTGCCGGATTAGTGTCAGGTCTTCTATCATCCCCTCCTGTGTCTGGGTGAAGGCTTCCAGTCGCGTTTCGAAGACATCCTGCCTTAGGGACATATGGTCCAACTGCTGGCGGATATAATGCATGTGACGGTTCATGCCAACAAAGTCGTCCCTATACTGCTGTTGTTGTTGTTACTGCTGGAATTCCGGGGGCGTCAGGATCCCTTGTGTTGCCATCAAATCTTGGAGATCTAGGGTCATTGCGAGCGTAGGGTGCAGGGCCACCTGAGATCCGTGCCTGATGAGCATCCCCATGCTTACGAGCATGGACCCGCTGATGTACTCGGGTCGGAGGTTAGAGGGGATGTTCTCTCCGTCGTGACACTCCCATTTCTCGGCCAGTGGGGTGATGAGAGGACCCATGAAGATGGCTCCAACGAGGTAACTCCCGAAGTCCTTGAGAGCCTTCAGGAAGAAGTAATCGGGATTACAATGGTTTTCGTATAGCGTGCAGTGTAGCGCGAAAAGATCAGGGTAGGTAACCTTTCCCTGACTTTCCTTCCTCCCATGAATGGTCCCAGCCAGCAGCTTGTGGCAGATACAGAGAGTAGGGTTAAGTGCTGACCCTTTCATCTGGGCCGGTAAAATCTGTGATCCAGTGAGTTCCTCCCAAATCTCACCGGTTGTGAGGGCAGCTGGCCGCTCATAGATAGCCCCCTGATATTCCGGCATCAGGGTGTCCTCGGGTCGGATGAAGCCAATGACGACATTGAACTCGTCTAGCGTCATCGTCCGGTAGGCCCCGTTCATGTAGTATGAGACCATCTTTATTGGAGGAACACCTGGGAACATTGTGGGCATCTCAATCATCGTAATGGAGGCAAGAAACTCCATTACGGCCTGTGCGTACATGCGGGTAGGGGGAGACTGGAGGAGGAAGTCCCACCCGATGTTTTCGATATAGCCCCGCACGTCGTCTTCCCATCCGAACTCGGCAAGGATATGAAAATCTAGCCTTAGCATGGGGTGCCAGGCATAACCCCTAATATGCTCAAGCTTGGCCAGATGCTGTGGCGTCAGCTGGGGAGGGTCTGGAGGAGCTGGGGCTGCAGATGTGCTCGAACCGGAACCCCGTCCTCTCTTTCTAGATGAGTCTCCTCTATGAATTTGGACAAAAGTACTCAAGAATGTAGAAGAAAGTGTATGAGAATGCAGGAATGGAGTGCTTAAAACTGAACCCCAGACCCCCTTTATATAGAAAATCGAATTTGATCGAGACCGCCGTCTGGGATTTCGGGACGGCGGTCTCGATTTTTCGAGGTGCGAGACGGCCATCTAGAAATGCGAGAAAGCAGTCTCGCCACTGGTAGATGGTGAGACGACCATCTCGCCATTCGAGAAGGCCATCTCGCTTTAATGAAAGGCGAGACGGTGGTCTCGTTAAGCGAGACAACGGTCTCACCTACGATGAAAGCGAGACGGCGGTGTCAATGGGTGAGACGACGGTCTTGATTTTTTGAAGTTTTTTTTTTGTGGAAAAAATATAGGACCTTGTTCAAAAGCATTTATGCATGGAATATTTTCATGTTTGATGTCCTATAATGCTATTTCATTGATTTTTCAGAAGGATTAACTGGTGTGTCCTTGGAAGACGGTGTCATTCTGATGTTCGTTTCTCTACTGTACTTGTTTGTGCCATTCCGGACTTAACGTGACCGAAGAAGAATAACTTTTGGTTTGAGGAGCACACTTTGCCATGTCGGTGCACTTTTTCCTTACTCTAGGGATTTCAATCCTCTTGTTGATTATATGCCTCCATATTCCCAGACTAATTGTTAGAATAATGTAGTAAGGGTCAAGTAAGAGAATAATTTCAATGGCTTGTGTTTTAGACGGTTGATTTTTATTTAGAAGGGGTTTTGTAAGAATGGCTGGCTAAGGTTGGTCCTGAGTGTTTAAGCTGATGTTTAAACAAACGTTTTTTCTTTCAGGATTCGCGTCTTAGCCTACTTCCATCGCTTTTTATGACTGATTGATTTCCCCAGACTACCCTTCGAGTTTTCAGACTAGGATATTGTGTTTTGGTCCTATCTTTTATCTAGGTTCCTTTTTTTCTTGTTTTGGGGAATCCTAGCAGACCTTATTTTGTAACCCTAATTGTTGCCTAGGCTACCCTTTATTTTTGTTCGGGTTTCCTAGCGGATTGACCCTAATTTCTGCGTAGCCCCCTTAGTGGGTTTCCTACCGGGTACTTTGCCCTTTCTTTTTTGGCCATTGGCTTCTATGGGATTTTTCTCTCTTTTATTTATTTTACACAATATTGGAGAAACATGGTTTTATTATGATGAGGTAAAACCTTATTCTGTGCTTCTAATCAATCCACTTGATTATTATAGCGATGGCACATTTTGATTATTTGGACGCACTTTTCTTCTTCTTCTTTTTTCGTTTGCTTAAACATGGTTATTATGAGGTCTAGACATGAAATAGCAAGAAAAGAAGTGAATGGTAAGAAATGTATTCTTTATTAATTAGTAAGGGAATATGTTCCCAAAAGATGCCCGGGGGTCGGGATAGCCCTGGGGGATAATCTCTAACAATCACTGGGTTTACATCCCTTAAGAAAGGAAAAAAAACTCCTAATGACTGGGTTGCTCGTGACGCTTATATCCCTCCGCTTCGAAAAATCTACTTGAGTGTGCGAAGGGGAGACTTCCCTTTTCTTCTTTCTGCTCGGCCCTTTGTAGGGTCAAATCCTAGGCCATACTTTAGAGGGTTATCTTTGAATTCTACGGGTTCCCTTATCCCTTGGGAGTCTGCCCCCAGTCCTTGGCCAGGATGGTAACCATGCTTCATCATCATGCGGGCTACCTTCGTATTATTGGGAAGTCTCTCTACATTGGCAATTTCAAGCGCTTGAAAAGATGTTTCAAGGGCCTCTTCAGCCGCATCTACATAAGGTTGGGTAGACGGTCCACTGATCAGGATATCATCTTCTGCTTGGACCGTGACCAGTTTGTCATCCACTATAAACTTGACTTTCTGGTGGAGCGTTGAAGGTACTGCCTTAGCATCATGAATCCAAGGTCTGCCAAGGAGACAACTACACGCTGGAGTAATATCCATTTTGTTAAAATCAATGTTGAAGATAGTGGGTCCGACTTGGATTGGCAGATTGATTTCCCCCACTACTTCTCGTTTGGATCCGTCGAAGGCTCGAACGATGGTGCTACTTGGGCGCAAGTGGGTTCCTTGAATAGTCAACTTGTCAAGTGTGCACTTTGGCATCACATTCAAGGATGACCCGTTATCCACAAGAACTTTAGCAATGAGATACTCCTTATATTTTATAGAAATATGCAAGGGCTTGTTGTGGCTCGACCCCTCTAGGTGGAGTTCTTCATTTGTGAAGGTAAGGTGATCGCTAGCCGTGATGTGACCGACGATCCTCTTAACTTTTTCCTGGGATATAGTATGAGGTACATGTGCTTCGCTCAAAACCTTCATCAAGGCGTTTCTATGTGGTTCCGAACTCATCATTAGAGATAATAGAGTTATCTTTGCAGGTGTATGATTGAGTTGATCGATAATAGAATACTCGCTTGGCCTTATGAACTGGAGTAATTCGTCGGTCTCCTCCTTGGATTATTTATTTTCTCTTTCTTCGGTTTGTTTATTTTTCCCTTTATTTTTGGGGGCATCTTCTTGTAACTCCTTGGGGGAGTATATCCTTCCACTTCTGGTCATGCCCCCAGTGCCGGCTATGTTAGAGATGTCCTACTTTATTGGTGAAGATTCCTCATATCTCCACGGTACAACTTTAATTGATTCATAGGGGAAAGGACGAGGCACAAATAATCGCACAGGAGTCCTTGCCCCCTCTTCTTTATTGACCTTGAAAATCAACGGCCGAGGCTTATTATCCTCTTGTGATGAATCGACCGTTGGGGAGAGCTTGATTATGAGCGGCTTTCTCTCCATCCTTCTGATTGGAAGATGTATCAATTAATCCTTCCTTTTTATTATCTTATTTATTAAAAGTGAAAGAGAGGAAATCAAATATGCAAATGGATGTAATGCATCCAAGTAGACAATTGTTGAATAAAGAAATTTTATTATTTTGTAGAAAGTGTACATTCCCCTACTCCATGCTACGAAGCTCTTTTGGACAGAAACAAAAAAGCCTAAAGAAACCCACAGGCGGGTCCTGATCTCTATGTAATTCTCTTTCGGCTTCCCGGACGTGATGAGCGAGTGCTTCGATCTGTTTTTGGACTGCCTGGCTCATATCTTCACTGTACTTTTGAGCCTCTTTGATCTTCACCTCTTGATGGATGACCAAGGCTTGTAACTCATCAAGTTTCGCAAGGGCTCGGTCTCTTTCTCGTAGCACCTGGCCATACTAAGCTAATCCATCTCTTTCTTTGCAGCGCAGCTCAGCAAGGCTTCTGTTAAGCCTCTGGGTAGCCTCCCGCTCTTGGCATTTTTCAGACCGAGTCCTTGCGAGGTCTTGTAGCAACTCCTTGATTGTCTGAGCCTGTTTTGGCGGTCATTTCTTGAAGTTGGTTATCCGAGCTGATTCGGGCAGTTTTGGATGCTCGGATAACTTGCTCACTGTAATCAGCACACTGATCCTTGAGGCGCTCTATCTCGTGATCCTTCTTCTTGCATTGCCTCTGTAGATCGTCTATGGTGAGGATAGATTCTTTCTCTCTTTCCTCCATGGCCCTCATCTGGGCTCTCATGATTTCTATCCTCCGGGTCAAGGCATCGACTTGGATTTGAAGCTCTCCACCGTTTGAAAGTGTAGCAGGTGGGGCGGATGGTTGTGACATCCCTCTATTTCTTCTCCACTCCTCATAGTCATTGGAGACATCTACTCGAGCTTTTCCTAGCTCTCTATCTCCCATGAAGATTGGTTTCTCCCATGCTCTTCGTACAACAAGTGAATTAGCAACAGTGCATGGGTCTCCGAAGAAACACAATCCTCCGAGCTCTTCTCGTGATATCGCGGTTTGGGTTCTCATGAGTTGTCTCATAGACACTTTTGGAGAATAGGCTATGCAACCCCTAAGTCCTATTCATGGTATGCTCGGATAATCCCCACATCCGATGAGGATCGGGTCGGGTCGGAACCAAGGACATACCCAAGATAAACGGTTGGCATCCCATTGTTCCAACTCGACCTTCCACTCCATGGTTAGGCGTCCGTGGAGAGGGATTTTGGAGAAGCTTCTCAAAGGGTCAGGGAACATCCCCATGTGACTAGAGGCATAGAAATGTGTGATACCCCACACAAATAGTAGTGAAGAGCAGCATCTGAGTGTTCTTCCTTGCTTCTGGTGATAGAATTCCACCGAAAGCAAGGTGTCGACAAGAAGTGCAGGCAAGAGACTCTTCGAGTTCACATCCTAGGTGAAGAAGGCATCCATGACGGCTTGATCTACTGTGTCGAGGTGGAAGGGAACAATATCGTCCCAAATATGATTAAAGCCAGGGTTTTGTTAAAAGCAGACCATTCTACCCTTTCAGCCAACGAGGAGAGATGGTCTTCTAACATTGAAACTTTCCAACCCTGGACATTCCCTTTTGCTATCAGGGTAGTCTGCCGAGATGACAATCGGATGATGGCAGCAACTTGTGCTACAGGAGTATATGCCTTATGGCAAATGTGGACCCCGGATGACTTGGGCCATTTTAACATAACTCATACTCCTCCAAAGTGGGCACCATATCGAACTGCGGGAATTTGAAGCAATGCAGATAAGAGTTCCAAAATTGAACTAGAATCTTGATGAAAATAGGATCGACACAGATCTTCAGTAGGTCGAGAATCCGTCTGTAGGATTTTTCGAAGTCAGAGCGGACCTCTAGTGGCATCAATGTGCAGAGCCGTTCTAACTTCTTGACATGGTATCGGGGAATATCCATGTCGCCATCATCAGAAGAGGTGGTCAGAGCGACGTGATGGTTTTGAAATGACTTGCATTTTTTGAAAGAAGTGGTTCAACGCCTTTAGGCTGTCTGATAACCGACGTGGACCTAAAGGCGAAGTTTTCGAAAAGGTTCGAGGAGTCGCCATCAGTGTTCTAACCTTAAACACTGAGAAAGGTAAAGAAAAAGAAGAAGGCAGTGGTTTTAGAAAAAATCAACTTTGGCCATTACAACCAGAGTCGAGTAAGGGAGTTAGTTACGTGTGGGGAAGGTGTTAGCACCCCACAACGCCCCTTTCGGGTTCCCTATGATGGACTAACTTAGAAAATAAACACATAAAGAAATTATGCTTTAACCCTATTATTCTATCTACTTGCAGAATTGGAACGTCTACATGGTCCTATTATCTAATGCACACAACGAAAGCGATAAAGAAAGCAGTAAAAGAGACAGAGAATAGAGAAGGAACCTCTGAAGCAAGCTTTTATATTAACTCTTCGAAATTTGAGGATGCTTTTTGGCAGTCCCCGCACTCTACAAGCACGCTCCTCCCGCAAAATAAAGAAAAGTCACTCTACCGAGGGTCGGACGTCTCAATAGGAGACTTCCTTAACCGATTTCAACCTAAACAAAAATCGGAAAGCTCACTCAAACTCCGGAATAATGCTCAGAGTCACTCTAAAGTGCAAAAAGGCTTCCTAGAGAGTGGTAGGAGTGAAAAGGTGTGAAAAATCAGATAATGGGAGCTCCTATTTATAGGGAATCGGGCCAAGAAAAAGTGGACGACCGTCTGGACTTAGTGGACGGCTGTCCATGGCAAAAAGTGGCCATGGACGGCCGTCCATGTAGTGTGGACGGCCGTATATGGCCAAAAGTTGCCATGGACGGTCGTCCATGCTAAGTGGACGGTCGTCCATCGCCTTAAAGTTGCCATGGACGACCATCTGCTGTCTCCGGCGGATTTCCCGAGTTTTAATGCCTCTAAAAACCCTTCCTATCTTAAATGGAACCTAGAACAAGCTACTAGGGACTTAATAAAGTCTTGACCATCTTCGAAACGGGCGATCTTCGACTTTATTAGAGAGTCGGGCACGATTTGGGGTCTACATTTACCATGAGGGGGAATTTAATGGTAAACAAATTGCTTTCGACCCAAAAAGACAAAATAGGAAAATGGGCGGCAAATTGCGATTAAATGAGTTTTCTCAGGAAGAACTCTTACCCTCACTAACATGGATAAAAAAGAACTTCAACACCCGGTCAACTCCGATACGGTGAAGAAATATTATGCTTGAAGGGCATTGCTCATGACCCGCCAAGATGAAAACCTTCAAAGGGCATCCTGGGCAAAAGTTAGGGTCCACTCGCCTCGATAGGATACGTCCTAGGTAGAATTTAGAGGCTTTTTGAAAAAAAAGGAAGAAAGAAGTAAAGGGGAAGAAGAGAAGAAAGAAAAATCCCCTAAGAGCAATGGTTGCCTTAGTCGAAAATCGAATGGCGGCTAAGGTCACACCCTTCCAGAAGCAAGCAGCCTTGTATAGTCTTTACTCCGGGCTCGAGCATCTCAACTAAAGCAATTAGGAGAACCAGGGGGGTAGATATCATAAGACATGAATGTTGAAGCCCATACAGTGTAGCCAACCTGAGCCAGACGTTCTTCTAAATTCCATTTGTAATCCTTCTACGAAAATAATAAACCTTTGCTCATACATATTAATAAAATTCTCATTCATTTCATTTCTCTTGACTAGTTTATGAAATTACCTCCACATTGATAAATCACAAATATGTGCAAAGTCATTTTGTCAAGGTCTTTTCATGCATCATAAATAAGGAAGCATTGAAAAAGAAAAATAAAAACAAAAAGAATGATGTTTGCTAGCAGATTCTTAGGCAAATATTAGGGCAGCCTACTAGATCAAAAACCCGCAAAGAGCGGTTTAGGCAAAAGTTAAGACACTCATAAAAAGGAAAAAACCCACTAAGATATCCTAGGCAAAATTAAGGCAGCCCGCTAGATCGAAAACCCCAAAAGGGCCGTCTAGGCAAAAGATAAGGCTTAATAAAAAGAAATGAATAAAAGAAGAGCTCATCAGCATAAGCATGAAAGTACAACAGGAGAATGTCAGTCACTTTTCTAAGATGCATCTCATAAAAGAATAGATTGCATTTAAGACATCCACACAAATAGTCGCACAAACGACTCTATCAAAATCGAAAATAAATTTTTTTGAAAATAAATAGCAAAAACGATAATCATGCATAAGGAGACTAGCTCCATGTTTGTGATTGAAAAACAGGATCTCCAGGACCAAGTCTCCAAATAATGCTCTCCCTAAAGAAAACATAGCAAGTTGCTACCAATAAACCAATAACTCAGAAGAAATAAGAGCTTCCCGAATCAAAAGCCCCAACCATTCTCCTTCTACCCCAATAAAGAGAAGGTATATCAAAGAAAAGCCAACGAAAAGGCTTGATTATCCCCAAGTGGATCATTGCCTACTCTAGAGGCAAACAAAAAAAGTTCTGCACGGCTCAACATCGCTGCCACATTCTCCACCACATTCATCAAAGGAGAATAAAGGCTACGCAAAAAGCCCATCACCTAAAGCAATCAAGGAGGCAAACCTCCATACCCTCAAGGGTCCAACAAAAAAGTACAAAAGAAAAACCAAGGTCTGATCCCCAGGATGTAAAATAATTTCCTGGTGGAGCACCAAAAAGAGAAAAAAACTTTATCCCCTATGGATTCCCAAAAATAAGAAAAAGTCTGCACGCATAAAAGAAACTAAAAAGTAAAAAGACACACGTATTATCCCGACAAAGAAGCCAATTTTCAAATTCGCAAGAAAAAAGAAATAAAACCGCAAGAAAAAGGTGAAATCAAATAAAAATCCTAACTTTTAGGTAAATAGACATTCTCCAATAGAATAAGAGCGTTGCAAAGCCAAAAAGGAGTCAAAACTACATCCCCCAGGGGGCAAACCAAGATCAGATCCCCAGGAAGGCAATCAATCCCCAGTGGATCATCAAAGAGAGAAAAAATCATCCTCAGTGAGCCTACGACAAAGGCAAAATCCAGAGAGTCATTTGCCTACGCATAAGGCAAAGGCAAAACCAATGGCTCTTCCCTAGAAGGGAATATCAGCCTAGTCAGAGGCAAAACAAGTGCAGTCAAAAGTCTTCACTTCCCTAGAAGGGAATATCAGCCTACTCAGAGGTATTACCATAACCTCAATGAAGTATCTACCTACTCAGAGGTGTCATCAAATCCTCAATGGATATCCGCCTACTCAAGAGGCATCGCCAAAATTAACAAATCCTCAATGGATTCCTGCATACTTTAGAGCCATTTATCAAGAATCCCCAACAATCAGCAAGTTGGATGGCTACAGAAAAATCCAAAAACAAAGAATCCCCAACAATCAACGAGCTGGATGGCTATTGGAAAAGGCCAAAAACAAAGAATCCCTAGCAATCAATAAGTTGGGTGACCATTGGAAAATCCAAAAAGATCAAAGAATCCTCGACACACCTCTCCACTCCTACACTCTCTAGGAAGCCTTTTGGTACATTAGAGTGACTCTGAGCATTATTCCAGAGTTCGAGTGAGCTTTCCAATTTCCATTTAAGGTAGAAATCGGTTAAGGAGGTCTCCTCTTGAGACGTTCGGCCCTCGGTAGGATGGTACTCTTATTTTTTATTCAAGGGAGGAGTGACTTTGTAGAGTGCGGGGAATTCCAAAAAGCGTCCTCAAGTTCGAGATTTATAAAAGTTCGCTTCAGAGGTTCTCCTTCATAACTCTTCTCTTTTACTGCTTTCTTTTACTTCTTTCCTTATATGCATTAGATATTAGGGCCATGTAGATATTTTAATTCTGCCAGTAAATAAATAAATAGGGTAAAAGCATAATTTCTTTAAGTATTTATTTTATAAACTAGTCCATCATAGGGAACCCGAAAGGGGCGTTGTGGGGGTGCTAATACCTTCTCCACACGTAACTAACTCCCTTATCCGACTCTAGTTGTAATGGTCAAAGTTGGTTTTTCTAAACCAATGACTTTTTTTTTCCTTTTCTGATGTTTTTGGTAAAAATATCGGTGGCGACACCATAGAACCCTTTTTGAAAACCTCATTCTTAAGGTCAGTCCAGTTATCGGACATCTTAACAATGTTGACCACCATTAAAAAACGCGAGTCAGGAAAACCATCGCGTCGCTCCGACCGCTTCTTTTGACGGCAGCGATAGATGGCGACTCCACTGGGGAAGCTAGAGATTTGAGCCCATTTAGTGATGGACTAGTTTAATTAATAAAAACTTAAAATTAAGTTGTTACCCTTTCTTGCTTTTATGACATGATTTATTGCTTGGCTTTAATAACTGTTGTATGCTTAATTTATGCAATTGTTTGAAATAAAATATGTACACAAACCCTTGCACACAATAGTTCCCCCTATAGCCGGGGGCAAGTGGGATAACCCTAGGGAGTGGGTGGCATTGTACGATTTGTCGTAGTGAGGGCCATGAGCCCACCGGTATTGATGGAAACCACACCTCAAGGTGATAACCTTCCTCTTTTGGCCTCAAGACCGACAAGGCCCTAGTGCCATGCATGGTCTGAAGGCTGGGAGAGTGGGGACCCTATAATAGGGGCACCTTGGGGCCCAAAGTCTACTCAATTTCCTCTTTGGATTATGTTTTTCTTCAGTCTTTTTATTTTTTCCTTTATTCTTAGGAGTGTCATCTGGTAGCTCCTTGGGGGAGTAGATTCTTTCACTTCTAATCTTGCCCCTAATGCTGGCTATGCTGGAGATATCCTCATTAATGGGTGATGTTTCTGTGTATCTCCACAATACAACTTTATTCGATTCGGGGCACGAACAAATGCAATGACATCCTTGCCCCCTCTTCCTTATTAACTCAGATGACCAACGGTTGAGGCTTATTATCCTCCTTAGGCGAATCAACCGTTGGAGAAAACTTGATGACAAAAGGTTTGCTCTTCATCTTATTCCGATTCGTGGAAAGCACATTGACTAATCCTTTCTTTTTATTATCTTATTATTATTAAAGTGAGAATGAATGAATGTAATTCATGAATGCAATAGATTATTGAAGGGATGATGAAAGAGATAATTTTATTTATTTCATCCAGAAAGTGCACATTCCTCAATGCAATGCTTTGAAGCATACTTTTAAAGGCAGAAAGCCTAAAGGAAACCATAGGCGAGTTAAAATTTGTGTGTATTTTTTTTTACTTCCCGTGCATGGCATGTAAATGCTCTATCCTCTTTACACGGTATTGAGGAATGTCCACTTTCTTTAGCTCCCTATTACTAGATACATGTTATGATGAAGTTTGGTGGATACATGCATGCATGTGTTTGTTTTTTCCTAAACATTATCATGTTTTATTTTCTGACATGATGTATGATAGTTGTAGACCCCTAATTTTTCCCGGCTTCTCAAAATAAAAGCTAGAGGAACTTCGCCCGAAGATGGAGTTCATCAGGCTTCCCAAAATCGAGGAAACCTCCCACAACAAAGACGGAGGTCACCCATCCACACAATAAAGGCAAAAGAGACTTCCTACACGAAGACAAAGCTCGCCCGGCATCTTAATGAAGGCCAAGAAGACTTCCTATATGAAGATAAAGCTTCAACAGACACACATCGGCATCAAACGACGTCCGAAAAAAGGAAAGGAAAGCTTCTCGGGGGTCACGAAACGCGAAGACAGGCGAAAGCAGTTTGGGACAGCCGTCCCAAACTGGGACGGCCGTCCCAAACACACCTGGCCGTCCCAAACACAAAAAATGCATGTGAGACGCACGTCTCACCTTTGGGACGCGCGTCCCAAGTCCCTAAATTCAAATGGGACGGCCGTCCCAAATGCACCAGGCCGTCCCAAATTGTCCCAATGTAAAATGTGCAGTTGGGACGGCCGTCCCAACCCAGACGGCCGTCCCAGATGTCCAGGTGAAAAATGGCTATAAATAGGAGCCTCATTTGTCTCATTCCACACACCAGACAACTCAGAAGACTTGTCTACTTCTCTCCCTCTCTCGAATGATCTTTCTGATTGCCTTTAAAAGGTAACAATCAGTTAAGGAATTTGTATTCCGGCATTCGATTCTTCTAGAAAATTTAGTCGAGTAGAGTTTGTAATCGAGAGGAGAGTCATTGTAGAGCGAGGGACTGCCGAAAAGCGTCCTTATTGTAACAGAGTTGATATATAAAGCTTGCTACGGAGGTTCTTCTCAAATCTCTTCTCCTTTACTGCTTTATTTATTGCTTCATAAAATGTAAATAAAATCATGTAGATAGCCATATTTACTGTACGAATAAAATAAGGGTAATCACGTAATTTTTTTTAATCTTAACTTAAATGAATTAATCCGTCATAGAGAACCCGAAAGGGGCGTTGTGGGGTGTTAATACCTTCCCCACACGTAACTAACTCCCTTACCCGACTCTGGTTATAATGGCCAAGTTGGTTTTTATTAAAATCAATGCCTTTTTCTCCTTTTCCAATGTTTATGGTCAAAACATTGGTGGCGACTCCAAAAGAACCCTTTTCAAGAACCTTGCTTCTTTTAGAGGATAGTTCAGTGTTGAACACCTCGGAAGCAATGAACATAATTTTAACAAAAAACGCGAGTCTCAACCATCTTTTCGCGACCGCTCGCATAAACGTTCGAGACGTCCTCAGGACGTCGGAACGGACGGCGGCGACAGATGGCGACTCCGCTGGGGAAGTCCGAGAGTTGATCCCATTTAGTGACGGATAAATTCAAACTAAGCAAAGATTTGAAATTACGCCTTTACCCTTCTATATGTTTTTATTGTATGGCTTTAAATAACTGCTGTATGATTATTTCTGCAATTGTTTGAAATATAAATTGCACACAAAAACCCTTGCACACAACAGTCCCTCTATACCCGGGGGCAAGAGTGAATACCTATAGGGAGTGGGTGGCAGATATGATCGGTTAGTTGGCACACGGGGCTACTACCGTTGTCGGAAAACCACCAACTCAAGGTGATAACTCTCTTCTTTTGGTCTAAGGGTGTCACCACGGAGTTCCGTGCATGACCCGAGGATTGAGAGATTAAGAGGTCCCTATAATGGGGGCACCTTGGGGACCTTTGGCCTTGGTGAGAACAGTATAGAACCACCTAAACCAAACACGTTTCTACAGGAAAACCCTACCTCGTGATTAAATAAGCATGGCTCTGCTCGTGGATGAATGAATTGTGTGTGCATTTGTTTGCTGCATTTGTATTGATGCATTAGCATAGGGTAATCATACAACAACAAAAAAATGAAAAACCCTAAAAATCACAAAAAGTGATAAGAGTAAGACCAACTTTATCTCGGACAGTCTTCAGTTAAGCTAGCCTGGTTTCAGGTTCTTTGCAAGCTAAGTAGCCACGTTGACCGACAGAAGAGATAAAGGGTCACAAAAAAATATAAAAACAATTAAAGCAATAAAAATGCCTTTTACTTTAAAAAGATTCTTGGCAAAGTTGTATCATTCATACCATATCATCCAATAAGTGGTAAAACTAAGAGAGAAAATAATTACAGCATGCTCATCATTTTAATAAACCCCTAAAAAATGGGTCTTAGAGACGTTTTTTGGGAAAATTACTGGGCCAAATCGCCTTTGGCGATTTGAAACTTGGTTCTTCACCCTTTTCTCTTCATTTTGACATGCTGTACGTCCAAATCGGACAACCCAGTCAAAAGTTATTCCACTTTCAATATCTGTTGTCATAAAAAATATTTTTGTAGTGCATGCATAAAACACATTCATTCTAGGATGCATTAGATATCCTTAGATAATAGCGAAAGAGACCCAAGTGCGTTTATAACCTTCCTAAAAGAGATAAGTGCGCTAAGGTATGATGATAACCTTTTGAAAAAAGGGAACCATCACACTGAAGTGGGTATGGTACTCCTTAAAACATAGGCTTTTGAGAAGATACCAAAGCTATTGTCTAAGGCATATCTATTTCACACTGATCATTCATAATAAAAAAAAACAATAATAATAAAAATCTTTAAATCATTTAGATAGTGGTTGGTCTTCTACCTGTTCTCACTCGCGCTCGAAAAGCCAAGAAGATGGGGCAATTAGAGGAGCAGAACCGTATGCTCACCGCCGAGCTTAATGCCATAAAAGAACAAATGGCGCAATTGACAGAGTTATTGTACCAACAATGCTTCCACAATGAGGTCTCTGAGCAACGAATTTTTGCCTTAGAGGAGAGATTAAGGGCATTAGAGGGATACAAATTTGATGTAAAGGAGGTAACCGATGCCGAAAGTACTCGATTCCCTCCCAAGTTTAAGAAATCCCACGTATCATTCAAGAAGTTCTTTGGCAAGAAAAAAGAGGGAAGTGTAAATACCATGAACTTTGCTACTCCTTCTTCCTTTTCACAATCAGCTGGACAGTCAGGCAGACAAGAGAAGAAATTCACTCCCATCCCAATCTCTTATGGGAGTCTACTGCCAAGGCTTTTAAAGGCCAAGCTCTTAACACGTATCTCTCCAAAAAAGAAAGATCCACCTTACCCCGGTTGGTACAAACTCAATGAAAAATGTGATTACCACTCAGGTGCTCCTAGGCATTCCGTGGAGAATTGCGTCAACCTGAAATATAGGGTTCAAGAATTATTGAATGCGGGGTGGATTACTTTCGATGCTCCCGACTCAAATGTAAACATCAAACCCTCTATCACAACCAGAATAGTGAGCTTGGGTAGAGAAGGCCAGCTAACTAGGGCTCCCCATTTTGTGTATCTTTTGGTTAAAAGAAATAAAAAATATATTCAAGCTTCCGATGTATCTTCCGATGTATCTCTCGTGATCCTCGCCCTTGATCACGAGATTTTTGATTAAAGTGGGCTTTGTATATATTTCTCTTTTCATCAATAAAACAAGGCATTTTTCATAATATTCATATGCTTCTCATTCTTTTCTCTCTCATTCCAAAATAATTGAATAAAATCTAAACCCAAATAAGGACCATATAAACACTCATGTCTGTGATTGAAAACTCTCTGCGGGATCTGAAAGCCGAAGGCGAATGGATTGAGTCAGACAGTGAGGAGGGGACCATTTCCCCGGACATGCAAAGACTATTGGAGAAAAGAAGCTTAATTGATACAGCCCCATAAGAAAAAACTGAGGCCTTCAATTTGGGACAAGGAGACAATAAGAAAGAAGTAAATGTTGGTACCCAAATTGATAATGTCAGGGAAGGGGCAATAACGCCTTTGCGCTTATACATTGGATAAAAGCTGTACTGTGGATATGCACAGAAGAATTGTCCGTCAATGAAGATATCTCCAATATAACCGGCATTGGGGGCACAACGAGAAGCGAAAGAATTTATTCCCCAAGGAGCTACAAGATAATGCTCCTAAAAACAAAGAAAAAATAAGGAAACCGAAGAGGAAAAGAAAAAATAATCCGAGGGGAAGATTGGGCAGACCTTGGATTCACGGTGCTAGGGCAATTTCTTCAACGCTCCACCGAAAAATCGAATTTGTGATAGGCTACAAGTTGATCATGATTCAAGCTAAAGACTACATTCGAATCAGCGAGCCGTCCATCACACCTTAAATGGATGCGGCTGAAAAAGACATTTGAAAATATGGAAAAACTTCCTAGCAATTTAAAAGTGGGCCATATAAAGAAGAGATATGGATACAGCCCAGACAAGGGCTTGGAAAGGATGCTCACAGAATAAGAGAGCCACCAAATTTTAAGGATAATCCTTTAAAGTACGACCCTACAAAAGATCAAGTCGTACAAAGAAAAGGGAAGTCTCCCCTCCGTACCTTAAAAAGACGATCTTCCAAAAAAGAGGGATATTAGCGCAAAGAGTAGCGTTAGTCATTAGGTGTCCTTCTTCCAATTTTTAGGGATGTAAATCCAATGACTATTAGAGATCACTCCTCGAGGTATGCCTGACCCCCGAGCATCTTTAGGGCACGCATTTCCCTTTGAATTACAAAAGAATGCTATTCTTACTATCTGCTTCTTTCCTCACTAAAAATGTCTATACCCCATAAATAACCAAGGTTTAGACAAACGTTTTGTTCCAAAATACGTCAAAATAATCAAAGCGTCATAGACAAAATAAAGTCTGCTAGGTATCCCAAAAAATGAAAAAGGGGAACCTAGACCAAAGTTAGGATATAACACAACATCCTAGGCTGAAAACCCAAAAGGGTGGACTATGAAAGTTAATCAGTCACAAATAGGCGCCAGAGTATTCATTTGAAGATGCCACCTCATTAAAACAAAACGTTTGTTTAAACTAGCCTAAACACCAACCAACCTTGGCTAGCCATTCTTACAAAAACTTCTATTACAAAAAATTCCTCTAAAACACAAGCCTTTGCAATAAATCCCTTTCCTTCTATTCTCTTGACCCTTCACCACAAAGCATTCAAGTAGTTGACTGGGAAATGTGGAAATATAGTGATCAATAGGAGGATTGAAATCCCTAAGGAAAGGAAGAGGGGCATTAACATGACAATTGCTCTACATTCAAAATGATTACTCTTCGGTTATAGCAAAGATCCGAGACGGCAAATCGGTACAGCTAATCATGTTGACAAAAGCACATAATGATGGAAGTAAACTTAACAGAAGCTGAATGGGGGTTCAAAGCCGATATAACCAGTTAAACCTTGTTGAAGAAAATGGTTGAATATTATATCTCACGAACAAGCCTATCAAAGGAAAATAAAAAAGGCTTATGAAAAAGTCAACCTTCATATTTACCATAAAGAAGGATTTAATGGTAAATAAGTTGCTTCCGGCCCAGAAGGATAAAATTGGAAAATGGGCAGTGAACTACGAAGGACCCCTTGTGGTCAAATGAGCTTTCTTGGAAAGGGCTCCTATCCTCATCAATATGGATGGAAAAGAACTTCGACACCTAATCAACTCCGGTACGGTGAAGAAGTATTATGCTTGAAGACATCGCTCAAGACCCGTCAGAAATGAAAATCCACAAAGGACATTCCTGGGCAAAAGATAGGGTCCATATTCCTCGCTAGGATACGTCCTAGGCAAAAAGAAGAGGTTCAAAAAAAAAAGTAAATAAAAAAAAAATAGAAGAAACTAAGAGCAATGGTTACTTTAGTCGAAAACCGAAAAGGCGGCTAAGGTAACATTCTTCCAGAAGCAAGCAGTCTGCATAGTCTTCACTCTGAGCTCAGGCATCTCAACTGAAGCAGTTAGGAGAACCAGGGGGCAGATATCATGGACATGACTGTTTAAGCCTATACAGTACAGCCAACCCTGACTACCCATTCTTCTAAATACCTTTTGAAATCCTTCTATAAAAGAAATAAAACTTTTGCTCATTTATCGATAAAAATTCCTTTTCATTTCCTTTTTCTTGACCAAATATTGTGGAAATGCCTCTTTATTGATAAATCATAAATATGTGCAAAGACTTTTTAATCAAAGATCAAACATGCATCTAAAAAAGGGAAGCATATAAAAATAATAAGAGAATAAACGCCTGCTAGGATATTCTTAGGTAAAAACCAGGGTAGCCTGCTAGATCAGAAACCCCAAAAAAAGAACGGTCTAGGCAAAAGATAAGGCAAAAGCCCCCTAAGATATTCTAGGCAAAAATTAAGGCAGCCCGCTAGATTGAAAACCCGTAATGGGCGGTCTAGGCAAAAGATAGGGCTAAAACCAAAAGATGAATAAAAGATGAGCCCATCATTATGGTAATAAAAGAGGAGCCCATAGGCATATTCATAAGAAGCCAACGGGAGAAGGCCAGTTACTTTCTAAATGCATAAAAAAATAATAAATTAACAAATAGACTGCATTTAGGACATCCACACACAAAATAGTTGCATAAATACGACTTTGTCAAAATCAAGAAAAAACATTTTTTCAAACAAAAATAATAAACATGCATATGAGGAGGATAGTCTCCATGCTTATGATTGAAAATAGAAGGCGCCAAAATCCAGCCTCTAAATGAAAATCAAAATCGCGAAAGGCGAAATCAAAATCATTCCAGCAGAATAAAGAGCTTCAAAAAAACTAGCTCCAACCTTCTACACCAATAAAAGAAGGTACATCGAAGAAAAAGGCCAACGGAAAGGCTCGATGATCCCCAAGCGGATCCTTGCCTACTCTAGAGGCAAAACAAAAATAATTACTCCATGATTCAGCATCATCATCACATGAGTCATCAAACCATAGTCATTTAAAGATCCGACCACTATCCTTCCATCCAAGGAAAAGGAAGTCATCAACCTTCTACACCAATAAAAGAAGGAGAAGAAAAGCCAATGGAAAAGGCTTGATCATCCTCAAGAGGATCCTTGCCTATTCAAAGGCAGAAAAATACTTCATGACTCAGCATCACCACTTGAGTCATCAAACATAAATCATTTAAAGCCTCAATCAACATCCTTCCATCCAAGAAAAAGGAAGTCATCAACGTAGAAAAGCCAACGGAAAGGCTTGATCATCCCCAAGCAGATCCTTGCCTACTCCAGAGGCAAAACAAAAAGATTACATCGCGACTCAGCTTCATCACCACATGAGTCATCAAACAAAAGCATCAAAGGTCTCCGCTCTGTTCCTCAAAAGGAGAATAAGAACTACATAAGAGTCCATCAATCAAAGAAAATATGGAGTCAAGTCCTCCACATAACCCGGGGGCAACAAAAAGAAAAAAACTTTCATTCCCCAATAGAGGCCACAACGAAAAAGGCCAAATAAAAAATCTCCAAGAAGAGCATATCAAGAAACGTCTACAAAAAGAGGAAAACAAAATTTTTCCATCTTCCAGCTCAAATAAGAGCTTCACAAAGCTAGGAGCCAGGACTCCATCATCAAATTTGGATCTCCAGGAAACCGACAGACTCCTCGGCGAATCCCAAAAAAGAAAAAGAAGAAAATCTCTTTGTCCCGCTCAATAAAAGGCTTCGCAAAAGACCAGGAGCTCAAGACTCCATCATCATAAAAAAAAAATCAAACCAAGGATTTGATCCCCAAGAAGCAAAGAAAAATTCCCCAGGGATCTCCAAAAAGAAAAGAGGAAGAAAAAAGATATCTTTCTCATCCAAAGATCAAGCCAATGTGCATAAAAGGAGCACATATGCAAAAGCTAAATCGCAAAAAAGAGAAATTGCAAGAAAAGGGTAGAAACCCATTCCCCAGCAAAATAAGAGCATAGGCAAAGCCAGCTCAAACAACAACAACCCATAAGGAGTCGAAAACTCCATTTCTCCCTCGGGGGGCAGTTCAAAATAAGATCTCCAGAATGAAATCAAATCCCCAGTGAGCCTACCAAATGAAGGCAAAACTACAAGTTTATATCCTCAGGGAATCGCGTATAAATTCCCAAATACAGATATCCCCAGTGAAAAGCAAAGTCTTCACTTCCAACAGGCAAGCAGAAAGCCAATATCCCCAAGAAACGGGAAATCAACCTATGCAAGAGGCAATCCAAAACCTAAGTCTTCACCACTATTGAAGCATATGCCTAAATCAAGAGGCACAACCAAATAGAAATCACATCCCCAAGTGGGTTCTTGCCTAAACAAAAGGCATAATCAACAAAAAGCTCAAATCCCCAGAGGATTTCCGCCTGATCAAGAGGCGCAACCAAACAAAAATCTCACCAAGTGGATTTCCGCCTAATCAAGAGGCACAACTAATAGAAATCAAAATCCCCAGAGGATTCCTGCCTAAACAAGAGGCAACCAACAAAGAATCCCCGGCAAAAGCCAGATGGCTAAACAAAAAAGCCAAAATCAAAGAATCCCCGGTCAAGACCGGATGGCTAAAAGAAAAAGCCAAAACAATGAAATCCCCGGAAAAAGCCGAATGGCTAAACAAAAAAGCCAAAAATCAAGAATCACCGGCCAAGACCAGATGGCTAAAAGTCAAAAACAAAGAATCCCCGGCAAAAGCCGGATGGCTAAAACAAGAAAAGCCAAAATACAGAAATCCCTGGTAAAACCTGATGACTAAAACAGAAAAGTCAAAAAGAAAAATCAATTACTCCCCGAGAGACGCATGATAAAAAACGAGTAAGCCAGTCAACTCATCTCCAAAAACAGATGATCATAGGATTGACTACAAAAAAGTTCATCCTGAAAGCCTTGCGGAACGAGGCTTATCATTCACACCGGGTGGGGTTGCGTACTCACCTAAGCCTTGCAGAACGAGGCTTATCATTCACACCGGGTGGGGGTGCGTACTCACCTAAGCCTTGCAGAACGAGGCTTATCATTCACACCAGGTGGGGGTGCGTACTCACCTAAGCCTTGCGAGAATGAGGCTTATCATTCACACCGGGTGGGGGTGCGTACTCACCTAAGCCTTGCGGAACGAGGCTTATCATTCACACCGGGTGGGGGTGCGTACTCACCTAAGCCTTGCAGAATGAGGCTTATCATTCACACCGGGTGGGGGTGCGTACTCACCTAAGCCTTGCGAGAACGAGGCTTATCATTCACACCAGGTGGGGGTGCGTACTCACCTAAGCCTTGCAGAATGAGGCTTATCATTCACACCGGGTGGGGGTGCGTACTCACCTAAGCCTTGCGAGAACGAGGCTTATCATTCACACCGGGTGGGGGTGCGTACTCACCTAAGCCTTGCGAGAACGAGGCTTATCATTCACACCGGGTGGGGGTGCATACTCACCTAAGCCTTGCAGAATGAGGCTTATCATTCACACCTGGGTGGGGGTGCGTACTCACCTAAGCCTTGCGAGAATGAGGCTTATCATTCACACCGGGTGGGGGTGCGTACTCACCTAAGCGTTGCGGAACGAGGCTTATCATTCACACCGGGTGGGGGTGCGTACTCACCTAAGCGTTGCGGAACGAGGCTTATCATTCACACCGGGTGGGGTGCGTACTCACCTAAGCCTTGCGGAACGAGGCTTATCATTCATACCGGGTGGGGGTGCGTACTCACCTAAGCCTTGCAGAACGAGGCTTATCATTCACACCGGGTGGGGGTGCGTACTCACCTAAGCCTTGCAGAATGAGGCTTATCATTCACACTGGGTGGGGGTGCGTACTCACCTAAGCCTTGCAGAACGAGGCTTATCATTCACACCGGGTGGGGGTGCGTACTCACCTAAGGCTTGCAGAACGAGGCTTATCATTCACACCGGGAGGGGGTGCGTACTCACCTAAGCCTGACAGAGCAAGGCTTATCATTCACACCGGGTGGGGGTGCGTACTCACCTAAGCCTTGCTGAATGAGGCTTATCATTCACACCGGGTGGGGGTGCATACTCACCTAAGCCTTGCAGAATGAGGCTTATCATTCACACCGGGTGAGGGTGCATACTCACCTAAGCCTTGCAGAATGAGGCTTATCATTCACACCGGGTGGGGGTGCGTACTCACCTAAGCCTTGCAGAATGAGGCTTATCATTCACACCGGGTGGGGGTGCATACTCACATAAGCCTTGCAGAAGGAGGCTTATCATTCACACTGGGTGGGGGTGCATACTCACCTAAGCCTTGCAGAATGAGGCTTATCATTCACACCGGGTGGGGTGCGTACTCACCTAAGCCTTGCAGAATGAGGCTTATCAAAAAACCTAGCAAAAATGCATCAGGTAGAGTAAAAATACTCACCGGGAGCATTGCAAAAAACGGGTGCAAACACCTTGCTTCTATTAGAGGATAGTTCGGTGTTGAACACCTCGGAAGTAAGTACCCATAAGAGTTTAGCAAAAAGTAAACTCATACCAGGTGAGGGTAGGTACTCACCAAAACCTTGCAGAACAAGGTTCATACCTAGTGGGGGTAGGTACTCACTAAAGTCTAGTAAAATACAGACTTATACCGGGTGAGGGTAAGTACTCACCAGAGCTTTACAAAAAGAGGCTCAAACCAGATAGGGGTTGGTACCTATCAAAATATTTATCATCTGGAGGATCAACAAGGAGCAGCATCCGAAGGATGACCGGGCAAAAGGGTTAACTCCTTCCCCTACCAATTAATTTTGTCGGCATATTAAAACCAACAAATTAGTTAGGCAGGTGAAGGGGGGGCAGCTGTAGACCCCTAATTTTGCCCGGCTTCTCAAAATAAAAGCTAGAGGAACTTCGCCCGAAGATGGAGTTCATCAGGCTTCCCAAAATCGAGGAAACCTCCCACAACAAAGACGGAGGTCACCCATCCACACAATAAAGGCAAAAGAGACTTCCTACACGAAGACAAAGCTCGCCCGGCATCTTTATGAAGGCCAAGAAGACTTCCTATATGAAGATAAAGCTTCAACGGACACACATCGGCATCAAACGACGTCCGGAAAAAGGAAAGGAAAGCTTCTCGGGGGTCCCGGAACGCGAAGACAGGCCAAAGCAGTTTGGGACAGCCGTCCCAAACTGGGACGGCCGTCCCAAACACACCTGGCCGTCCCAAACACAAAAAATGCATGTGAGACGCACGTCTCACCTTTGGGACGCGCGTCCCAAGTCCCTAAATTCAAATGGGACGGCCGTCCCAAATGCACCAGGCCGTCCCAAATTGTCCCAATGTAAAATGTGCAGTTGGAACGGCCGTCCCAACCCAGACGGCCGTCCCAGATGTCCAGGCGAAAAATGGCTATAAATAGGAGCCTCATTTGTCTCATTCCACACACCAGACAACTCAGAAGACTTGTCTACTTCTCTCCCTCTCTCGAATGATCTTTCTGATTGCCTTTAAAAGGTAACAATCAGTTAAGGAATTTGTATTCCGGCATTCGATTCTTCTAGAAAATTTAGTCGAGTAGAGTTTGTAATCGAGAGGAGAGTCATTGTAGAGCGAGGGACTGCCGAAAAGCGTCCTTATTGTAACAGAGTTGATATATAAAGCTTGCTACGAAGTTCTTCTCAAATCTCTTCTCCTTTACTGCTTTATTTATTGCTTCATAAAATGTAAATAAAATCATGTAGATAGCCATATTTACTGTACGAATAAAATAAGGGTAATCGCGTAATTTTTTTTAATCTTAACTTAAATGAATTAATCCGTCATAGGGAACCCGAAAGGGGCATTGTGGGGTGCTAATACCTTCCCCACACGTAACTAACTCCCTTACCCGACTCTGGTTATAATGGCCAAGTTGGTTTTTATTAAAATCAATGCCTTTTTCTCCTTTTCCAATGTTTATGGTCAAAACATTGGTGGCGACTCCAAAAGAACCCTTTTCGAAAACCTTGCTTCTTTTAGAGGATAGTTCAGTGTTGAACACCTCGGAAGCAATGAACATAATTTTAACAAAAAACGCGAGTCTCAACCATCTTTTCGCGACCGCTCGCATAAACGTTCGAGACGTCCTCAGGATGTCAGAACGGACGGCGGCGACAATAGTGTTTGGGATTTTGTATGTTTTTTGTATGCGGAGGAGGGCATGAAGAATACCAGCCACTTTCTAGAATACAAAAAGAATTTTATTGATTATAATGAATGATTTATGGGATGGATAAGCCTTAAGACAATGACTTAGGTATCCTCCTTAAAGCTTACGCTTTGTGGGGTATCATACCCACCTCGGTGTAATGGTTTCTTCTCAATCACAGATTTGACAAGTATAATGGAGGTCACCATCACACCTTAGTACACTTGTCCCTTCCTTGTCGTGAAGGTCACAAACACACTTGGGTCTCTTTTTCCCTTGTCTTATGGATATCTAGTATTTCCTAGCATGAATGTTTTATGCATGAGAGATTTTTATTAACATGATGCTTATGCATACCTTTCTTTATGCATTTATTTTCTCTCTTGGTTTTACCACTTTATGAAATGATGTGGTATGAATGATACAAATTTGTTAAAAATTATATTATTATCTTTTTTATTTTGAGATAAATGTTTTGTCAAAATTGTTTTATCATTTTATTTTTATTTTCAAATGAATGTTTTGATTTTATCAAAATTGTTGTATTATGTTTTTGTGATTATTGCTTTTTTTTATTGTTGTTATTTTTTGACCTGTCGCCGCCGTCCCATCCGACGTCCCATCCGACGTCTCGAAACGTTTATGCGAGCGGTCGCGAAAAGATGGTTTAGACTCGCGTATTTGTTTTAAAATATATAGATTTTCGAAAAAGGGTTCTTATGGAGTCGCCACCAATATTTTGACCAGAAACATTGGAAAAGGAAAAAAGAAAGAAAGGCGTTGATTTTATAAGATAAACAACTTGGCCGTTATAACCGGAGTTGGGTAAGGGAGTTAGTTACGTGTGGGGAAGGTGTTAGCACCCCACAACGCCCCTTTCGGGTTCCCTATGACAGATTAATTCGTTTAAAGAAAAGACTTTGAGAAATTACGCGATTACCCTATTTTATTGCATAATATTGAAATGACTATCTACATAATTTTATATAAATAAAGCTAAATAAAGCAATAAAAGAGATATTAAAATGACTATCTACATGATTTTATTCTACATGACATAATAAATCTAAATAAAACAATGAAACAATAAATAAACAATAAATGAGAAGGGAATTGAAAAGAACCTCCGTATCAAGCTTTATATTGAGAATCTCGAACTGTGAGGATGCGTTTTGGCAACCCCTCTCTCTACATTGTCTCTCCTCACCAATACAAGATCAACTCCACTAAAAATTTAAAGAAGAATCAAATGCCGGAATATAATTCCTTAACCGATTGTTACCTATTTAAGGCAATCGGAAAGATCATTCGAGAAAGGGAGAGAAGTAGACAAGTGCTCTAAAGTGTTTCAGAGCTCTCTGGAGTGTCTGTGGTGTGAAAAAGTGGCAAATGAGCCTCCTATTTATAGTTTTTCGCAGCTGGCGCACTTTGGGACAGTCGTCTGGGTTGGGACGGCCGTCTGGACTGGGATGGCCGTCCCAAATGGCAAAATTACACAGAGCGGGACCCCCAGGAAGGCCGGGATGGCCGTCCCACTTAAAATGGGTTTGGGACGGCCGTCCCACATACGGGACGCGCGTCCCAACTGTAAAATGACAGTTGGGACGGTCGTCCCACTTTTGGGACCGTGGTCTCGGCCTGTTTTGTCCGAGTTTTCGTGTTCTGGGACCCCGGGAAGCTTTCCTTTCCTTTTTCGGACATAGATTGATGCCGATGTGTGTCCGTTGAAGCTTTATCTTCATATAGGAAGTCTTCTTGGCCTCCAATAAGATGTCGGGCGAGCTTTGTCTTTGTGTAGGAAGTTTCTTTTGGCTTTTATTGTGCGAGTGAGTGAACTCCGTCTTTTGTTGTGGGAGGTCCTTCTCGTTTTGGGAAGCTGGATGAACTCCATCTTCGGGTGAAGTTCCTCTAGCTTTTATTTTGAGAGGCCGGGCAAAATTAGGGGTCTACAGCTGCCCCCCCTTCGCCTGCCTAACTAATTCGTCGGTTTTTAATATGCCGACAAAATTAGTTGGTAGGGGAAGGAGTTAACCCTTTTGCCCGGTTATCCTTCGGATGCTGCTCCTTGTTGTTCCTCCGGATGATAAATATTTTGATAGGTACCAACCCCTATCTGGTGTTTTGACGAGTACGAACCCCCTGTCATGGTAGACCCCCTTCTGTAAGGCCTGATGAGTATACACCCCCATCTGGTGTTTTGACGAGTACGAAACCTCTGTCTGGTAGACCCCCTTCTGTAAGGCCTGATGAGTACTCACCTCATCTGGTATGAGTCTGCATTTTGCTGGACTCTAATGGTTTTTACACCCCCACTAGGTGCGAACCTGTATCTTGACAAGGCTCTATTGTGCGAGTCTGCATCTTGACGGACTTTAATGGTTTTTACACCCCCACTGGGTGCGAACCTGCATTTTGACAAGGCTCTATTGTGCGAGTCATCATCTTGACGGACTCTAATGGTTTTTACACCCCACTGGGTGCGAACCTGCATCTTGACAAGGCTCTAGTGTATTTTTTTTTTCCACCGGATGTGAACCTGAATCTTGCTAAGGTTCTAGTGTATTTTTTCACCCCACCGGATGTGAACCTGAATCTTGCTAAGGTTCTAGTGTATTTTTTCACCCCACCGGATGTGAACCTGAATCTTGCTAAGGTTCTAGTGTATTTTTTCACCCCACCGGATGTGAACCTGAATCTTGCTAAGGTTCTAGTGTATTTTTTCACCCCACCGGATGTGAACCTCGAATCTTGCTAAGGTTCTAGTGTATTTTTTCACCCCATCGGATGTGAACCTGAATCTTGCTAAGGTTCTAGTGTATTTTTTCACCCCACCTGGGTGTGAACCTGAATCTTGCTAAGGTTCTAGTGTATTTTTTCACCCCACCGGATGTGAACCTGAATCTTGCTAAGGTTCTAGTGTATTTTTTCACCCCACCGGATGTGAACCTGAATCTTGCTAAGGTTCTAGTGTATTTTTTTTTTCCACCGGGTGTGAACCTATATCTTAGTAAGGTTCTAGTGTATTTTTTCACCCCACCGGATGTGAACCTATATCTTGGTAAGGTTCTATTGTCGGCGGCTCATTGTTTTTTATCATGCGCCTATGGGGAGTAATTTGATTTTGACTTTTCTTGTTTTAGTCATCCGGCTTTTACGGGAGTTTCGTTAGTTGCCTCTTTTTAGGCGGGAATCCTCCGGGGATTTTGAATCCTCTTATTGATTGTGCCTCTTGATTAGGCGAAGATCTACTTGGGGATTTTGTTGTGCCTCTTGATTAGGCGGGAATCCACTGGGGATTTGTTGATTTTTTGATTGTGCCTCTTGATTAGGCGGGTGCTTCAATAGTGGTGAAGGCTTTTTACTTGTTGTTTTTCACCTCTGAATAGGCTGATGTTCTTCTTGAGGATATTTGCTCTTGATAATGCCTCTGAGTAGGTAGATGTTTTTTGAAAGCTTTGTGCTTGTATTACCTCTTATAGGTTGATTTCCTGCTTCTTGGGGATATCGGCTCTTTGCTTGTTTTTGAGTAAGCATAGGCATTCTTGGGAGTGAAGGTTTTGTACTTCGCTGGGGATATTCATATTGGGTGTTTAACTCCTTGTGGATTTGTAATTTGTAATTTGCCTTTGCGGTTAGGCTTACTGGGGAGAAAAATTTCTTCTTGGTGATCCACCGGGGGGTTGATTTGCCTTCCTGCGGATGGAATTTTCTCATTTTCTTTTTTTATAGATTTTTCTTGATGTGCTCTTCTTGGGGATTTTCTTTCGGCTTTTTCTTGCAGTGGCCTTTGTTAGAGGATGAAAGGCTTTTCTCTTCTTTCTTTTTGTTGCCCCCCAGTGATGTGGGGGATTTTGACTCTGTTTTTTTTCTTTGATGGACTCCTCGAGGCGGCGACTCTCTAATGAGTGTGCTTGATGACTCATGCGGTGATGTCTTCGAGTCGTGAGGTAATCTTTTTGTTTTGCCTCTGGAGTAGGCAAGGATCCGCTTGGGGATAATTGAGCTTTTCCATTGGTTTTTTCCGTTTTTGGTGTACTTTTATTGGTGTAGAAGGTTGACAGTTGGAGTTAGCTTTCTTGGAGCTCCTTATTTTGTTGAAGATAATTTTGATTTTCGCCTTTCGCGATTTTGATTTTCATTTAGAGGCTGGATTTTAGCGTTTTTTATTTACAATCACAAACATGGAGACTATCTTCCTTATATGCATGTTTATTTATTCTTGTTTGAAAATTTATTTTTTCTTGATTTTGACAAAGTCGTATTATGCAATTACTTTGTGTGCGGATGTCTTAGATGCAATCTAATGTTTATTTATTTTTTATGCACTTAGAAAGTAGCTGGCCTTCTTCCGTTGGCTTCTTATGAATATGCCGGTGGGCTCCTCTTCTATGACCGTGACGCTGGGCTCTTCTTTTATCCATCTTTTGGTTTTAGCCCTATTTTTTGCCTAGACCTCCCTTTACGGGTTTTCTATTTAGCGGGCTGCCTTAATTTTTGCCTAGAATATCTTAGGGGGTTGTTGCCTTATCTTTTGCCTAGATCGTTCTTTTTGGGATTTTCGATCTAGCAGGCTACCCTGGTTTTTACCTAAGAATATACTCGCAGGCCTTTCTTTATGTTATGCTTCCCCTTTTTTTTTTTTTTTTTAGATGCATGTTTGATCTTTGATTAAAAGTCTTTGCGCATATTTATGATTTATCAATAAAGAGGCATTTCCATAATATTTGGTCAAGAGAAAGGAAATGAAAAGGAATTTTATTGATAAATGAGCAAAAGTTTTATTTCTTTTATAGAAGGATTTCAAAAGGTATTTAGAAGAATGGGTGGTCAGGGTTGACTATACTGTATAGGCTTAAACAGTCATGTCCGTGATATCTGCCCCCTGGTTCTCCTAATTGCTTCAGTTGAGATGCCTGAGCCTAGAGTGAAGACTATGCAGACTGCTTGCTTCTGGAAGAATGTTACTTTAGCCGCCTTTTCGGTTTTCGACTAAAGTAACCATTGCTCTTAGTTTCTTTTTTTTTTATTATTTATTTACTTTTTTTACCTCTTCTTTTTGCCTAGGACGTATCCTAGCGAGGAATATGGACCCTATCTTTTGCCCAAGAATGTCCTTTGCGGATTTTCATTCCTGACGGGTCTTGAGCAATGTCTTCAAGCATAATACTTCTTTACCTATACCGGAGTTGATTGGGTACCGAAGTTCCTCTCCATCCATATTGATGAGGATAAGAGCCCCTTCCGAGAAAGCTCATTTGACCACAAGGGGTCCTTCTTAGTTCAATGCCCATTTTCCAATTTTATTGTTTTGGGATGGGGGCAACTTATTTAGCCTTGAATCCTTCTTATGGTGAATGTGAGGGTTGACCTTTTTTGTAAGCCTTTTTTATTTTCCTTTGATAGGCTTGTCCGTGACATATAATATTCAGCCGTTTTTCTTCAATAAGGTTTAACTGGTCATATCGGCTTCGAACCCGTTTAGCTTCTGTTATGTTTACTTCCATTATCATGTGCTTTTGTCAACATGAGTAGCTGTACTGATTTGCCGTCTCGGATCTTTGCTATAACCGAAGAGTAATCCTTTTGAATGTAGAGCAATTGTCGTGTCAATGCCCTTCTTCCTTTCCTTAGGGATTTCAATCCTCCTATTGATCACCATATTTCCACATTTCCCAGTCAATTATTTGAATGCTTTATGATGAAGGGTCAAGAGAATAGAAAGAAAGGGATTTATCACAAAGGCTTGTGTTTTAGTGAGATTCTTTTTATGAAATAATAGTTTCTGTAAGAATGGCTAGCCAAGGTTGGTCAGTGTTTAGGCTAGTTCAAACAAACGTTTTGTTTTTATGAGGTGGCGTCTTCAAATGAATAATCGGCGCCTATTTGTGATCGATTAACATTCCTAGTCCACCATTTTGGGTTTTCAGCCTAGGATTTTGCCCTTTTATCTTTTTGTCTTGGTCTTTGACCTTGACGGGCTTCTTTTAATAATTTCTTTTCTCAAACATTGTCGAAACACAATTTTCTTGTTCGTGTCTCTAGCTAATCAATCATGTTAACTTTGGCTTCATTTTGTCTATGGCGTTTGGAACAAAACGTTTGTCTAAACATGGTTATTTATGGGGTATAGACATTTTTAGCAAGAAGAGAAGCGAGATAGTAAGAATAGCATTCTTTTGTAATTTCAGGAAATGCGTGCCCTAACGATGCTCGGGGGTCGGGCACACCCGAGGAGTGATCTCTAATAGTCATTGGGTTTACATCCCTTAGAATCAGAAGAAGGACATCTAATGACTAATGCTACCCTTGATGCTAATATCCCTCCTTTTTTGGAAGATCGTCTTTTAGGTATGGAGGGGAGACTTCCCTTTTCATCGTATGGTTTGATCTTTCATGGGGTCGTATCCTAAACCATATTTTAAAGGATTATCTTTGAAATTCGGTGGCTCTCTTATTCCTTGAGCATCCTTTGCAAGCCCTTGTCTGGGCTGTGTCCATATCTCTTCATTATATGGGCCACTTTTAAACTGCTAGGATGTCTTTCCATATTTTCAAATGTCTTCTTCGACCGCATCCATTTAAGGTATGGTGGACGGCTCGCCGATTCGAGTGTAGTTTCTAGCTTGAACCATGATCAACTTGTTGCCTACCACAATTTTTAACTTTCGGTGGAGCGTTGAAGAAACTGCCCTAGCACCGTGAATCCAAGGTCTGCTCAATCTTCCCTTGGGATTCTTTTTTTCTTTTCCTCTTCGGTTTCTTTATTTTTCCTTTGTTTTTAGGAGCATTATCTTGTAGCTCCTTGGGGGAATAAATTCTTTCGCTTATCGTCCTGTCCTCAATACTGGCTATATTGGAGATATCTTCATTGACGGACAATTCTTTTGTGCATATCCATAGTACAGCTTTATCCGATGTATAAGGGAAAGGACAAGGCATGAATAAGCGCAAAGGTGTTATTGCTTCTTCCCCGACATTATCAATTTGGGTATCGACATTTTACTTCTTTCTTATTATCTCCTTGTCCCCAAATCGATGGCCTTAGTTTTTTTCCTTATGGGGCTGTATCAATTGAGCTTATTTTTCTAACGAGTTTTTTGCATGTCCGGGAAATGGTCCCCTCCTTACTTGTCCGACTCAATCCACTCGTCTTCGACTTTCGGATCCGCGAGAGAGTTTTCAATCACGAGACATGACTTGTTTATATGGTTTATATTTGGGTCTAGATTTTATTTAATTATCTTGGAGTGAGAGAGAAAAGAATGAAAAGCATATGAATATTATGAAAAATGCCTCATTGTATTGATAGAAACAAAATATTTACAAAGCCCTTATTAACCAAAAATCTCGTGATCATGGGCAAGGATCACGAGGAGTACATCGGAAGCTTTTGATATATATATTTTTTTTTATTATTTTGCAAAAAAAATGGTCAAAATGATGAGTCTTAAGTTGTTGGTCTTCCTTATCCCGTCTTTCATTCGGGCCTTGATAAGGGCTGGTCATCCACCTTTGGAGTTGATGCCTCGAAGGTAATCCATCCTGCCTCTATCAGATTTTGGACTTTATGCTTTAAAGGCATACAGTTTTCGATGGAGTGTCCCGGAGAACCTGAATGGTAATCACGGCTTTCATTAGGTTTATACCATTCCGGGTATGGTGGCTCCATCTTCTTGGGAGGGACGCGTACGAGGAGCTTGGCGTCCAATAATTTCAAAAACGAGACTTCGTAGGAGGTAGGTATGGAAGTGAATTTCCTCTCTTGTCTGCGTGGCTTGGCTTGTTGCGAGGAGGCAGAAGGAGTGGCAATATTAATTGCATTCACGTCTCCTTCCTTCTTCTTTCCAATATTATTTTTAAAAGTTTGAGTAGAGGAATTGGAGGAAATTTGTTGTACAATTCTTCCACTCTTCAAACCTTGCTCTACTCTTTCTCCTATGATGACTACATCCGCAAAGAGTGTTGATGTATTCCCTATCATTTTGTCGTAATAGGGACCGGTCAGAGAATTGATGAACATGGATGTAGTTTCCTTGTCGGATAGAGGAGGTTCCACTTGTGCTGCCAATTCCCTCCATCTTTGGGCATATGCTTTGAAGGATTCGTCGTTTTTCTTGCTTAATAATTGTAGATCTGCTCTTTCAGGGGTCAGATCAATATTGTATTTATAACGACGAAGAAATGCATCTGCCAAATGTCTCCAGGTTTGGATTTGCCCTCCATCTAGTTGCATATACCGGTTTAAGGCTGATTCGACCAGGCTCTCCTGAAAGCAGTGGATCGAGGAGTTTTCATTATCGGCATGTGCAACCATCTTACGGCAGTACATTGTAAGATAGCTTCTTGGGCAGGTCGTTCCCATGTATTTTGGGAAATCCGGAGTTTTGAACTTGTTAGGGAATTGAATATTTTTGACGAGACACATATCAGCCGCCTCTTTTATATCAAAGTTATGACCTTCCATGGCTCTCAGCCTCTTTTCAAGAGCAGTGATTTGTTGTTTTGATACTTCAGGAGTATGAATATGTACTGTTCTTGTACCAGATTGATCATGCTCATTCTGAGGTTCCTCTTCTTCTTCCTGGTGAGAGGCTTGTCCATTCTGAGGACCCTCTTGATGGAGATTCTGTTGATGCAGCATTTCTAACATTTGAGCCATTTGCTCTTTCAGTGTAGTAAGCTCAGCGGTGAGCTTTTGGTTTTGTTCTTCTAGTTGTTCCATCTTCTTAGCCTTTTGAGCACGAGTGAGGACGGGCGGAAGACCAGCCACCTTCTAAATGATTTTAACAATTTTATTATAGTTTTTTAAATGATTGGTGTATCCTAGAATGAATGTGTTTATGTATGCACTACAAAAATATTTTTTTTTTTATGACAGCAGATATTGAAAGTGGCATAACTTTTGACTGGGTTGTCCGATTTGGACGCACAGCATGTCAAAACGAAGAGAAAAGGATGAAGAACCAAGCTACAAATGCCATAGGCGATTTGGCCCAGTAATTTTCCCAAAAAACGTCTCTAAGACCCATTTTTTAGGGGTTTACTAAAATGATGAGCATGCTACAATTATTTTCTCTCTTAGTTTTACCACTTATTGGATGATATGGTATGAATGATGCGACTTTGCCAAAAATCTTTTTTTTATTTTGTTGCAAAGGTATTTTTAATTTGTTTTTATATTTTTTTTTTACCCTTTATCTCTTCTGTCGGTCAACATGGCTACTTAGCTTACAAAGACCCTGAAACCAGGCCAGCTTAACTGAAGACTGTCCGAGATAAAGGTTTTTATCTTTTCACTTTTTATGATTTTTAGGGTTTTTTCATTTTTTGTCTGTTGTATGATTACCCTATGCTAATGCATCAATACAAATGCAGCAAACAAATGCATACACAATTCATTCACCCACGAGCAGAGCCATGCTTATTTAATCACGAGGTAGGGTTTTCCTGCAGAAACGTGCTTGGTTTAGGTGGTTCTAACTGTTCTCACCAGGCCAAAGGTCCCCAAGGTGCCCCCATTATAGGGACCTCTCAATCTCTCAATCCTCGGGTCATGCACGGAACTCCGTGGCGACACCCTTAGACCAAAAGAAGAGAGTTATCACCTTGAGTTGGTGGTTTTCCGACAACGGTAGTAGCCCCGTGTGCCAACTAACTGATCGTATCTGCCACCCACTCCCTATAGATATTCACTCTTGCCCCCGGGTATAGAGGGACTGTTGTGTGCAAGGGTTTTTGTGTGCAATTTATATTTCAAACAATTGCAGAAATAATCATACAGCAGTTATATAAAGCCATACAATAAAAACATACAAAAGGGTAAAGGCGTAATTTCAAATCTTTACTTAGTTTGAATTTATCTGTCACTAAATGGGATCAACTCTCTAGCTTCCCCAGTGGAGTCGCCATCTGTCGCCGCCGTCCCTTTCCGACGTCTGAGGACGTCTCGAGCGTTTATGCGAGCGATCGCGAAAAGATGGTTTAGACTCGCGTATTTGTTTTAAAATATATAGATTTTCGAAAAAGGGTTCTTATGGAGTCGCCACCAATATTTTGACCAGAAACATTGGAAAAGGAAAAAAGAAAGAAAGACGTTGATTTTATAAGATAAACAACTTGGCCGTTATAACCAGAGTTGGGTAAGGGAGTTAGTTACGTGTGGGGAAGGTGTTAGCACCCCACAACGCCCCTTTCGGGTTCCCTATGACAGATTAATTCGTTTAAAGAAAAGACTTTGAGAAATTACGCGATTACCCTATTTTATTGCATAATATTGAAATGACTATCTACATAATTTTATGTAAATAAAGCTAAATAAAGCAATAAAAGAGATATTAAAATGACTATCTACATGATTTTATTCTACATGACATAATAAATCTAAATAAAACAATGAAACAATAAATAAACAATAAAAGAGAAGGGAATTGAAAAGAACCTCCGTATCAAGCTTTATATTGAGAATCTCGGACTGTGAGGATGCGTTTTGGCAACCCCTCTCTCTACACTGTCTCTCCTCACCAATACAAGATCAACTCCACTAAAAATTTAAAGAAGAATCAAATGCCGGAATATAATTCCTTAACCGATTGTTACCTATTTAAGGCAATCGGAAAGATCATTCGAGAAAGGGAGAGAAGTAGACAAGTGCTCTAAAGTGTTTCAGAGCTCTCTGGAGTGTCTGTGGTGTGAAAAAGTGGCAAATGAGCCTCCTATTTATAGTTTTTCACAGCTGGCGCACTTTGGGACGGCCGTCTGGGTTGGGACGGCCGTCTGGACTGGGATGGCCGTCTGGGTTGGGACGGCCGTCTGGACTGGGATGGCCGTCCCAAATGGCAAAATTACACAGAGCGGGACCCCCAGGAAGGCCGGGACGGCCGTCCCACTTAAAATGGGTTTGGGACGGCCGTCCCACATACGGGACGCGCGTCCCAACTGTAAAATGACAGTTGGGACGGCCGTCCCACTTTTGGGACCGTGGTCTCGGCCTGTTTTGTCCAGTTTTCGTGTTCTGGGACCCCGGGAAGCTTTCCTTTCCTTTTTCAGACATAGATTGATGCCGATGTGTGTCCGTTGAAGCTTTATCTTCATATAGGAAGTCTTCTTGGCCTCCAATAAGATGTCGGGCGAGCTTTGTCTTTGTGTAGGAAGTTTCTTTTGGCTTTTATTGTGCGAGTGAGTGAACTCCGTCTTTTGTTGTGGGAGGTCCTTCTCGTTTTGGGAAGCTGGATGAACTCCATCTTCGGGTGAAGTTCCTCTAGCTTTTATTTTGAGAGGCCGGGCAAAATTAGGGGTCTACATGACCCTTTATCTCTTCTATTGGTCAACGTGGCTACTTAGCTTACAAAGAACCTGAAACCAGGATAGCTTAAATTAAGACTGTCGAGATAAGGTTGTTCATTGCTGATCGATGTCGTACTTGGTCAAATAATAAAAACAGATAAATGTAGTACTAGGAAGCTTTCCTAGGTCGTCTCCCAAAGACCACGAATTTCTATCAAAGCTTATCAATTTTTAAATTTAGAACAGTAAAAAAAAAAGGGAGTTTTTCAAAATTAAAATATTAGATGAAACAGAACAAAAGCAGATTATAAAAATGCGGATTAAAAACATATTAAAATGCAATTGATTTCCTGATTCTAATGCAGAGTCACTTATCCTAGATTACGAAATAAATTTGAAATTAACCAACTAAGCAAAGATAAATCCGAAATTATATTCTAATTCAAAATTAATCAACTAAGAGAAGATTAATCTCAAATTAGCTTTAACCCTTGTTCCAATATGAAATTAACCAACTAAGCGAAGATTAATCCCAAATTTTCCTTAACCCTTATTCCAACAGGAGATTAACCAACTAAGCGAAGATTAACCCCAAATTATCCTTATACAATTAAGCATTGCATACATCACATAATCTCATCTCTAACACATAATTAAGCAAACTGTGATATTAGTTTCGGTTTATTAAGCATAAACAGATTATAATTCAACACTGAGATTAGAGGATGAAGAGTTAAGAGAACAAACAAAATGAAATTGAAGAATAAAACCTCAAAGATCTACTTGCATTCTTCTCAGAAAATCAATACAAAGATTTAGCTATCCATGGAAAGTTGAAAACGCAATAGAAGAAACATAATTAAAATCGAAACAGAAATTTAAAAATAATGACAGAAGAGTAAACAAACTTGAATATAAATTGCAGAAGATGAAAGGCGGTTGTGTGGTGGTTTCATGGTAGCAGAAAACGAAATTGAATCAAACTTTTAATGAGCCTTAAGCAGTCCAAATTAAAATGCAGAGAAAACCAGCATGAAAACAAACGTGAAAACAGAACTAGAGTCGCTGCCCCTCTCCTCCTCCTATTGCTCCTCTAAAAATACCAGCCTACCCTAACCCTAGAGTCCCCTAGGAATGGGCCCAAGCTGGCCCACACGGGATTACACATCAAACAAACCCTAGCTGACGTGGCAATCATTAATATGATGTGGAAATAGCAGCTGACATGGCAGGTGACGTGGCAGTGACATGGTAGTGATGTGGAAACCCTCGTCATCTCAATATTAATGTCCATACTTCAAAATTGTTTCACCAAAAATACCTAAAAATAATTAGAAACCAAAATTAGACCAATTAATGCTAAATTAAGCAAAATTTGGAATAATGGCCCATTGAAGCCCAATCAATGGAAATGCACTAATAATAGACAATTAAACACAATGCACCAATTAAGATAAGTACATAAAGATAAGAAAATGCGAGAAAATAATGGCTCATCAAATTCCCCCACACTTAGCCTTTTGCACTCCCGGGCAAAATCAAGAAGTAAAGCAAGGAGCAATTCCGAAGACATCGAAGAGAGTGACACAACAAAAAGGAGCAAGAACAAGAAGACACACAAAACACAAACAAATTTACACAATCCTTAATGAATCCTAGGAAAAGAAAGGAGTAGACAACATCCAACACACAAAGAGTCAGAGAAACCAGATACTCGTGGAAATCATCCAAGCATTTCAAAACCTGGCAAGAGGTCAATCAGGTCAAAAGGTGAATCAAAGTGACAAAACCTCACAAGATGCATTGTATCTCTCATGTGTCTAGGCTACTGTATACTCTCAAAATACTCAAGAAAAGCAAACAACAGATAGACTTAGCAAGCCTCTAAACTCAACACCCAACGCACATGCACAAAAAGATCAAAAGGTCTTTTCAGGTTGTAATGGGGGTAGGGACAAGGTAGAGGATATCATATGGGATAAGTAGCTGTGAACCAGAGGAACTAGAGGAGCAATGGGGAATAAGTAAAAAATAAGCACAAGATGCATGCCCAAAAACCTCCAATATCAAACCTCCACTACTGCCTTTACCTCAACCACAACTTTCCTTTCTTTCTTTTTTTTTTTCTTTTTTTTTTAACACATGAAATACACTGAAAGGAAAACACAAAAACTATACAGCAGAGATAACCAACTAGCCAGTACATCATCCAATGAAATACAAAATGCACCCCCACACTTATTCAATAACTTATTCCCAAAACAATTCCAAAGCTCCAAAAATTCCTAAGGTTAAGGTTATCATGGTTTTTCACTTAAGGCTTTTAATGAGCTTCAAAAGAAATAAAGGGAAACATAGGCTCAAAGGGGCTATCAAAGGAATTAATTCAAGGTAGGCTCATTTGGCTAGAGGCTAATCAGAACAAAAATGCCTTAATCATCTCCAAACATGCATGTGAATCAAGAAGGATCAATCAGAGTCAAGCCAAGGCTACTGCGCAAGCAATCAAGAGGCATAACACTCAAGAAAGAATAGGTAATGGCTCAATTCCTCACAAAGGGTAAGATTGTCACCTTCAATTCAACCTCTCAAACATCGTAACCAACTTGACAAGCAGAGAAAAACAGGGATTTCAATCCAAAAAGCATAAAGCAACTCCTATCCCAAGAGTGAAGAAAGTGCCCGAAACCTAAACAAAACCCAGAGATCCAAAAGAAACATGCAAACTGTACACAAAACACGAACCTGAAATACAAAGAAAACTAAAAATCCTAAACAAAGAACAGTCTCCCCCACACTTACACTACAAATTGTCCCAATGTAGCATAACATCAAGTTAAGCAATCAAATCACCAATTGGACAAGTGCAATAAAAGTAAAGAGAAGGAAAAAGAGAACTCCCTAAGTCATGGTGGAAGGTAAGTGAGATCAATCAGGGATATCTCCTCCACAACTACATCCACTAGAGAAGGATTGTTGAGGAATGGTTTCAGTCGATGGCCATTAACCTTGAAGCTCTTTTCTGTGGATTCACTTTTAATTTCAACTGCACCATAAGGATAAACATTAGTAACAATAAAAGGTCCAATCCACTTTGAATGCAACTTACCACCCATGAGACCCAATCTGGAATTGTACAATAGCACTTGCTGACCAACAAAGAACTCCTTCCTAGCTATGGAGCTATCATGAAATCTCTTAGTTTTCTCTTTGTAGAACATGGAGTTCTCATAAGCTTCCAAACGGATCTCATCCAATTCATTTATCTGTAGCTTCCTCTCCTCTCCAGCTTCATCAAGTGAGAAGTTGCATGATTTCACAGCCCAATATGCTCGGTGCTCTATCTCCACTAGTAGGTGGTATGGCTTACCAAAGACAACTCGATAGGGAGACATCCCTATAGGTGCCTTGTAAGCAGTCCTATGCGCCCAAATAACATCGTCTAGTCTGTTGCTCCAATCCTTTCTGTTAGGCTGGACAATCTTCTCTAAAATCCTCTTTATCTCCCTATTTGAGATTTCAGCCTGCCCATTAGTTTGGGGGTGGTAAGGTGTAGAGACTTTGTGAACAACCCCATACATCTTGAGCAAGGCCTGCATGGACCTGTTACAGAAATGGGTGCCTTGATCACTAACAATGGCTCTGGGTACTCCAAATCTGCAAAAGATGTTAGATCTAACAAAATCCACAACAACCCGAGCATCATTAGTCCTAGTGGCTTTGGCTTCCACCAATGAAATCGATACCCCAGACATCAAACACCTCACAAAACAACATGGGTTGTTGGGGCATCTGCTGTCTCCATGTAAGGGACCCTCCTTCTCTCTGACACTGCTCACAAGTGCTGCAAATTCTTAACGCATCCTTGAAGATGGTGGGCCAATAGAAACCACAGTCAAGCACCTTGCGAGTTGTCCTCTGAATGCCAAGATGACCACCTGTTGCAGAAGAATGACAAAATTGCAGGATCGAGTCAATCTCATGATCTGGAATGCATCTCCTGGTAACCTGATCATTGCACTGTAGACCCCTAATTTTGCCCGGCCTCTTAAAATAAAAGCTAGAGGAACTTCGCCCGAAGATGGAGTTCATCTGGCTTCCCAAAAACTGAGGAAACCTCCCGCAACAACATGGAATTCGCTCATATGCACGATAAAGACTAAAGAAGACCTCTCATAATAAGACGGAGTTCACTCATCCACACAAAGGAGACTTCCTATACATAGATAAAGCTCGCCCAACATTACAAATGAAGACCAAGAAGACTTCCTACACGAAGATAAAGCTTCAACGGCTATATATCGGCACCAATCCACGTCCGAAAATGGCAAGGAAAGCTTCCCGGGGTCCCAAAATACAAAAACTGGACAAAACAGGTCGAGACCACCATCCCAAGGTTGGGACGGCCGTCCCAACTGCAATTAAGCAGTTGGGACGCGCGTCCCGAATGTGGGACGGTCGTCCCAAACCCCAGGGGGTCCCAACGTGCACAAAATTGCGTTTGGGACGACCGTCCCAACCCAGTAAGGCCGTCCCAGATTGGCACAACGCAGAAATCACGTTTGGGACGGCCGTCCCAACCTAGACGGCCGTCCCAAAGTTCCAGGCAGCGAAAATGCTATAAATAGGAGCCTCATTTGTCTCATTCCTCACCCCAGACACTCCAGAGAACTCTGAGACTTGTCTTCTTCTCTCCCTCTCTCGAATGATCTTTCTGATTGCCTATTATAGATAACAATCAGTTAAGGAATTTCTATTCCGGCATTCGATTTCTTCTAGAAAAATTAGTCGAGTCGATATTGTAAGTCGAGAGGAGAGCAATTGTAGAGCGAAGGACTGCCGAAACGCGTCCTCCTTGTAACGGAATCTTAATATAAAAGCTTGCTACGAAGGTTTTTCTCAATTCTCTTATTCTTTACTGCTTTATTTATTACTTTTTGTATGCAATGTAGATAAATCATGTAGATAGCCATATTTAAATACTGTACGAATAAAATAAGGGTAAAAGCGTAATTTCTCATAATCTTCACTTAATGAATAAATCCGTCATAGGGAACCCGAAAGGGGCGTTGTGGGGGTGCTAACACCTTCCCCACACGTAACTAACTCCCTTATCCAACTCTGGTTATAATGGCCAAGTTGGTTTTTAATAAAATCAACGCCTTTTTCCTTTTCCAATGTTTCGGTCAAAACATTGGTGGCGACTCCAAAAGAACCCCTTTTCGAAAACCTTGCTTCTATTAGAGGATAGTTCGGTGTTGAGCACCTCGGAAGCAATGAACACAATTTTAACAAAAAACGTGAGTCTCTCCCATCTTTTCGCAACCGCTCGCATTAACGTTCGAGACGTCCCCAGGACGTCGGAACGGACGGCGGCGACAGATGGCGACTCCGCTGGAGAAGTCCGAGAGTTGATCCCATTTAGTAACGGATAAATTCAAACTAAGCAAAGATTTGAAATTACGCCTTTACCCTTCCGTATGTTTTTATTGTATGGCTTTAAATAAGCTGTTGTATGATTATTTACGCAATTGTTTGAAATATAAATTGCACACAAAACCCTTGCACACAACGAGTCCCTCTATACCGGGGGCAAGAGTGATTACCTATAGGGAGTGGGTGGCGGATACGATCGGTTAGTTGGCACACGGGGCTACTACCGTTGTCGGAAAACCACCAACTCAAGGTGATAACTCTCCTCTTTTGGTCTAAGGGTGTCGACACGGAGTTCCGTGCATGACCCGAGGATTGAGAGTTGAGAGGTCCCTATAATGGGGGCACCTTGGGGACCTTTGGCTTGGTGAGAACAGTTAGAACCACCTAAACCAAGCACGTTTCTGCAGGAAAATCCCACCTCGTGATTAAATAAGCGTGGCTTTGCTCGTGGATGTATGAATTGTGTGTGCATTCGTTTGCTGCATTTGTATTGATGCATTAGTATAGGGTAATCATACAACAAACAAAAAAAAATAAAAAACCCTAGAAATCACAAAAAGCGAAAAGATAAAAGACCTTTATCTCGGACAGTCTTCAGTTAAGCTAGCCTGGTTTCAGGTTCTTTGTAAGCTAAGTAGCCACGTTGACCGACAGAAGAGATAAAGGGTCATAAAAAAAATATAAAAACAAATTAAAGTCATAAAAATACCTCTGTTACAAAATCAAAATTATTAGCAAAAGTCTTATAATTCATATTACCTTTTCTTCATAAAAATAAAAAAGGGGAAGAAAATAGGACTCTCTTCATTGAAATCCATAAACATTCATATAGATAAGTTTTCTTTTCAAGAAAAACCAAGTACTATCATGCATCATATTAGGAACAAAACATGATAATACTTAGAAAAATAAACACTTGCATACATACATTTACAAAAACTCATCCTCATATCATGCATTTTTCACTTCTGCTAGATAATGGAGGGATCCAGTAATAGACAATTAAAGAAAGTGGAGATCCTTCTATGCCGTGTAGAGAAGATAAGGCAGTTGTGTACTTATATGCCGCCGGAGGTCTGTGCTAGTTTTGAGAAATCTTATGGAAGAATTCTTGACCTCCTAAAGATCAGCATCGATCCGATCTTTGTTAGAGCCTTGGTCCACTTCTGGAGTCCCGATCTACACTGCTTTGAGTTTTCGCAGTTTGACCTAGTACCAACCTTAGAAGAATATGAACTCATGGTTAGATGGCCTCGGTCGGTTGGGGTTTATGTCTGCTCGGGAGAATATACAACCGTGAGCAAGGTTGCTACTATCATACAACTGCCTTCTCATCAATCTGCCCTCCGGGGAAAGGGAATGTCCGAGGTTGGAAAATATCCGTGATAGTAGACCACCGACCTCTTTAGGCTGAAAAGAAAGATTGGTCTACATTCAACAAAACTCTAGCATTGGCAATGTTCGGGATCATATTATTCCCATTTCATGCGAATATTGTGGATCATGCTGCCATGGATGCATTCTTTGCACTGGGATGTGTATTCAAAAAGTCCTATACACCGCAATCCTTGCTCATACCACGCTTTACGTAGAATTTTGCCGACGAAACGAGGGAAAAACACTCGGATGTTGTACTTCACTACTATATGTATGGGGTGTTACTCACTTTTACGCCTCAAGCCACATGGGTGTATTTCCCGACCCTTTAAGAAGTTTCTCAAAAATCCCTCTTCAACATCGTCAAGCTTTAGAGTGGAAAACCGAGTTAGAAAACTGGAACATAGAGCATGTATCTTGGGTTTGCCCTTGGTTCCGATCCGGTTATATTACGGTACGATGCGGAGATTACACGAGCATACCACTTTTAGGTCTCGGAGGTTGTATAGCCTACTCTCCTAAATTGGCTATGAGACAACTTATGAGAACTCGGATCGCGCCAACCCAAGAAGAGCTCGGAGGGCTGAGTCTATGCCACTATTCCCATAGCTTTGAAGAAGTATCCACTGTCCGGAAAGCATGGGAAAGACCGAGTCTATATGGGAGATAAAGAACTCGGAAAGGTTCGAGATATCTACATCCCATGAGTACGAGGAATGGAGGAAAAATAGAGGGATACCCCAACCATCTGCTGCATTCACTACAACATTAGCCGGTGAAGAGCTACAATTACAGGTCAATGCCTTGAACAAGAGGGTTGAAGTCATGGAAGCTCAGTCGAGGGCTTTTGAAGAAAAAGAGCAAGAATCGGCCCTTCTAATAGATGGCCTAAAAAGGCAATGCAAAAAGAAGGACCACGAAATAGAGCGTCTTAAAGATGATTGTGCTTGATTATCGGGAAGAGACTAAACAAGCATTGAAGATGTCGAGGCTTGAGCAAGATAGTCTATTCCGGGACATGAGCGATGAAATAGCACATCTTGAGAGCGCACTGACAGAACAGGCAAAGACGATCAAGTTAATACAGGATGACCTAGCAAATACGCGGTCAGAAGCACAAAAGTGGTGGGAAACCGCTGAAAAATACAAAGAAGACCTAGAAGAGCTACATGAAAAAGAAAGAGATGGATTAGCTCAGTATGGTCAACTACTCCATGAGAGAAACCAAGTAATAGAAAGGTCTGATCAGCAGCATGCCTTGATCGTTCATCAAGAAGAAAAGATAAAAGAGGCTCATCGATATAGTGAAGACATGAGCCGGGCGGTATCTGAGCAAATCAAGACACTCAGAAATCACGTGATAACAGCTGAAGACGAATTACGAAGAAAGCCTAATTTACCTATAGGATTCTTCAAGCTTTTTCGCTTTTGTCAGCACTTGCTTCAAAGCATTGTATAGAAGGATTTACACTTTCTAATAAAAAGATTTCTTTTCCTTAAAATTGTCTATTGCATTCATAAATTGCATACATTCATACATCCCTCCTCGTTTAATAATAAAGATAATAAAAAGAAAGGATTAACTGATGTGCTTTCCACGAATCAGAAAAATGAAAAAAAAAGCCTTTCGTCATCAAAATCTCTACGATGGTCAATAAATTCGAAGATGATAACAAACAAGCGCCATTGATCATTCCAATCAATAAAAGGGAAGAAGCAATAACGCCTTTACGTTTATTCATACCGCGTCCTTTCCCTTATTCATCAAATAAAGTTGTACCCTGGAGATACTCAGAAGAATCGCCAGTTAATCAAGATATCTCCAACATAGCCGGTATTGGGGGCATGACTCGAAGTGGAAGAATATATTCCCCCAAGGAAATTCAAGATAATACTCCTAAAGAGAAGGTAAAAAATAAGGCCGAAGAAGAAAAGGAATCCAAGGAGGAGACAGATGAGCTACTCCAGTACATAAGACAAAGTGAGTACTCTATCATTGATCAACTCAATCGTACTCCAGCAAAGATAACTTTGTTATCACTCATCATGAGTTCGGAACCGCATCGAAACGCATTGTTAAAGGTTTTGAATGAATCATTTGTTCCGCATGCAATATCTCAAGACAAATTCGAAGGAATAATTGGTAATATTACAGCCAATGATCATCTGACCTTCACCAATGAAGAACTCCCTTTAGAAGGGTCCGATCACAACAAGCCCTTGCATATTTCCGTTAAATGCAAGGAATATCTCATTTCCAAAGTTCTTGTGTGTCGCTGCCTCCCCGAAGAAGGGGGCGCGGTCGGAGCGACGCGATGGTTTTATCGACCCTCTTCTTGTTTTCGCGTTTTTTATTGATGGTTACAACGTCTTCAAGCTGTCCGATAACCGGGCTAATCTGGAGACGAGGTTTTCGAAAAGTGTCCTTGAGTTGTCCGACAACCGGGCTAACCCAAGGACTTATTTATTTTGGGTTCTATGGAGTCGCCACCGATATTTTTACCATAAACATCGGAAAAGGGGTTTTGAAAAGGCGTTGGTTTTCGAAAACCAACTTTGGTCATTAGAACCAGAGTTGGGTAAGGGAGTTAGTTACGTGTAAAGGGAGTATTAGTCCCTTTACGACGCCCCTTTCGGGTTCCCTATGATAGGCCAGCTATTTGCGAATAATTAAACTTGGAAAATTGCGCTTTTACCCTTTTATTATGCGGTATTTAAATATGTGACTACATTGCCCTAGCTTCTATTGCATAATTTAAATGGCAGTAATTTCAAAGAATAGAGAATGAGGATATGCACCTCCAAAGCAAGCTTTATATTCAAAAAGAGGGTGCGTTTTGGCAACCCTTCACTCTACAACTCTCAGAAAACTCCGGAAATGCCTCAGAGGGATTCTAAAGAAGATTTAGGACACTCTGTATATGCCTAAAGACGCTCAGAAACTCCGGAAATGCCTCGGAGGGATTCTTAGAGAGAGAAATTCTAGAGAGAAGGGAGAGCTCTTGGTTTTTCTGTGTGGAAATGAGGGGGGGGGAAGCCCCTATTTATAGTTTTTCGTGCTGTCAGGGTCGAGACCGCCGTTCTCGTCTGACAGGGTCGAGACCGCCGTCTCGTTCGTGTCACGGGGTCGAGACCGCCGTCTGGAAAATCCAGACCGCCGTCTCGACTTGGCGAGAATCGAGACCGCCGTCTGGAAAACCCAGACCGCCGTATCGTTTTTGCGAGTGTCGAGACCGCCGTCTGGAAAGTCGAGACGGCGGTCTCGTCCTGGCGCTGAAACGAGACGGCGGTCTGGTATTCCCAGACGGCAGTCTCGTCCCTTCAAGGCGAGAAACTTTATTTTTGGGCCGAAAAACCTTCCTATCTTGGTACGGGAGCCTATTAGTCTCTCCTAGTGGCTTGTTAAGCTCCGACCGTCTTCAAATAGGAAGCTTTCTGACTTTATTTGGAGGCCGGGCAAGATTTGGGGTCTACATTGTGGATAATGGGTCATCCTTAAACGTTATGCCCAAAAGTACACTCGACAAGATAATAATACAAGAAACCCACATGCGCCCGAGTAATACAATAGTTCGAGCCTTTGACGGATCAAGACGTGAAGTAGTAGGAGAGATTAGTCTACCAATCCAAATCGGACCTACTATTTTCAATATAGACTTCCACGTGATGGATATTACACCAGCATACAGTTGTCTCCTTGGTAGACCTTGGATTCATAGCGCTAAGGCAATACCTTCGACGCTCCACCAGAAAGTCAAGTTTGTGACAAATGATAAACTGGTCACAATTCAAGCTGAAGAAGACTTTCTAATAAGCAAACCGTCTGTCCAACCATATGTGGATGCGGCTGAAGAGGCTCTTGAAACATCTTTTCAAGCACTCGAAATTGCCAATATCGAAAGACTCCCTAATAACATGAAGGTGGCCCATATGATGAAAAGATATGGATATCGCCCAGGACAGGGGCTCGGAAAGAACGCTCAAGGAATAAGAGAGCCACCAGATTTCAAGGATAATCCGTTAAAGTATGGTTTAGGGTATGACCCTACGAAAGATCAAACCATACGAAGAACAGGGAAGTCTTACCCCTCGAAGATGGTATTCCGAAAAGGAGGGGTATTAGCGCAAAGGGTAGCATTAGTCATTAGGTGTCCTTCTTCCGATTCTAAGAGATGTAAATCTAGTGACTATTAGAGATCACTCCTCGGGGTTTGCCCGTCCCTCGAGCATCTTTAGGGCACGCATTTCCCTGAAATTACAAAAGAATGCTATTCTTACTATCTGCTTCTTTTCTTGCTCAATGTATCTATACCCCATTTTAATAAACAAGGTTTAGATAAAGCGTTTTGTTCCAAATGCGTCTGAATAATTAAAGCGTCATAAGGCAAAGTCAAAAATGATTGATTAACTAGAAACACAAATAAAATTTATCTTGATAAAAGCAAGTTTCGACAAATGTTGTGCAAAAAAAAAAAAAATATACGCATACCAAAAAAGGAAAGCCCGTCAAGGTCAAAGACCGAGACAAGAAAATAAAAGGGCAAAATACCCGGCAGGAAACCCACAAAGGGGGCTGCACAAAAGTTAGGGTAAACCCGGCAGGAGATCCGAACAATAATAAAGGGTAACCTGGGCAAAAGTTAGGGTTATAAAAAGTCCGCTAGGTGTTCTTTCAAAAAAAGAAACCTAGACAAAAGTTAGAACGTAAGCACAACATCCTAGGCTGAAAACCCGAAAGGGCGGGCTAGGGAAGTTAGTCAATCGCAAAAAAGGCGCTATAAATCAGTAAACAACGACGCCACGTTATAAGAGCAAGACATTTTGTCTGAACTAGCCTAAACACAGACCAGCCTTGGCTAACCATTCTTACAAAAACCTATATTACAAAAAATATATCCCTCTAAAACACAAGCCGTTGTTATAAATCCTTCTCTTTCTCTTCTCTTGACCATTTCACTATAAAGCATTCAAGTAATAAAGGGGAATGTGGTAACATAGTGATCAATAGGAAGGTTGAAATCCCTAAGGAAAGGAAGAAAGCCATTGATATGGCAGTTGCCCGACAAACAGAAGATTGCTCGTCGGCCATAGCAAAGAAAATTCCAAGACGGCAAATCAATACAGCTAAGCTTGTTATCCAAGAAACAAGATGACATTAAGGTACAACACCAAGAATGCGCCCGAAGTCAAAGCACATCAGTTAAAACTTTCGAAATATTAACTAAAATAGATCATAGGATGCATATCATCAAGCATTACATGCATTAAAACATCAATGAATGAAGTCCCATCTTCTTTCCCATCAAAAACTTGAAAAACCAACTTAAGAAGCTTGGGACGGCCGTCCCAAAGTCCAGACGGCCGTCCCAAGTACCAATTTTCGTTTGAGACGTGCGTCTCAGGTGGGGGCTGAGCCATGTGCATTTTTGCCATTTGAGACGGCCGTCCCAACCCAAACGGCCGTCCCAAACTCCCCTGCACGGCTATATATGAGAGGTGCGAGAATTGAGCTTTGGCACCTCATTCCAAGCTTCCTATCTTGCTTTTCCTCCTCCTCCATACATTTTTAGCAATTCTAAGAGAGTAGAGCTCACAATGGAACACGGAGAAGCCTCATCCAGAAGAAAACGCACCAGGACTGCTGCTAGGAGAATTCCTGTCACTAGTATGATGATGGCAGAAGCGCATCAACAACGACTGGTAAATATCCAACAATTTACCTGGTACCCTATGCTGCGGTTAGATTTTGAGATCCTTGCTACATTCGGCTGGGAGCAAGACACTAGGAAGTTCATCCACAACATAGGATGGGACTTCCTACTCCGCGAGCCGCCCACTTGGATCCATCGCACCGCTACAATGGAGTTTCTCGCCTCTGTCAACATGATGGAAATGCCATCTGCAACTCCTGGAGTGCCACCAACACAAGTTGTCTCCTACTGGATGGATGGAGCCTACCGGACCACTGCCTTAGATGACTTCAACGTCATCATGGGATTCTGCCAACGGGCCGATACAAGAATACCAGAATATCGGTCCGCATATCTGGAGAAACCTATCGTTCTCACCACCACCAGTATGTGGAAGGAGATTACCGGAGCTATCAATCTCCCATCTAATTTGAAGGGTGCAGCCTTCAATCCCCCTCTTCGCATTTGCCACAAATTACTTGTTGGGACCATTCACAGCAGGAAGGAAAGCCAGGGAAAGGTCACGTTGGCTGATCTCTTTATAGTCTACTGCATGCATCAGGGACACCGATGCAATCCGGGATACGCATTCTTGAAGGCTGTAAAAGAATGCGGTACTCGGGGACCGGCAGGAGCGATCATGGTGGCTCCCTTCCTTACCCCTCTAGCTGAATATTGGGGATACATGGACGGAGAAGATATCCCGGCTGAACTTCAACCAGAGCCTATCAACGGAGGAGTGCTGACGCACATGAATATCCTCAGCAAAGAAGGATCAGGGTTCATCTTAAACCCTATCATCTCGATTTCATGGGATATGCGCGACTTCGGTATGCCGCAAGACATCCCCACTACTTTAGAGTCCCAGCAGCAATCACACGATCCAAACTTCTCCGGCTTGTACCGACGCTTAGATGAGGAGCACGCCTATATGGAAGGAGAGTTCCAGTTTATACGCCAGCAGTTTGGCCAGTTGACTATCAGGAAAGACAAGACGGATCGACAGATAGAGAGCCTGGTCCAGACTCAGGCGAGATTCCAGGGCCGCCTACTCCGCCGCTTCCCTTCGCCAGCACCATCTGCCCACTCCAGCCCAGAGGCAGATGATCAAGAAGACTTAGTTTAGATAGCTTTCTAGTATCTCAAATATGCTTGAAATGTATCCAACAAAAAGTAGTAATAAATAAAAATCGTTATTTCTGTTTTACACTTCGCATTCAAAAAGCCCATGTGTACAAAATAAAAGGCACATATGATCTACTAAAAAGCCAAATTTCAAAACAGCTCGCGATAAAAACTAAATCGCGATAGAAGAGGCGAAATCAAAATCAACCTCAGCAACATAAGGAGCTTCAAGGAAACTAGCTCCAACCATCAACCTTCCACACCAATAAAAGAAGGTGTATCAACCAAGAAAAGCCAACGGAAAAGCTCGACCATCCTCAAAAGGATCCTTGCCTACTCCAGAGGCAAAACAAAAAGAATACATCGCGACTCAGCTTCATCACCACATGAGTCATCAAGCACACTCATATAAGAATCTCCGCTTCATTCCCCAAAAGGAGAATAGGGACTACATAAGAGTCCATCTAAAGAAAATATGGAGTCAAATCCTATACATCAATGGGGGGCAACAAAAAGAAAAGAAAAGAAAAGAAAAACGTTTCATCCCCAACCAAGGCCATTACAGAAAAAGGCCAAATAAGTATCTCCAAATAAAGCACATCTCCAAAGAAAGAGAAAAAAAAAAGAAGAAAATATCTTCACTTCACTTCTCAGCAAAAAGAAAAGAGGAAGCCAAGAAATTCCCAGGGATCACCAAAAAGAAAAGAGGAAGAAAAATATATCTTTTTCATCCAAAGATCAAGCCAATGTGCATAAAAGGAGCACATATGCAAAAACTAAATCACAAAAAAGAGAAATTGCGAGAAAAGGGAAGAAACCCATTCCTCAGCAAAATAAGAGCTTAGCAAAGCCAACTCAAACAACAGGAGCCAACAAGGAGTCAAAAAACTCCATCCCTCCCTAGGGGGCAATTCAAAATAGATCTCCAGAAGACGATCAAATCTCTGGTGGATCACCAAAAAGAGAAAAATCCCCAGCAAGCCTACCAGCAAAAGGCAAAATACAAAATTCATATCCTCAGGGAGTTAATCATCTGGAACACCCAATATGAATATCCCTAGTGAAAAGCAAAGCCTTCACTTCCAACAGGCAAGCAAAAAGCTAATGCCCCCAAGAAATGGAAAATCAACCTATACAAGAGGTAATACAAAACGAAAAAAGTCTTCATCATTAGTGAAGCATCTGCCTAATCAAGAGGCACAACCAGGAATCAGCAAAATCTCCCCAATTAGATTTCGGCCTAAATCAAGAGGCACAACGAACAAAAATCAAATCCCCAAGTAGATCTCCGCCTACTCAAGAGGCACAATCAATAGAAGAGTCCAAAAATCCTCTAGAGGAATCCTGCCTAAAAAGAGGCAATCAACAATAATCCCCGACCAAGACCGGATGGCTAAAAGAAAAAGCCAAAAATCAAGAAATCCCTGGCCGAAGCCGGATGGCTAAAACAAAGAAAAGCCAAAAACACAGAAATCCCTGGCAAAAGTCGGACGATTGAAAACAAAAAAGAAAATCAATTACTCCCCAGGGGCGCATAATCAGAAACAGCAAGCCACCAACTCATCTCCAAAAACAGATAATCATAGGATTAACTACAAAAAAGTTCATCCTAAAAAACCTTCCAGAACGGGGTTCATACCGGGTGGGGGTACGTACTCACCTAAGCCTTGCAGAACGGGGCTTACCAAAAACTTCATACCGGGTGGGGGTACGTACTCACCTAAGCCTTGCAGAACGGGGCTTACCAAAAACTTCATACCGGGTGGGGGTACGTACTCACCTAAGCCTTGCAGAACGGGGCTTACCAAAAACTTCATACCGGGTGGGGGTACGTACTCACCTAAGCCTTGTAGAACGGGGCTTACCAAAAACTTCATACCGGGTGGGGGTACGTATTCACCTAAGCCTTGCAGAATGGGGCTTACCAAGAACTTCATACCGGGTGGGGGTACATACTCACCTAAGCCTTGCAGAACGGGGCTTACCAAAAACTTCATACCGGGTGGGGGTACGTACTCACCTAAGCCTTGCAGAACGGGGCTTACCAAAAACTTCATACCGGGTGGGGGTACGTTCTCACCTAAGCCTTGCAGAACGAGGCTTATCAAAAAACCTTACAGAACGGGGTTCATACCGGGTGAGGGTAGATACTCACCAAAGTCTTGCAGAACAAGACTCATTCAGAATCTGGCAAAAAATGCAGATTTGTACCGGGTGGGGGTAGGTACCCACCAAAACCTTATAAAAATAAGGTTTGTACCGGATGAGGGTAGGTACTCATCAAAACTTAGCAAAAATGCATCGGGTGGAGTAAAAATACTCCCGAGAAGCATTGCAAAAACGAGTGCAAAGACTTTACTTCTATTAGAGGATAGTTCGGTGTTGAGCACCTCGGAAGTAAGTACCCACAAGAGTTCTGCAAAATGAAAACTCATACCAGGTGAGGGTAGGTACTCACCAAAACCTTGAAGAACAAGGTTCATACCTAATGGGGGTAGGTACCCACAAAAGTCTAGTCAAATACAGACTTATACCAGGTGAGGGTAAGTACTCACCAGAGTCTTAGAAAAAGAAGGCTCAAACCAGATAGGGGTTAGTACCTATCAAAATATTTATCATCCGGAGGATCAGCAAGGAGCGATGATCCGAAGGATAGCCAGGCAAAAAGGTTAACTCCTTCCCCTACCAACTAATTATGTCGGCATATTAAAACCAACAAATTAGTTAGGCAGGTGAAGGGGGAAGCATCTGTAGACCCCTAATTTTGCCCGGCCTCTCAAAATAAAAGCTAGAGGAACTTCGCCCGAAGATGGAGTTCATCTGGCTTCCCAAAAACTGAGGAAACCTCCCGCAACAACATGGAATTCGCTCATATGCACGATAAAGACTAAAGAAGACCTCTCATAATAAGACGGAGTTCACTCATCCACACAAAGGAGACTTCCTATACATAGATAAAGCTCGCCCAACATTACAAATGAAGACCAAGAAGACTTCCTACACGAAGATAAAGCTTCAACGGATATATATCGGCACCAATCCACATCCGAAAACGGCAAGGAAAGCTTCCCGGGGTCCCAAAATACAAAAACTGGACAAAAAAGGTCGAGACCACCATCCCAAGGTTGGGACGGCCGTCCCAAACCCCAGGGGGTCCCAACATGCACAAAATTGCGTTTGGGACGGCCGTCCCAACCCAGTAAGGCCGTCCCAGATTGGCACAACGCAGAAATCACGTTTGGGACGGCCGTCCCAACCCAGACGGCCGTCCCAAAGTTCCAGGCAGCGAAAATGCTATAAATAGGAGCCTCATTTGTCTCATTCCTCACCCCGGACACTCCAGAGAACTACGAGACTTGTCTTCTTCTCTCCTCTCTCGAATGATCTTTCCGATTGCCTATTATAGGTAACAATCGGTTAAGGAATTTCTATTCCGGCATTCGATTTCTTCTAGAAAAATTAGTCGAGTCGATATTGTAAGTCGAGAGGAGAGCAATTGTAGAGCGAAGGACTGCCGAAACGCGTCCTCCTTGTAACGGAATCTTAATATAAAAGCTTGCTACGAAGGTTTTTCTCAATTCTCTTATTCTTTACTGCTTTATTTATTGCTTTTTGTATGCAATGTAGATAAATCATGTAGATAGCCATATTTAAATACTGTACGAATAAAATAAGGGTAAAAGCGTAATTTCTCATAATCTTCACTTAATGAATAAATCCGTCATAGGGAACCCGAAAGGGGCGTTGTGGGGGTGCTAACACCTTCCCCACACGTAACTAACTCCCTTATCCAACTCTGGTTATAATGGCCTGTCGCCGCCGTCCGTTCTGACGTCCGGGGGACGTCTCGAACGTTCTGCGAGCGGTCGCGAAAAGATGGTTGGACTCGCGTTTTTTGTTAAAATTGTGTTCATTGCTTCCGAGGTGTTCAACACTGAACTATCCTCTAATAGAAGCAAGGTTTTCGAAAAGGGGTTCTTTTGGAGTCGCCACCAATGTTTTGACCAGAAACATTGGAAAAGGAAAAAAGGCGTTGATTTTATTAAAAACCAACTTGGCCATTATAACCAGAGTCGGGTAAGGGAGTTAGTTACGTGTGGGGAAGGTATTAGCACCCCACAACGCCCCTTTCGGGTTCCCTATGACGGATTAATTCATTTAAGTCCAGATTACAAGAAATTACGCGATTACCCTTATTTTATTTATTTAATAAATATGGCTATCTACATGATTCATCTACATTGCATACGAAAGTAAATAAAGCGATAAAGGAGAAGAGAATTGAGAAAAAACCTCCGTAGCAAGCTTTATATTATAAGTCTTTTACAAAGAGGACGCGTTTCGCGATCCTTCGCTCTACAGCAACTCTCCTCTCGATTACAGACTCGACTCGACTAAAATTTCTAGAAGAATCGAATGCCGGAATACAAATTCCTTAACTGATTGTTACCTATTAAAGGCAATCAGAAAGATCATTCGAGAGAGGGAGAGAAGAAGACAAGTCCAGGAATTCTCTGGTGTCTGAGGTGTGTGAAATGAGACAAATGAGGCTCCTATTTATAGTATTTTTCGCTGCCTGGGACTTTGGGACGGTCGTCTGGGTTGGGACGGCCGTCCCAAACGCATTTTTCACGTTGTGCCAATCTGGGACGGCCAGTCTGGGTTGGGACGGCCGTCCCAAATGCAATTTAACGAAGGCTGAGACCCCCTGGGGTTTGGAACGGCCGTCCCACATTCGGGACGCGCGTCCCAACTGCTTAATTGCAGTTGGGACGGCCGTCCCAACCCTGGGATGGTGGTCTCGGCCTGTTTTGTCCAGTCTTCGCGTTCTGGGACCCCGGGAAGCTTTCCTTTCCTTTTTCGGACATAGATTGATGCCGATGTGTGTCCGTTGAAGCTTTATCTTCATATAGGAAGTCTTCTTGGCCTTCATTAAGATGCCGGGCGAGCTTTGTCTTTGTGTAGGAAGTCTCTTTTGGTCTTTATTGTGTGAATGAATGAACTCCGTCTTTTGTTGTGGGAGGTCCTTCTCGTTTTGGGGAGCCGGATGAACTCCATCTTTGGGAGAAGCTCCTCTAGCTTTTATTTTGAGAGGCCGGGCAAAAAAAGGCTTAACTAATTTCACAAGGTTTAAGTGAGTACACACCCCCACCCGGTGTGAATGATAAACCTTTCTTGCAAGGCTTAGGTGAGTATACACCCCCACCCGGTGTGAATGATAAGCCTTTTTTGCAAGGCTTAGGTGAGTATACACCCCCACCCGGTATGAATGATAAGCCTTTTTCGCAAGGCTTAGGTGAGTACACACCCCCACCCGGTGTGAATGATAAGCCTTTTTTGCAAGGCTTAGGTGAGTATACACCCCCACCCGGTGTGAATGATAAGCCTTTTTCACAAGGCTTAGGTGAGTACACACCCCCACCCGGTGTGAATGATAAGCCTTTTTCGCAAGGCTTAGGTGAGTACACACCCCCACCCGGTGTGAATGATAAGCCTTTTTTTTGCAAGGCTTAGGTGAGTACACACCCCCACCCGGTATGAATGATAAGCCTTTTTTGCAAGGCTTAGGTGAGTACACACCCCCACCCGGTGTGAATGATAAACCTTTTTCACAAGGTTTAGGTGAGTACACACCCCCACCCGGTGTGAATGATAAACCTTTTTCCCAAGGCTTATAGGATGAACTTTTTTGTAGTCAATCCTATGATCATCTGTTTTTTTGGAGATGAGTTGACGGCTTACTGTTTTTGGTCATGCGTCTCTGGGGAGTAATTGATTTTTCTTTTTGACTTTTCTTTTTTAGTCATCTGGTTTTACCAGGGATTTCTGTATTTTGGCTTTTCTTGTTTTAGCCGTCCGGCTTTTGCCGGGGATTCTTTGATTTTGGCTTTTCTGTTTCGCCATGGGGATTTTATTGTTTTGGCTTTTTCTTTTAGCCATCCGGTCTTGACCGGGGATTTCTTTGTTGGTTGCTCTTTGTTTAGGCAGGAATCCTTTGGGGATTTTGATTTCTATTAGTTGTGCCTCTTGATTAGGCGGAAATCCACTTGGGGAGATTCTTGTTTGGTTGCGCCTCTTGATCAGGCGGAAATCCTCTGGGGATTTGAGCTTTTTGTTGATTGTGCCTTTTGTTTAGGCAAGAGCCCACCTGGGGATGTGATTTCTATTTGGTTGTGCCTCTTGATTTAGGCATATGCTTCAATAGTGAAGACTTAGGTTTTGGATTGCCTCTGAATAGGCTGATGTTCTACTTGAGGATATTTGTTTTTGATAATACCTCTGAGTAGGTGGATGCTTTTGAAAGCTTTTGTGCTTGTATTACCTCTTATAGGTTGATTTCCCATTTCTTGGGGATATTGGCTTTCTGCTTGTCTCCGAGTAAGCATAGGCATTCCTGGTAGTGAAAATTTTTCACTTCGCTGGGGATATTCATATTGGGTGTTCCGAAAGGTTAACTCCCTGAGGATATGAATTTTGTAATTTGCCCTTGCTGATAGGCTTACTGGGGAAAAATTTTCTTGTTTTGTGATCTACTGGGGGAATTAATTTCATCCCGGAGATCTATCTTGAATTGCCTTTCTATGGAGAAATGGACTTTTTTTTTTCGACTCCTTATTTGGCTGCTGTTGTTTGAGCTGGTTTTTGCTTAAGCTCTTATTCCGTTGGGAATGAGTTTTTTTGCTTTTTTCTCGCGATTATGTTTTTTCGCGATTTTGGATTTTTGATTTTAAATGCGTGTGCCTTTTTCCTTTTGTACACGCAGACCTTTTATTATCTGCTGGGGATGAAGAAGTTTTCTTTTCTTCTCTTTCCTTTTTAGTGGCCCTGGGGAATTTGTTGGCTCCCTGGGGATCTGACTTTGATGATGGAGTCTTGGCTCCTGGCTTTGCGAAGCTTTTATTTGAACGGGAAGATGGAAAAATTTTATTTTCCTCTTTTTGTCTTTTTGTAGAACTTTCTTGACGCGTTCTTTTTGGGGATTTTCATGTGGCCTTTCTGTAGTGGCCTCCGTCGTGGAAGAGATTTTTTTTTTCTTTTTGTTGCCCCCCAGTGATGTGGGGGATTTCGACTCCATTTTTCTTTGATGGAATCTTATGTAGTCCTTGTTCTCCATTGGGGGATGAAGCGGAGACTCTTGCATGAGTGTGCTTGATGACTCATGTGGCGACGAAGCTGAGTCGTGAGGTAATCTTTTTGTTTTGCCTCTGGAGTAGGCAAGGATCCGTTTGGGGATAATTAAGCCTTTCCGTTGGCTTTTCTACATTGATGACTTCCTTTTTCTTGGATGGAAGGATGTTGATTACGGCTTTAAATGATTTAGGTTTGATGACTCAAGTGATGATGCTGAGTCATGAAATAATTTTTGTGTTGCCTTTGGAGTAGGCAAGGATCCACTTGGGGATTTATTGAGCTTTTCCATTTCCTATTGAGGTACCTCCTCTTGTTGGTGTAGAAGATTGGTGGTTGGAGCTATTTTCCTTAAAGCTCCTTATGTTGCTGAATTGGTTTTGATTTCGTCTTTTTCTTTCGCGATTTAATTTTTATCGCGAGCTTTGTTTGAAATTTGACTTTTTAATAGATCATGTGTGCCTTTTATTTTGTACTCACAAGCATGGAGACTATCCTCCTTATATGCATGTTTATTATTCTTGAAGAAAATTATTTTTTCTTGATTTTGACAAAGTCGTATTATGCAACTACTTTGTGCGTGAATGTCCTAAATGCAATCTAATGTTTATTTATTTTTGATGCATTTAGAAAGTAACTGGCCTTCTCCTGTTAGCTTTTTACGAATATGCCGATGGGCTCCTCCTTTATGACCAGGATGATGGGCTCATCTTTTACTCATCTTTTAGTTTTAGCCCTATCTTTTGCCTAGGCCGCCCTTTACAGGTTTTCGACCTAGCGGGCTGCCTTAATTTTTTGCCTAAAATATCTTAGGGGGTTTTTGCCTTATCTTTTGCCTAGATCGTTCTTTTGGGGTTTCCGATCTAGCAGGCTACCCTAGTTTTTACCTAAGAATATCCTAGCAGGCATTTATTCTATCATTATTTTTATGCTTCCTCTTTTTAGATGCATGTTTGATCTTTGATTAAAAGTCTTTGCGCATATTTATGATTTATCAAATAAAGAGGCATTTCCATAATATTTGGTCAAGAGAAAGGAAATGAAAAGGAATTTTTATTGATAAATGAGCAAAAGTTTATTTCTTTTACAGAAAGATTACAAAAGGTATTTAGAAGAATGGGTAGTCAGGGTTGGCTATACTGTATAGGCTTAAACAGTCATGTCTACGATATCTGCCCCCTGGTTCTTCTAATTGCTTCAGTTGAAATGCCTGAGCTCAGAGTGAAGACCATGCAGACTGCTTGCTTCTGGAAGAATGTTACTTTAGCCGCCTTTTCGGTTTTCGACTAAAGTAAACATTGCTCTTAGTTTCTCTTTTTTTTTTTTTTTTAAAAACCTCTTCTTTTTGCCTAGGACGTATCCTAGCGAGGGGTATGGACCCTATCTTTTGCCCAGGAATGTCCTTTGCGGATTTTCATTCCTGACGTGTCATGAGCAATGTCTTCAAGCATAATACTTCTTCACCGCGTCTGAGTTGATTGGGTGTCGAAGTTCCTCTCCATCCATATTGGTGAGGATAAGTGCCCCTCCTGAGAAAGCTCTTTTGACCACAAAGGGTCCTTCGTAATTTGCTGCCCATTTTCCAATTTTATCCTTCTGGGCTGGAAGCAATTTCTTTATAACTAGATCCCCTTCTTGATAAGTATGAGGGTGGACCTTTTTATCATAAGCCTTTTTGATCTTCTTTTGATAGGCTTGTCCATGACATATAGCATTTAGCCGCTTTTCATCGATAAGGTTTAATTGATCATATCGACTTTGAACCCATTCGGCTTCTGTTAGCTTTGCTTCCATTATGATTCGCAAGGAAGGTATTTCGACTTCTATTGGTAACACGGCCTCCACACCATATACCAGGGAAAATGGAGTAGCCCCTGTTGAAGTCCGTATAGATGTTCGATAACCATGAAGAGCAAAAGGTAACATTTCATGCCAATCTCTATAAATTTTAACCATCTTTTGAACAATCTTCTTGATGTTTTTATTGGCTGCTTCGACCGCGCCATTCATTTTGGGCCGATAAGGAGAAGAATTATGGTGTTGAATTTTGAAATCTTGACATAGTTCTTCCATCATCTTATTATTCAAATTGGATCCGTTATCGGTAATGAGACGATGCGGGATACCATATCGACATATGATATTCTTTTGAACAAAGGTGACCACTACCTTTTTAGTCACATGTGCATAGGATGCAGCTTCTACCCATTTAGTGAAGTAGTCAATAGCCACCAAAATAAATCGATGACCATTGGATGCCTTAGGTTCAATGGGACCAATAACATCCATTCCCCACATGGCAAATGGCCATGGGATGGCCATAACATTGAGAGGTACCGGTGGAACATGCACATTGTCCGTATGTACTTGACACTTGTGACATTTTCTGGCATACTGATGATAGTCTTTTTCCATTGTGGACCAAAAATATCCTGCCCTGAGGATTTTCCTAGCCATGATATGCCCCGGAGCGTGCGTCCCGAAGGCTCCTTCATGTATTTCCCCAATCAGTTTCTAGGATTCTTTGAGATTGACGCATCTTAGCAAAGTAGAGTCAAAGTTCTTTTTATAAAGGGTTTCTCCTATCAACATAAACCCTATGGCCCTCTTACGAATAATCCTTTTATCATTGTCACTAATTCCCTCGGGGTATTCACCCTTTGTCAAGTATCGCCTTATGTCATGATACCAAGGGGTTTCATCTTTTTCACTGTCTATCATCATACAAAAGGCTTGTTTATTGTACCTTTTGACTTGGATGATGGGCATCTCATGTTCTTGTTCTAATGCGAACATGGATGATAATGTTGCCGGTGCATCCGCAATTTGGTTGTCTTCCGAGGGACATACTCGAAGTCGATGTTTTCCATTTTTGAAGTCATGTTACGAATGTGTTCCAGGTAAGGGATTAACTTGGAATTTCTAGTTTCCCATTCACCCTTGAGTTGGTAAATAACCAGGGATGAGTCACCAAATACTTTGAGTTTAGTCACCCCATGATCCAGAGCTGCTTGAATACCTAGAGCACAGGCTTCGTGATTACGCCATATTGTTTGTGCAATCAAAGTTTAATCTGGTCTATTCTTGGGATATACTTCTTTTCGGGAGATATTAAAATAGCTCCGATCCCGTGTCCTAGTAAATTTGAAGCTCCATCGAAGAACATGATCCACTCATTATTCTCAAGTTCTTCATGTTGGATGTGCATTATGTGCTCATCCGGAAAATCATCTTGTAGGGATTGATATTCGTCTATTGGTCCATGTGCCAAATAGTGCTGCTAAAGGACTTCCTTTGATAGCTTTTTGAGTGACATGAACGATATCAAATTCCGATAAGAGTACCTGCCATCTGGCTATCCTTCAGGTCAAAGCGGGTTTTTCAAACGAGATATTTGATTGGGTCCATTTTGGAAATCAACCAAGTTGTATGTCTGGCCATATATTGTCGAAGACGTTGAGTTGCCCACACCAATGCACAACATGTTTTTTCGAGTGGTGTATAACGGGTCTCATAGTTTAGAAATTTTTTACTGAGGTAATATATGGCTTGTTCTTTTTACCCGTATCATCTTGTTGACCGAGCACACATCCCATGGATTCGTCGAGTATTGAAAGGTAAAGAATCAGGGGCTTTCCTTCCACGAGCGGTACCAGTACTGGGGATTGGTTAGGCACATTTTGATTTTTTCGAAAGCTTGTTGACATTCGTCGTTCCAAACTTTCGGTTGGTTTTTACGCAATAACTTGAAGATAGGCGTGCACTTGTCCGATTAATTGCGCGATGAACCGTGCGATGTAGTTTATTCGGCCCAAGAACCCTCTGATTTCTTTCTCTGTCCTTGGTGGGGGCATTTCTATGATTGCCTTTGTTTTATCAGGGTCCACCTCAATTCCTCTTTTACTAACAATAAACCCAAGGAGTTTTCCTGATCGTACTCCGAATGTGCATTTAGCCGGGTTGAGCTTAATCTGGTATTTTCGAAGTCGATTGAATAACTTCTTTAAGTATTGGAGGTGATCTATTTCGTTTTTGGACTTGGTGATCATATCATCCACATATACTTCGATTTCTTTGTGAATCATATCATGAAATAGCGTGACCATAGCCCTTTGGTAAGTAGCCCCTGCGTTCTTGAGTCCAAAAGGAATCACTCTATAGCAGAATGTACCCCACGGCGTAATGAAGGAAGTTTTTTCTCTATCTTCGATAGCCAATTTAATCTGGTTATACCCTGCATATCCATCCATAAAAGAATAGAGAGTATTTGTAGCGGTGTGATCTACCAGCATATCAATGTGTGGTAAGGGAAAATCATCTTTTGGGCTTGCACGGTTTAAATCCCTATAATCTACACATACTCTGATTTTTCCATTTTTCTTTACGACTGGTACAATGTTGGCCAACCATTCAGGGTATTTTGATACAATTAGAAAATTGGCGTCCAACTGTTTTTCTACTTCTTCCTTAATTTTTAAGGACCATTCAGGTTTTACTCTTCGAGTTTTTGCTTAACGGCCGAAATCCCTCTTTTAGTGGTAACCGATGCTCTACTATGCTCTTGTCAATCCCAAGCATATCATGGTAGGACCAAGCAAACACATCCATATACTCTCTTAGTAATTGTATTAACCTTTCCACGACATCATTATTAATTTGGGTACCGATGTTTACTTCTTTCTTATCATCTTCGATCCCAAATTGATAGCCTCGGTTTTCTCCTGATGGGGTTGTATTGATTGAGCTTCTTTTTCTAACAGTCTTTGCATGTCCGGGAAATGGTCCCCTCCTCGCTGTCGACTCAATCCATTCGTCTTCGACTTTCGGATCTTCCAGGGAATTTTCAATTATAGACATGATTGTATGGTTATGCTTTGTTTTAGATTTCTTTATTAGACGTATAAGAGGGAAAAGAATGAAAGAGAATATGAACATTATGAAAAATGCCTCATTGTATTGATAGAAACAAAATATTTACAAAGCCCTTATTAACCAAAAATCTCGTGATCATGGGCGGGGATCACGAGAAATACATCGGAAGTTTTTCGATATATTTTTTTTATTACATTTTTAGAGATGATAAAAATGATGAGCCCTATATAGCTGGTCTTCCTTATCCCGTCTTTCATTCGGGCTTTGATAAGGGCTGGTCATCCACCTTTGGAGTTGACGCGTCAAAAGTAATCCATCCTGCGTCTATTAAATCTTGGACCTTGTGCTTTAAGGCCATACAGTTATCCACGAGAATGTCCCGGAGCGTCCGAATGATAATTGCATTTTTCGTTTGGCTTATACCATTACTGGATATGGTGGCTCCATCTTCTTGGGAGGGACGCGCACTAGGAGTTTGGCATCCAGCAATTTTAGCAGCAGGTTTCCATATGAGATAGGTATGGAAGTGAATTTCCTCTCTTGCTCGCGCGGCACAGTGCTGCTGCGAGGAAGAAGAAGGAGTGGTTAAGTTAATTGCATTTACGGTTCCCTCCTTCTTTTTTCCGAAGCTCTTTTTAATGAATTGAGTAGAAGAGTTGGAGGAGTTACTGCTGTGTAATTCTTCCGCTCTTTAGGCCTTGTTCTACTCTTTCTCCTATAATGACTACGTCCGCAAAGAGTGTTGATTTGTTTCCTATCATTTTGTCATAATAGGGACCGAGTCGAGAGAATTGATGAACATGGACGTGGTTTCTTTGTCGGCCAAAGGAGGTTCTACTTGTGCTTGCCAATTCCCTCCATCTTTGGGCATATGCTTTGAAGGATTCGTCGTTTTTCTTGCTTAGCAGTTGTAGATCCGATCTTTCAAGGGTCGGATCAATATTATACTTATAGCGGCAAAGAAAAGCATCTGCCGGATGTCTCCATGTTTGGACTTGCCCTCCGTCTAATTGCATATACCGGTTTAGGGCTGATTCAGCTAAGCTCTCCTGAAAGCAGTGGATCAGGAGTTTCTCATTATCGGCATGTGCGGCCATCTTACGGCGGTACATCGTAAGATGGCTTTTGGGGAAGGTTATTCCCATGTATTTTGGGAAGTCCGGAGATTTAAACTTGCTCGGGAATTGGATATCTTTGACGAGGCACATATCGACCGCCTCTTTGACATCAAAATTATGCCCTTCCACGGCTCTTAATCTTTCTTCAAGGGCGATCAGATGTTGTTTTGATACTTCGGAGCGTGAATATGCACCGCCCTTGTATCAGATTGGTTGTGCTCATCATTGGGTCCCTCTTCTTCTTCTTGGTGAGAGGCTTGTCCACTCCGAGGACCCTCCTTATGGATATTCTGCTGGCGCATCATTTCCAGCATTTGAGCCATTTGATCTTTTAGTGTATTAAGCTCAGTAGTAAGCTTTCTATTTTGTTCTTCATGATGTTCCATCTTCTTGGCTTTCTGAGCACGAGTGAGGACGGGCGGAAGACCAACCACTTTCTAAATGATTTTAACAATTTTATTATAGTTTTTTTTTAATGATTGGTGTATCCTAGAATGAGTGTGTTTATGTATGAGAGATTTATTATAATGATGTTTATGCAGACTTTTCTTAGTGCATTTATTTTCTCTCTTGGTTTTACCACTTATTAGATGATGTGGTATGAATGATACGACTTTGCCAAGAATTTTGTAAAAAAAAAAAAGTATTTTTATGACTTTAATTTGTTTTTATATTTTTTATGACCCTTTATCTCTTCTGTCGGTCAACGTGGCTACTTAGCTTACAAAGAACCTGAAACCAGGCTAGCTTAACTGAAGACTGTCCGAGATAAAGGTCTTTTATCTTTTCACTTTTTGTGATTTTTAGGGTTTTTCATTTTTTTGTTGTATGATTACCCTATGCTAATGCATCAATACAAATGCAGCAAACAAATGCACACACAATTCGTACATCCACGAGCAGAGCCACGCTTATTTAATCACAAGGTGGGATTTTCCTGCAGAAACGTGCTTGGTTTAGGTGGTTCTAGCTGTTCTCACCAGGCCAAAGGTCCCCAAGGTGCCCCCATTATAGGGACCTCTCAACTCTTAATCCTCGGGTCATGCACGGAACTCCGTGTCGACATCCTTAGACCAAAAGAAGAGAGTTATCACCTTGAGTTGGTGGTTTTCCGACAACGGTAGTAGCCCCGTGTGCCAACTAACCGATCGTATCTGCCACCCACTCCCTATAGGTATTCACTCTTGCCCCCGGGTATAGAGGGACTGTTGTGTGCAAGGGTTTTTGTGTGCAATTTATATTTCAAACAATTGCAAAAATAATCATACAGCAGTTATTTAAAGCCATACAATAAAAACATACAGAAGGGTAAAGGCGTAATTTCAAATCTTTGCTTAGTTTGAATTTATCCGTCACTAAATGGGATCAACTCTCTAGCTTCCCCAGTGGAGTCGCCATCTGTCGCCGTCGTCCGTTCCGACGTCCTGGGGACGTCTCGAACGTTCTGCGAGCGGTCGCGAAAAGATGGTTGGACTCGCGTTTTTTGTTAAAATTGTGTTCATTGCTTCCGAGGTGTTCAACACTAAACTATCCTCTAATAGAAGCAAGGTTTTCGAAAAGGGGTTCTTTTGGAGTCGTCACTAATGTTTTGACCAGAAACATTGGAAAAGGAAAAAAGGCGTTGATTTTATTAAAAACCAACTTGGCCATTATAACCAGAGTAGGGTAAGGGAGTTAGTTACGTGTGGGGAAGGTATTAGCACCCCACAACGCCCCTTTCGGGTTCCCTATGACGGATTAATTCATTTAAGTCTAGATTACAAGAAATTACGCGATTACCCTTATTTTATTTATTTAATAAATATGGCTATCTACATGATTCATCTACATTGCATACGAAGTAAATAAAGCATAGAAGGAGAAGAGAATTGAGAAAAAACCTCCGTAGCAAGCTTTATATTATAAGTCTTTTACAAAGAGGACGCGTTTCGGCAGTCCTTCGCTCTACAAGCAACTCTCCTCTCGATTACGTGACTCGACTCGACTAAAATTTCTAGAAGAATCGAATGCCGGAATACAAATTCCTTAACCGATTTTTACCTATTAAAGGCAATCGGAAAGATCATTCGAGAGAGGGAGAGAAGAAGACAAGTCCAGGAATTCTCTCGGTGTCCGAGGTGTGTGAAATGAGACAAATGAGGCTCCTATTTATAGTATTTTTCGCTGCCCGGGACTTTGGGACGGTCGTCCGGGTTGGGACGGCCGTCCCAAACGCGTTTTCACGTTGTGCCAACTGCGGGACGGCCGATCCGGGTTGGGACGGCCGTCCCAAATGCAATTTAACGAAGGCCGAGACCCCCTGGGGTTTGGAACGGCCGTCCCACATTCGGGACGCGCGTCCCAACTGCTTAATTGCAGTTGGGACGGCCGTCCCAACCCTGGGATGGTGGTCTCGGCCTGTTTTGTCCAGTCTTCACGTTCTGGGACCCCGGGAAGCTTTCCTTTCCTTTTTCGGACATAGATTGATGCCGATGTGTGTCCGTTGAAGCTTTATCTTCATATAGGAAGTCTTCTTGGCCTTCATTAAGATGTCGGGCGAGCTTTGTCTTTGTGTAGGAAGTCTCTTTTGGTCTTTATTGTGTGAATGAATGAACTCCGTCTTTTGTTGTGGGAGGTCCTTCTCGTTTTGGGGAGCCGGATGAACTCCATCTTTGGGCGAAGCTCCTCTAGCTTTTATTTTGAGAGGCCGGGCAAAATTAGGGGTTTACATGGCCAAGTTGGTTTTTAATAAAATCAACGCCTTTTTTCCTTTTCCAATGTTTCTGGTCAAAACATTGGTGGCGACTCCAAAAGAACCCCTTTTTGAAAACCTTGCTTCTATTAGAGGATAGTTCAGTGTTGAGCACCTCGGAAGCAATGAACACAATTTTAACAAAAAACGCGAGTCTCTCCCATCTTTTCGCAACCGCTCGCATTAACGTTCGAGACGTCCCCAGGACGTCAGAACGGACGGCGGCGACATGCACAACTTCCACAAATACGGGTCATCCCAAATATAATACTTAGCATCACTCTTAAGTTTATCACATTGAGCTCTGGATGCTAAGGAAGGAAAAACAGAAGCTACAAGATAATTAATAATGTTTGCAAACCAAGGTGTTGGAAAAGAAGCAGAAAGTGCAAACAAACCCTCATCAGGAAAGTCATCCCGGATTGGTGAAGCATCATCAGCACACCTCTCTATTCTGCTGAAATGGTCTGCAACCAAATTTTGTGCTTCACTCCTATCACGGATCTCCAAATCAAATTCTTGGAGCTAGAGCATCCACCTGATCAATTGAGGCTTTGACTCAGCCTTCTTTAGTAGGTACTTCAAAGCTGCATGGTCAGTGAACACAATAACACGAGAATCAAGCAAATATGATTTAAATCTATCAAGAGCAAACACAATGGCAAGAAGCTCTTTCTCAGTGGTGGTATAGTTTGCTTGGGCAGCATCTAAAGTCCTAGAAGCATAATATATTACCCAAGGCAGCTTATCAACTCTCTGTGCTACGACAGCCCCGAATGCATAATTAGATGCATCACACATCAACTCAAATGGGACTGTCCAGTCAAGTTCCTGGATGATAGGAGTGGTGGTCAATGCTTCCTTGAGGTAGTCAAATGCCTTTTTGCACTTGTCATCAAAATCAAATTCAATATCTTTTTGAAGCAGATTGGATAGTGGAAGGGCCTTCTTACTGAAGTCTCTAATGAACCGCCTGTAGAAACCTGCATGGCCAAGAAAAGATCGAACCTCTCGCACGCAAGAGGGGTAAGGCAATTGTGAAATGACAGAGATTTTTGCAGGATCCACTTCTATGCCCTTACTAGAAATAATATGCCCTAAAACTATACCCTGTTCTACCATGAAGTGACATTTTTCAAAATTCAGAACAAGATTAATTTCAATGCATCTATTAAGAACTCTATCCAAATTATCTAAGCATGCATCAAACGAGGATCCATACACAGTGAAATCATCCATAAACACCTCTATACAATTTTCAAGGAAATATGAAAAGATACTAAGCATACATCGCTGGAAGGTACCAGGGGCATTGCATAGGACAAAAGGCATTCTCCTATAGGCAAAAGTGCCAAAGGGGCAGGTGAATGTGGTTTTCTCCTGATCCTCAGGAGCAATATGGATCTGAAAATAACCAGATAAACCATCCAGAAAGAAGTAATGAGATTTACCTGCCAGACGCTCAAGCATCTGGTCAATGAAAGGCAGTGGAAAATGATCCTTCCATGTTACCTGATTGAGCCTTCGGTAGTCGATACAGACCCTCCAACTGTTTTGTATTCTGGTGGGAATGAGCTCATCCCTCTCATTCTTCACAACAGGTGAGGCCTCGTCTTCTTGGGGATCACCCGGACTCGGACTCACCCATCGACTATCCGATATAGGATAGATGATCCCGACTCGAAGAAGCTTGGTCACCTCCTTCTTCACAACATCCAAAATCACGGGGTTGAGTCGTCTCTGTGGTCGTCTCACTAGTTTGGCTCCATCCTCCAATAATATCCTATGCATGCATGTGGATGGGCTGATACCAGGAATGTCCGCCAGGGTCCAGCCGATGGCTTTCTTATGCCTTTTCAGAACATGCAACAGTTTCTCCTCTTGAACAACATCAAGGGAGGTGGAAATGATCACTGGAAACTTCTCATCATCCTTCAAATAAGCGTACTTGAGGTTTTTTGGTAAAGTCTTTAGTTCTGGAGTGGGTACTGGCTGAACAGAAGGAACCAGAGAGGTAAGAAGAATGGGTTCCACAACCTGTACCTCAACCTGCAAGTCAGATTCATGTATACTTCCTGCAACATGGTTAGTGCATTCTGACTCTAAAGAACTTATATCCATAGGAGGTACAACACCCCAAACCTTAGACATATGATCAGATTAAAATTCAGAATATAACTCAGGATTAGAATGAAGATCAATGTCAATATCAAAATCAGATTCGGATTCGGTGCATGCAAAAGAAGTATACAGATCAGAAAGAAAACAATGTTTCCTAGCATGTAAGGAATGAAAATCAGAAACATACCCATCAATAACATCATCAATGATCTCAACACGAAAAATAGAATGACACTCAGGTGGATGTTTCATGGCATCCAGAATATTAAAATGGACAATAATATCACCAAATTCCATGGAAAATGTACCATCATACACATCAATCTTGGTTCGGGCTGTTTTCAAAAATGGTCTGCCTAAAATGATTGGGACAGATCCATGGGAGAATCCCTCCTCCATATCAAGCACATAGAAATCAGCAGAAAAAATAAGTTCACCAACCCGAACTAAAACATCCTCAATGAAACCTGTATGGTGGGCTACACTCCTATTTGCCAGTTGTATCACCACACCCGTAGGTTACAGAGGTGCAAGAGATAAAGAATTAAAAATGGACAAAGGCATATCATTAATTGAAGCACCTAAATCAAGCATGGCATTCTCAAATTTAATTTTGCCAATAATACAAGGTATGCAGAATGTACCTGGGTCCTTACATTTCTCAGGAATGTAAGGAACAGATTTACCTATCAAAGCAGACACATTTCTGCCCATGCTGATTGTCTCACTGCCCTTCATCTTCCTCTTGTGGGTGCACAGCTCCTTCAGGAATTTAGCATATCTGGGAATTTGCTTGATGGCATCAAGCAGAGGTATGTTCACCTCAACTTTCCTGAAGGTCTCTAGAATCTCTTTATCGACCTCTTCCATCTTTTTGCTTGGAATTGCTTTGGGTGGGAATGGAAGAGGGATAGGAGGTTGTTGCAGGTCAGAACTAGGGCTGGAAGAAGGTCCATCTATATGCAATTTTTGGCTACCAACTGGTTGCTCAGGTGCAGGAACTAAGGCAGGTACAGATGAGGGTGGAGGTACTGCAGTGGTTATGTCAATCTATTTTTCTGACCTCAATGTGATGGCACTCACATTCTTAGGATTAACCACAGTCTGTGCAGGGAGCTTGTCTGAATTTTGATTTTGCAATTGATTCACAGCAGTAGCTAGTTGACCAATCTGGTTGGTTAAAGTCCGAATGGAGGCATCATTTTTCCGTTGGTACTGTATGTTCATCTCAGCCATTTGTTTGACCAATTCCTCTAATGAAGGTGAAGAAGGTTGAGGAGTTGGTGCTTCATTTTGCTGCCTCTGATATTGTTGTTGCATTGGTGGAGGCACATAAGGTCTGCTTGGACCAGCAGAATTCTGAAATGGTGGTGGTGGCAAAGGATTCTGCTGCTGTTGGTGCTGCTGATTGGACCATCTCAGATTTGGATGATTCCTCCACCCTGGATTGTATCTATTGCTTGAGAGGTCAAAATTATGTTGTTGGTTCAGAGCCTTACTATTGAAAATGTTTGCTGCATAAGCTTGGGGAGCTCCAGAACCTGTAGACTCATGCAATAATTGGTAGCAATCAGTGGGATGCTCAATTGAAGTACAAATGCCACAAACCCTTGCAGGTGGTGCAGGTCTCTGATTTGCAGCAAGTTGGGAGACTAGGGTTGTGAGGGCATCAATCTTACTTTCTAGCTTTTTCTCCACTAAATCTGATGAACCCACATGATGTACACCTCTAAGGACTATGGCATCACTCCTCATGTTAAATTGCGGGGAATTGGATGCCATCTTCTCAATTAAGCCTCTAGCAGCAGGAGGTGTCATGTCTCCTAAAGCTCCTCCACTAGCTGCATCTATCATACTCCTATCCATTGTGTTCATCCCCTCATAAAAGTACTGCAGCAGTAGCTGTTCTGATATTTGGTGGTGAGGGCAACTTGCACAAAGTCTCTTGAACCTCTCCCAATACTCGTATAAGCTCTCTCCCATCTGTTGCCTGATACCTGATATATCCTTCTTGATGGCAGTGGTCCTAGAAGTAGGGAAAAATTTCTCTAGAAAGACTCTCTTCAGATCATCTCAGCTCGTTATGGAACCAGGAGCTAAGTAGTACAACCAGTCTTTGGCAAGATCCTCCAAAGAGAAAGGAAAAGCCTTCAGGTATATGAGATCTTCAGGAACATTTTGTGGCTTCATGGTGGAGCAGACTATATGGAACTCCTTCAGATGCTTGTATGGATCCTCACCTGCACGACTATGAAACTTCGGCAACAAATGGATTAGTCTAGTTTTAAGCACAAATGGTACATCCTCTTCAGGGTATTGGATACATAAATTTGCATAAGTGAAATCAGGTGCAGCCATCTCCCTGAGACTCCTCTCACGAGGTCCAATAGGTTGATCACCCATGTTATTAGTTTGGAAATTATCAAAAGAAGGTATATTAGGTGCAGTACTCTCACTATGACTATCTAATAGTTCAGACTCAAGAGATGAATTCCTAGAATGTCTAACTAATCTATGAAAGGTTCTGTCTATCTCGGGATCAAAAGGTTGTAAAAGGTCAGGATTGCTCCTAGTCATGCACTATATTCAACAATTCATGTATTTTCCAAGAGTTAAAAAAAATTCTAAAAAGAAATCAATTATTTACTAGAATGACAATGGTAGACCATGAATAAGTACACCAGGTAGGTTCCTAGGAAAGAGAGGTGAGTCACTAACGGACACACTTAAGTACCAAGTCTTTCCTAGCCAGAACCCTCCTCGACATGCACTCTCACACTACCAAGCTATATGCAGAGTTTCCTATGAGAATAAAAATTATAATTTTTTTTAAATAAAGCTAAAAAAACAAATTAGAGATGAAATTGTTTTTTTGAATTATTATTTATATTTATTTTTTATTTTTTATTTTATATATATATATATATATATATATATATATATATATATATATTTTTAACCCAAAAGAGTTTTAGAACAACGATCGGCTATCAAAATAGTATTAAGAGAAGTAAGAATGTTAAATTAAATAGAAAATCAAATAAAATATTCAAATAATTGAAAATCAAATAAAATATCCAAATAACAACAAATCAAATAAAATATTCAAATAACTGAAAATCAAATAAAATATTAAAAACTAGCAATCAAATAAAATATTTAAATAACTGAAAATCAAATAAAATATTTAAATAACTAAAAATCAAATAAAATATTCAAATAACTGAAAATCAAATAAAATATTTAAATAATTAAAAAATCAAATAAAATATTTAAATAACTGAAAATCAAATAAAATATTAAAAACTAGCAATCAAATAAAATATTCAAATAACTGAAAATCAAATAAAATATTTAAATAACTGAAAATCAAATAAAATATTAAAAACTAGCAATCAAATAATATATTCAAACAACTGAAAATCAAATAAAATATTTAAATAAAATCAAATAAAAACAAAAAAAACGAAAATAGAAACGAGAAAATAAAAATTGAAAACCTAGACAAAAATCTTGGTCCTCAGCAACGACGCCAAATTTAATCGATGTCGTACTCGGTCAAATAATTAAAACAGATAAATGTAATACTAGGAAGCTTTCTTAGGTCGTCTCACAAACCACGAATTTCTATCAAAGCTTATCACTTTTTAAATTTAGAACAGCAACAAAAAAAGGGAGTTTTTCAAAATTAAAATATTAGATGAAACAGAACAAAAGCAGATTATAAAATGCAGATTAAAAACAGATTAAAATGCAATTGATTTCCTGATTCTAATGCAGTTTCACTTATCCTAGATTATGAAATTATTTCGAAATTAACCAACTAAGCGAAGATAAATCCGAAATTATATTCTAATTCGAAATTAATCAACTAAGCAAAGAGTAATCTCAAATTAGCTTTAACCCTTGTTCCAATATGAAATTAACCAATTAAGCGAAGATTAATCCCAAATTTTCCTTAACCCTTATTCCAACATGAAATTAACCAACTAAGCGAAGATTAACCCCAAATTATCCTTATACAATTAAGCATTGCATACATCACATAATCTCATCTCTAACACAGAATTAAGCAAACTATGATATTAGTTTCGGTTTATTAAGCATAAACAGATTATAATTCAACATTGAGATTAGAAGATGAAGAGTTAAGAGAACAAACAAAATGAAATTGAATAACAAAACCTCAAAGATCTACTTGAATTCTTCTCAGAAAATCAATACAATGATTTAGCTATCCATGGAAAGTTGAAAACGCAATAGAAGAAACATAATTAAAATCGAAACAGAAATTTAAAAATAATGACAGAAGAGTAAAAAAACTTGAATATAAATTGTAGAAGATGAAAGGCGATTGTGTGGCGGTTTCATGGCAGCAGAAAACGAAATTGAACCAAACTTTTAATGAGCCTTGAGCAGTCCAAATTAAAATGCAGAGAAAACCAGCATGAAAACAAACGTGAAAACAGAACTACAGTCGCTGCCCCTCTCCTCCTCCTATTGCTCCTCTAAAAATACTAGCCTACCCTAACCCTAGAGTCCCCTAGGAATGGGCCCAAGCTGGCCCACATGGGATTATACATCAAACAAATTCTACCTGACGTGGCAATCATTAATATGATGTGGAAATAGCAGCTGACATGGCAGGTGACATGGCAGTGACATGGCAGTGATGTGGAAACTCTCTTCATCTCAATATTAATGTCCATACTTCAAAATTGTTTCACCAAAAATACATAAAAATAATTAGAAACGAAAATTAGACCAATTAATGCGAAATTAAGCAAAATTTGAAATAATGGCCCAATGAAGCCCAATCAATGAAAATGCACTAATAATAGACAATTAAACACAATGCACCAATTAAGATAAGTACATAAAGATAAGAAAATGCGGGAAAATAATGGCTCATCAATTGGAAAAAGGTTTTTATTTGTTTTCATGACCCCTTATCTCTTTTGTAGGTCAACGTGGCTACTTAGCTTACAAAGAACCTGAAACCAGACTAGCTTAAATGAAGACTGTTCGAGATAAGGTTGTTTATTGTGAAACGGTTTTTTAGGATTTTATTTATGGTTGTATGATTATGCAATGCAACAAAATGCAACAAACAAATGCACAAACAATTCACTCATCCGCGAATCGTGAGATGACGTTTTTATCACGAGGTAGGGGTATCCTGCAGAAAGGTGCGTATTCAAGGCAGTTCTAAATATCCTCACCGAGGCCAAGCCCCCAAGGTGCCCCTATTATAGGGTCCCCACTCTCCCACCCTTCAGACCATGCATGGTACTAAGGCCTTATCGGTCTTTAGGCCAAAAGAGGAAGGTTATCACCTTGAGTGGTGGTTTCCATCAATACCGGTGGGCTCATGGCCCTCACTACGGCAAATCGTACAATACCACCCACTCCCTAAGGTTATCCCACTTGCCCCCGGGTATAGGGGAACTGTTGTGTGCAAGGGTTTGTGTACAATTGTTATTTCAAACAATTGCATAAAGTAAGAATACAACAGTTATTAAAGTCAAACAATAAATCATGTTATAAAAGTAAGAAAGGGTAAAAGCTTAATTTTAAGTTGTTATTAATTAAACTAGTCCATCACTAAATGGGATCAACTCTCTAGCTTCCCCAGTGTAGTCGCCATCTGTCGCCGCCGTCAAAAGAGGCGGTCGGAGCGACACGATTGTTTTCCTGACTCGCGTTTTTTAATGGTGGTCAACATTCTTAAGATGTCCGATAACCGGACTTACCTGAAGAATGAGGTTTTCAAAAAGGGTTCTATGGAGTCGCCACCGATGTTTTTACCGAAAACATCAGAAAAGGAAAAAAAAAAGAGATTGGTTTAGAAAAACCAACTTTGGCCATTACAACTAGAGTCGGGTAAGGGAGTTAGTTACGTGTGGGGAAGGTATTAACACCCCCACAACACCCCTTTCGGGTTCCCTATGATGGACTATTTTTAAAATAAAGACAATAAAATTATGCTTCTACCCTATTTACAAAATTTAAATAACTATCTATATAATCCTAATATCTAATGCATATAAGGAAAACCGTAAAAGAAAGCAAGAGAAGAGATATGAAGGAGAACCTCCGAAGCGAGCTTTCATAAATGTTGAACTTGAGGATGCTTTTTGGCAGTCCCCGCACTCTACAGAGACACTCCTCCCTCGATCAAAAATAAAGGTGTCACCCTACCAAGGGCCAGATGTCTAAAAAAAAAAGAGACATCCTTAACCGATTTCTACCTTAACGGAAATCAAAAAGTTCACTCGAACTCCGGAAAAATGCTCAGAATCACTCTAAAGTGCCAAAAGGCTTCCTAGAGAGTAGTAGGAGTGAATGGTGTGTGAAAATGGATGGAATGAGGCTTGTCATCGCCGTCAGAAGAGGCGGTCGGAGCGACGTGATGGTTTGGAAATGACTCACATTTTTTGAAATAAATGGCGAGGTTTTCGAAAAGATTCGAGGAGTCTCCATCAGTGTTTTAACCTTAAACACTGAAAAAGGTAAAAAAAGAAGAAGGTAGTGGTTTTAGAAAAAACCAACTTTGGCCATTACAACCAGAGTCGGGTAAGGGAGTTAGTTACGTGTGGGGAAGGTGTTAGCACCCCACAACGCCCCTTTCGGTTTCCCTATGATGGACTAGCTTAGAAAATAAACACTTAAAGAAATTATGATTTTACCCTATTATTCTATCTACTTGCAGAATTTAAATGTCTACATGGCCCTATTATCTAATGCACACAAAGAAAGCGATAAAGAAAGCAGTAAAAGAGATAGAGAATAGAGAAGGAACCTACGAAGCAAGCTTTATATTAACTCTTCAAAACCTTGAGGACACTTTTTGGCAGTCCCCGCACTCTACAAGCACGCTCCTCCTACAAAATAAAGAAAAGTCACTCTACCGAGGGTCGGACGTCTCAAAAAGAGACTTCCTTAACCGATTTCAACTTTAATGGAAATCAGAAAGCTCACTCGAACCCCGTAATAATGCTCGAAGTCACTCTAAAGTGCCAAAAGGCTTCCTAGAGAGTGGTAGGAGTGAAAAGGTGTGAAAATGCAAAGAATAGGAGCTCGTATTTATAGGGAATCAGGCCAGGAAAAGGTGGACGACCATCTGGACTTAGTGGAAGGCCGTCCATGGCAAAAAGTGGCCATCGACGGCCGTCCATGTAGTGTGGACAGTCGTCCATGGCCCAAAAGCTGCCATGGACTACCATCTGCTTGTCTTGGACGACCATCTGCTGTCTCCGACAGATTTCCCGATTTTTAATGCCTCTAAAAACCCTTCCTATCTTAAATGGAACCTAGACAAAGCTACTAGGGACTTAATAAAGTCTTGACCATCTTCGAAACGGGCGATCTTCAGCTTTATTAGAGAGTCAGGCAAGATTTGGGGTCTACAACTGCCCCCCCCCCCTTTACCCGACTAGTTGACTATGGGTTAACGTACCATGAGGTCAATTGGTGGGTGGAGGAGTGAACCCTCTTGCCCAGTTGTCCTCTGGATGCTCCTCTTGTCGTGGTGGCTAACCCTCGGGACTTGTGAATGTAATCTGGTGTTGTCTTCAGGAGGCTTCCTTGCTGTAGAGGCTGACCCTTCGGACGATATGCTATAATGCTTCAGGATGCTCCTTCGGTGTGGTAGTTGACCCTTCAGCTGATAAATAGAGAACTTTCAAGATGCTCCTTAGACGCGGTAGCTGACCCCTTAGTTGATGAGTATGAACCCCCATCAGGTTAGATGCCTTAGAATGCTCCTTCGATGCGGTACCTGACCCTTTGGTTGTGGTGGTGGCTTACTGATTCCGATCATGCGCCGGGGTTTTGCCTGTGTGCAGGTCCTTGTCTTCAGGACCTTCCTTGTCCTGAAATGGTGGTTGCGGCTTACTGCTCTAGCTCATGCACCGGTTTTGCCTATGTGCAAGTGTCACCGCCGTCAAAATGAGGCGGTCAGAGCGACGCGATGGTTCCGACTTTCTGACTTTCGCATTTTTATTGGTATGGTTACAACGCCTTTAGGTTGTCCGATAACCGGGCTGAACCTAGGGGCGAGGTTTTCAAAAAGGTGCTCTTGGATTGTCCGATAACCGGGCTAATCCGAGAGCTAATTTTGAAGGGTTCTTCTGGAGTCGCCACCGATGTTTTTACCGGAAACATCGGAAAAGGGATTAAAAGGCATTGGTTTTTGAAAAACCAACTTTGGTCATTAGAACCAGAGTTGGGTAAGGGAGTTAGTTACGTGTAAAGGAAGTGTTAGTTCCTTTACGACGCCCCTTTCGGGTTCCCTATGATAGGCCAGCTATTCTAAGTAAATAAATAGGTGAAAAATTCGCTTTTACCCTTTATTTGTGGAATTTAAATTTATGACTACATGACCCTAGTGTCTATTGCGTAAATTAAAATAAGACAGTAAAAGATAGAGAGAGAAAGTATGAACCTCCGAAGCAAGCTTTCTATTAATTCTTTGAGAATTAGGGCGCTTTTTGGCAGCCCTTTGCTCTTTACAATGCCAAAAAACTCTCAAAAAATGCTACAGAAACTCCGGAAATGCTTCAGAGGGGTTCTAGAAAGAGAATTTGAAGAAAAGTCTAGAGAGAAGGTGGAAGAATTGTGTGAAATGAGGGGAATGACGCTCCTATTTATAGGGATTCGCGCCTGTCAGGTCGAGACGGGTCATCTCGTCTGACAAGGTCGAGATGGCCGTCTCGCCAATCGAGACGGCCGTCTCGCCATTTGCGCAAGGCGAGACGGCGGTCTCGACCTTAAAAGGCGAGAATCCTTATTTTTGTTCCAAAAATCCCTCCTATCCTAGTATTGGGCCTAATAGTCTCTCCTAGTGGCTTCTTAGGCTTCATCCATCTTCAAATAGAAGGTCTTCTGGTCTTTATTTATGAAGTCGGGCAAGATTTGGGGTCTACAGCTGCCCCCCCTTTACCTGACCAGTCGGCTGTTGGCCTGTTGTGCCAAGAAGATCGACTGGAAGGTAAAGGAGTTGACCCTCTTGCCCGGTTACCCTTCGGATGTTCCATCTTGCGGCGGTTGATCTTCTGGGGGAAAATTTGTGTTGTGCACCTCCAGGATACTCCTTCTGACGGTAGCCGATCCCTTTGGTTGACACAAGGTAGAACCTCAGGATACTCCTTCTGACGGTAGCCGATCCTTCGGTTGATGGGTATAAACCCCCCATCAGGCTGGTAGATGCAGTCCGCTGTGTGTTGGACTGGATGAGTATGAACCCCCCATCAGGCTAGTAATTGCAGTCCGCTGTGTGTTGGACTGGATGAGTATGAACCCCCCATCAGGCTGGTAGATGCAGTCCGCTGTGTGTTGGACTGGATGAGTATGAACCCCCATCAGGCTAGTAGTTGCGACTTACTGATCCGGCTCGAGCGCAGATCAGGCGCACTTGCGTGCGCGGGTTAATAGGTATGAACCCCCTATCAGGCTGGTACAGTCCACTACGTAGGACTGGTGGTGGCGGCGGCTTACTGCTCGAGTGGCTCATGCGCCGAGCGTTAAGATGTGCTTTCTTTTTTGTTGGTCTTTTTCTGAGAATGATTGTCCGGTCTGCGTGGGGGATTTTGTTGGTGTTCATCCAGCTTTGTTGGTGGCTGGGGATTCTTTGATTTGTTGTTCGACTTCTGCTTGGTTGTCGAAACCTTATTGGTTGAGACAATTGACTTGTTTTAATCCTGCTTTTTTTTTGCGGTTTTATTTTTTCTCACGATCTTTGGATTTTGGCTTTTTCTTGAGCGTATGTCTTTTTACTTAAAAATTTTTTGGTTACGCTGACTTTTGGAAGAGATAAAAATATGCATGAATAAAATTTTATTTATATAAGACTTTATTACAGCAGCCCCTATTCTATGAGCACTACTCTTGAGAAGGCGGACTCTCGTCTGGGGACGATTCGTAGGAGGGGAATTGCCGGTACATGTGTCTCCGGAACTCTGCCTGGTCCCGGATTTCATCGCGGTACTCCTGTTGGAATGTGGCCCAATCTTGCCTCATTCCCTCCTGATACTGGTATATCGTCTCCAGCCTTGTGTCGAAGGCCTCCTGTCTGAGAGACATCTACTCTTGCCTCACAGACATCTGGTCGAATTGCTAGCGCAGATCATTCATATTGCGGTTTAGGCCAACAAAGTCGTCTGTGTACTGCTGCTGTTGTGGCTGTTAGAAGTCGGGAGGTGTCGGGAGATCGTGCATTGCCACGATGTCCTGGAGGTCCAAGGCGAAATCCAACGATGGGTGGAGGACCAGCTGGGTTCCGCGGTGCATCAGCATCCCCATGCTGACCAGGATCGACCCGTTGATGGACTCGGGTCGAAAGTTGGAGGCCAGTTCTTCCTAGCCACCGCACCCCCATTTCTCTACTAGGGGGGTAATGAGAGGACCCATGAGGATGACCCCCACCGGCCTGCTCCCGAAGTCCTTGAGGGCCCTCAGGAAGAAGTAGCCAGGGTTGCAGCGACGCCTCTGGCTCATGCAGTAGAGGGCAAAAAGATCAGGGAGGGTTACCTTTCCCTGGCTTTCCTTCCGCCCATGGATGGTCCCCGCCAGCAGCTTGTGACAAATGCGGAGGGTCGGAGGGAGTGCGGAGCCCTTCATCAGCGTGGGCAAGGTGGGCGACCTGGTGACCTCCTCCCACATTTCGCCAGCGGTGAGGTTGGTGGGGCGCACACAGATGGCCTCCCGGTACTCCCGAGTTAGCACGTCCTCAGGCCGGACAAACCCAATGCTCACATTAAATTCGTCGAGGGTGGTGGTCCGATATGTCCCACCCATAAAGTATGTCACCATTTTCGTTGGTGACAGGCCCGAGACCATGGCAGGGGTCTCAGCGTAGGAGATGGAGGCCAGGAACTCCAGTACCGCCTGGGGGTACACATGTGTGGGAGGAGACTGTAGGAGGAAGCCCCATCCAATGCTGTCAATGTGGGCCCGGACGTCGTCCTCCAACCCAAATTTGGCGAGGATGCCAAAATCTAGCTTGAGCATGGGGTGTACCCCCTGATGTGCTCTAGGCGAGCCTGGTGTAGTGGAGAGAGCTGAGTGGGGTCTTGAGGGATCGGTAGTGAAGAACTGCTAGCGCCAGCAGTGCCTCTCCTCTTCCTTGACTGACTTCCACGGAACATTTTGGTGAAAAGGTGCTTGGAAGTGAGAGATCTGAGAGTTGGAGTGCAGGGGAGTTATGAGGAACCCCCAAGACCCTTCCCCTATTTATAGGGAAAAATTTGAATTTGGGACCGCCGTCTGGGAAGTCGAGACGGCATCTCGAATTTGCGCAAGTTGAGACGGTCGTCTGGAACTCTGAGATGGCGGTCTCGACTTTGACCTTAAGCGAGACGGCCGTCTCGCCAAGCGGGACGGCGGTCTCGTTTTCAGACGAGTCGAGACGGCGGTCTCGTTGGTCGAGATGGCGGTCTCGATTTGCTGGAGGCCGAGATGGCGGTCTGGGAATTCCAGACGGCCATCTCGAATTTTAGGTTTTTTTTTTTTTTTCGTTGAAGAAAATAGGACCTGGTTCAAAAACATTTTTATGCATGCAATGTTTTCATGTTTGATGTCCTATAATGCCTATTTCAGTTAGTTTTTCAGAAGGATTTGACTGACGTATCTTGTAGCGTCGAATGCCTCTGATTTGTGTTCTCGTGTTCGGCTGTACCATGCCGAACTTTTTGTGACCGAAGGATAACTTGTTCTTTCCTTTTTCTTTCCTCTTTCTTTTTGTAGAGAACTCTTTGCCATGTAGTGTCCCTTTTTCTCCATTCTAGGGGTTTCAATCCTCTTGTTGACTATACGCCTCCACATTCCCAAATTAATTATTAGAATTTTGTTGTAAAGGTCAAGAGAAGAGAAGTAAGAGGGCAAATTCAAAGGCTTGTGTTTTAGAATGTCATTCTTATTTTAGAAAAAGGTTTTGTAAGAATGGTTGGCTAGGGTTAGGCTTAGGTGTTTAAGCTTTTCGTCTAAGCAAACGTTTTCCCTTTTTATGTTTGCGCTTGAGTTTTATTATCGTCTTATGGCTAGTTGATCTCCCTAGATCGCCCTTCGGGTTTTCGAACTAGGATATTGTATTTTAGTCCTGACTTTTGTCTAGGTTCCTTTTTTTGTATTTTTGGGGAATCCTAGCGGACTTTATTTTGTAACTCTAACTTTTACCTAGGCTACCCTTTATTTTTGTTCGGGTGTCCTACCGGATTGACCCTATCTTTTGCGTAGCCCCCTTGGTAGGTTTCCTACCGGGTATTTTGCCCTTTTTTTTTTTTTTTTTTTTAGCCTTTGGCTTCTATGGGCTTTTTCTTTTCTTTTGTTTTTTGTGTATTTATTTTTTGTTCACAATATTGGCGAAGCATGACTTTCTTTATGGTGAGGTAAAGCCTTATTTGGTGCTCCTAATCAACTAGCTTGATTGTAATGGCAATGGCGAATTTCGGTTATTTGGACGTGCTTTTTATTCTTCTTTTTCTTTTTTCGTTTACTTAGACAAGGTTATTGTGAGGTCTAGTCAGAAATAGCAAGAAGAGAAACAGATAGTAAGAATTATTCTTTATTAATTAATAAGGGAATATGTGTGTCGCCGCCTCCCAAAAGAGGTGCGGTCGGAGCGACGCGATGGTTTCGACCCTTTTTGATTTTCGCGTTTTTTATTGGTGGTTACAACGCCTTTAGGTTGTCCGATAACCGGGCTAACCTAGGGGCAAGGTTTTTGAAAGTATCCCTGAATTGTCTGATAACCAGGCTAATCCAGGGACTTATTTAATTTGGGTTCTATGGAGTCGCCACCGATATTTTTACCATAAACATCGGAAAAGGGGTTTAAAAAGGCGTTGGTTTTCGAAAACCAACTTTGGTCATTAGAACCAGAGTTGGGTAAGGGAGTTAGTTACGTGTAAAGAAAGTGTTAGTTCCTTTACGACGCCCCTTTTGGGTTCCCTATGATAGGCCGACTAACTTGAATGAATAATTAAACTGGAAAATAGCGCTTTTACCCTTTTATTATACGGTATTTAGAGATTATGACTACATGGCCCTAGTATCTATTGCATATATTTAAATGAAAGCAGTAAAATGATAAGGAGAGAGAATGTGCACCTCCAAAGCAAGCTTTATATATATTCTCTTTAAAAGAGAGGGTGCGTTTTGGCAACCCTTCACTCTACAAACTCTCAGAAACTCCGGAAATGCCTCGGAGGGATTCTAAAGAAGATTTAGAGCACTCAGTTTATGCCTAAAGACACTCAGAAACTCCGAAAATGCCTCGGAGGGATTCTTAGAGAGAGAAATTCTAGAGAGAAGGGAGAGCTATGCTGATTCTGTGTGGAAATGAGGGAGGGAGGACCCCTATTTATAGTTTTTCGCGCCTGACAGGTCGAGACCGCCGTTCTCGTCTGACAAGGTCGAGACCGCCGTCTGGAAAATCCAGACCGCCGTCTCGACCACGCAGGGGGACGAGACCGCCGTCTGGAAAACCCAGACTGCCGTCTAGACCTTTGCAGGAGTCGAGACCGCCGTTTGGAAAATCGAGACGGCGGTCTCGTCCTGGCGTTGAGATGAGACGGCGGTCTGGTCCTTCCAGACGGCGGTCTCGTCCCTTCAGGGCGAGAAACTTTATTTTCGGGCAAAAAAACCTTCCTATCTTGGTACGGGAGCCTAATAGTCTCTCCTAATGACTTGTTAAGCTTCGGTTGTCTTCAAATAGGACGCTTTCTGACTTTATTCTGAGGCCGGGCAAGATTTGGGGTCTACAATGTGCCCTAAAATGCCCGGGGGTCGGGCTAGCCCCGGGGGATAATCTCTAACAATCATGGGGTTTACATCCCTTAAATGAAGAAAAAGATTTCCTAATGACTAGGGTAGCTCTTGACGCTTGCACCCCTCCGCTTCGGAAAATTTGCTTGAGTGTGCGGAGGGGAGACTTCCCTTTCCCTCTTTCTGCTCGGCCCTTAGTAGGGTCATATCCTAGGCCATGCTTGAAAGGATTGTCTTTGAATTCTGGGGGTCCCCTTATGCCTTGGGAATCTGCCCCCAGTCCTTGGCCAGGATGGTAACCATGCTTCATCATCATGCGGGCTACCTTTGTGTTTTTGGGAAGTCGCTCTATGTTGGCGATTTCGAGCGCTTGAAAAGATGTTTCAAGGGCCTCTTCAGCGCTGCATCCACATAAGGTTGGGTAGACGGTCCACTGATCAGGATATCATCCTCTGCTTGGACCGTGACCAATTTATGATCCACTATGAACTTGACTTTCTGGTGGAGCGTTGAAGGAACTGCCTTAGCGTCATGAATCCAAGGCCTGCCGAGGAGACAGCTGTATGCTGGAGTAATATCCATTACATGGAAATCGACGTTGAAGATAGTGGGTCCAACTTGAATTGGTAAATTAATTTCTCCCACTACTTCTCGTTTTGATCCGTCGAAGGCTCGAACGATAGTGCTGCTTGGGTGCAGACGGGTTCCTTGGACAGTCAACTTGTCTAGTGTGCACTTGGGCATCACGTTCAAGGATGACCCGTTATCCACAAGAACTTTGGCGATGAGGTACTCCTTGCACTTGATTGAAATGTGCAAGGGCTTGTTATGGTTGGATCCCTCGAGGGGGAGCTCTTCCTTTGTGAAGGTGAGGTGATCGCTTGCCATAATGTGACCGACGATCCTCTCGACCTTTTCTTGGGATATGGAGTGGGGTACATGCGCTTCGCTCAAGACCTTCAGCAGGGCGTTTCTATGTGGTTCCGAGCTCATCATTAGAGATAACAATGTTATCTTTGCAGGTGTGTGATTGAGCTGGTCTATAATGGAATACTAGCTTTGCCTTATGAACTGGAGTAATTCCTCTGTCTCCTCCTTGGATTCTTTATTTTCTTCTCCTTCGGTCTTTTTATTTTTTCCTTTATTTTTGGGGACATCTTCTTGTGAGTCCTTGGGGGAGTAGACTCTTCCACTTCTAGTCATGCCCCCGATGCCGGCTATATTCGTGATGTCTTCTTTTATTGGTGAAGATTCTCTGTATCTCCACGGTACAACTTTATTTGATTCGTAGGGGAAAGGACGTGGCATAAATAGTCGCACTGGTGTCCTTGCCCTCTCTTCTTTATTTCTGAGGACCAACGGTCGAGGCTTATTTACCTCTTGTGGTGAGTCGACCATTGGTGAAAGCTTGATTAGGAGTGGCTTTCTCTCCATTCTTCTGATTTGGAAGACGTGTCAGTTAATCCTTCCTTTTTATTATCTTGTTTATTAAAAATGGAGGGGAAATTAAATATGCAAATGAATGACATGCATGCAAGTAGACAATTGTTGAATAAAGAAAAATTTCATTTATCCGTTAGAAGGTGTACATTCCCCTACTCCATACTGCGAAGCAACTTTTGACAAAAACGGAAAAGCCTAAAGAAACCCACAGGCGGGTCTTGATCTCTATGTAATTCCCTTTCGGCTTCCCGGACATGACGAGCAAGTGCTTCGCTTTGTTTCTGGACCGCTTGGCTCATATCTTCACTGTACTTTTGAGCCTCTTTGATCATCGCCTCTTGATGGACGACCAAGGCTTGCAGTTCATCGAGTTTTGCAAGGGCTCGGTCCTTCTCTTGTAGTACCTGGCCATACTGAGCTAGCCCATCTCTCTCTTTGCAGCGTAGCTCAGTGAGACTTTTGTTGAGTCTCCGATTGGCCTCTCGCTCTTGGCGTATTTCTGACCAAGTCTTGGTGAGTTCTTGCAATAACTCCTTGATCATCTGAGCATGTTGTGCTGATTCGGCCTCAAGGCGTGCTGATTTGGTAGCTATTTCCTAAAGTTGACTATCTGAGCTGGTTCTAGCGACTTTGGATGCTCGGATAGCTTGCGCATTAGAGTCAGCACACTGGTCCTTGAGCCGCTCTATTTCATGATCTTTTTTCTTGCATTGCCTTTGCAGACCATCGATGGTGAGGATAGATTCTTGCTCTCTCTCTTCAAGGGTCCCTATCTGGGCTCCCATGATTTCTATCCTCTGGGTCAAGGCGTCGACTTGAGCTTGCAGCTCTTCACTGTTGGCGTTTGTAACGAGTGAGGTGGATGGTTGAGACATCCCTCTTCTTTTTCTCCATACCTCATAGTCACCGGAGACGGCCACTCGAGCTTTTCCTAGCTCTCTATCTCCTATAAAGATTGGTCTCTCCCATGCTTTTCTCACAGCTAGTGAGTTGGCGATTGTGCATGGGTCTCTGAAGAAACACAATCCTCTGGGTTCCCCTCGAGAAATTGTAGTTTGGGTTCTCATGAGCTGTCTCAAAGCTACTCTAGGTGAGTAGGCTATGCAACCCCTGAGTCCTATCAAGGGTACGTTCGGATAGTCCCCACATCTGATGAGGACTGGACTGGGTCGAAACCAAGGGCAGACCCAGGATAAATTCTTGGCTTCCTTTTTGTTCCAACTCGTCCCTCCACTCTGAAGTTAAGCGTCGCTGGAGAGGGATTTTGGAGAAGCTCCTCAAAGGGTCAAGGAACACCCCCAAGTGACTAGAGGCGTAAAAATGTGTAATGCCCCACACAAAGAGCAGTGAAGAGCAACAACGAAGTGTTTTTCCTTGCTTCTGGTGGCAAAATTCCACCAAGAGCAAGGTGTCGGCAAGAATTGCAGGCAAGGGACTCTTCGAATTCACGTCCCAGGCGAAGAAGGCGTCCATAGTGTTAGAAATGTAGGCTGAGATCAAGAGGGGGGGGGGGGTGAATTGATCTTTGAAAGATTTTCGCAATTAACAGATTATCTATTTCAAAGATTAAGAAATCTGACCAGTTCTTGAATCACACAATAAGCAATAAAAAATAAATGCAGTCACAAAATTAAAGAAGAGAAAGGTTTAGAAAGATATCACCAAGGTTTATACTGGTTCACCCAATCCCAGGGCTATGTCCAGTCTCCAGCCAAATTCCAACTGGGTTCCACTAGATTGAATGTTTTACAGGTTACAACCTTAACCTTACACTCAATCTACCACAAGAACCACAATTCCAGTTCCTGCACCTAACCTTTCACCAAGAACCAAATTCCAGTTCTTGACCTACCCTGCAGCCAAATTCCAGCTACAGAAACCAGTGCCCACAATTCCAGGCACCCACAATATAGTAAAAGAAAGTAAAGAAACAAACAGAAGAAACTTAGAACGCTCAAACCAGTTTTATGCAGTTCTGCAATATGTGTTTCTTCTCCAAAAGAATGCAATTTTGCCTCAAGAAAGAACTTTGATGAACTTCACAAAAACTAGCGTGATTCTTTCTTGAAAGTAGCACTTTTGATTGCTTGATTGATTGCCAAAATATGTGTTTCAGATGATGTATAAAAAGTTCAAGCAACTCTGTTTATATAGAAGATTTTCAAAACTGCTCGTTTAATTAATCTGTTAAAATAATCTTTTAATCTATTAAAAGTCTTATTTTAATCTGTTAAATCTTCTTTTAATCCATTAAAACGTTTCCAGATTTGTTTTAACTGATACGACAACGTTTATATCAATTAAGACTCTTTGTAAAAAATCTGTCAAGTCTGTTTTAAACGATTGTTACGTGTTTCAATCGATTAAAATACTGCAAATCATTCTTATAAACTTTTCCAAGTGATTTTAACTGATAAAAATCTGTTTTAATCGATTAAAACGCTTAGCACAAATTTTCTTAAGTTGTTTTAATCGATTGAAACACAGTTTTAATCGATTAAAATAATTCTGATCGGTCATAACTCAATTATGATCGATCATATCTGGTTCTGATCGGTCATATGCTCATTCTGATCGGTCAAACAGTACTCTCAAACAGTACTCTAAGTGGTTTTAATCGATTATTTCGAAGTTGTATCGATTAAAATACTGCCAGAACACTTCTCTGAACATTTTAAGTGATTTTAATCGGTTATTTCGAAACTGTATCAGTTAAAATACTGACAGAAGGTTTTCAAAACTTCCTTTAATGAAAACAATCGGTTATTTCGAAGTTATATTAGTTAAAAACCTGTTATAAAAGTGTGAAGAACATTTTAGTTGATAAAGCTTATATGCTATTAGTTAAAATAGTTGATTAAGAAAGCTTTTGTCAAAATGCTTTGTTTTTAACCGTTAAAACATTTTTTAGAGGCAATTGCAAAATCTTTTAAATGAAGAAACCTCATGCAGCAGAAAGATAAAAATGATTATACCTAAGCAGAGCTGCAGACACACTAATCCTTCTACTCTTTTATCTAAGTGACCTTTGACTGCCACAAAGTAGCCTTTGACTCTATTCTTGACTTCATCAAATCAACAAGATCATTGCCAAAGTAATTCAATAAGATCTTCATTACTTTCACATAGCGGCTTGATCCACTGTGTCGAGGTGGAAGGGAAACAAGATCGTTCCAAATATGATTAAGGTCAGGGTTTTGTTGAAGGTGACCCATTCTGTCTTTTTAGCCAAGTCAGACAGATGGTCTTCTAACATTGACACTTTCCAACCCTGGATGTTCCCTTTTCCTATCAGGGTAGTCTGCCGGAATGGTAGTTGGATGATGGCAACGACTTGTGCTGTAGGAGTATATGCCCCATGGCGGATATGGACCCCGACTGATTTGGGCCATTTCAACATGATTTCGTACTCCTCCAAGGTGGGCACCATATCAAACTGCGGAAATTCGAAGCAGCGCAGACTGGAGTTCCAGAAGTGAACTAATACCCTGACGAAAACTTGATCGACACAGATGTTCAGCAGGTCGAGAATCCGTCCATAGGATTTTTCAAAGTCGGAGCGGACCTCTAGTGGCATTACCGCGCAAAGCCGTTCCAATTTCTCAGTATGGTATCGGGGAATGTCCACCTTCTTCAATTGTCTACTAGTCCCCTCCATTTTCTAAAACCAAAATGTATGTCTTATGAAAAATGATGCTTATTTGAATGAATGTGAGTGTTTGTTTTTCTATTTATCATGTTTTGTATGATATTTGCATATTTTTTGAAAAATAAACTACCTATATGAATGTAATATTTTTGAACAAGGTCCCTTTTATTGTTTTTGGAAACGAATTTTTTTTTTATTATTATTATTTTACAGCCTTTTATCTCTTCTGTCGGACTGCGTGGCTACTGAGCTTACAAAGAACCTGAACCAGGCTAGCTAAAAGGAAGACTGTCCGAGATAAAAAATGGCTTTATGCGAAAGGGTTATTTAGCGTCCCTTATCTCTTCTGTCGGACTGCGTGGCTACTTAGCTTACACAGAACCTGAAACCAGGCTAGCTAAAAGGCAGACTGTTCGAGATAAGGGTGTTTATTTGCAAAAATGTTTTTTGTGATTTTTTTGTTGTTTGTTTATGCTATGCAACAGACAAATGCAAAAAACGAACATACACACAATTCGGTCATCCACGAACAGGCGAGAAGTCGTTTTAATCATGAGGTAGGGTTTTCCTGCAGAAAAGTGCTTTGGCGAAGGTAGGTTCTAATTGTTCTCACCAAGGCTAAGGCCCCCAAGGTGCCCCCATTATAGGGTCCCCACTCTCCAGCCTTCCGACCATGCTTAGCACTAAGGCCATAGTCAGTCTTTGTGCCAAAAGAGGAAGGTTATCACCTTGAGTGGTGGTTTCCGATCACACTGGTGGGCACAAGGCCATCACTACAGCGAACCGTACCTGCCACCCACTCCCTATGGATTTCTCACTTGCCCCCGGGTATAGAGGGAACTGTAGTGTGCAAGGGTTTGTGTACAGTTTGTATTTCAACCAATTGCGTAAGTATAAATAAGCAACAGTTATTAAAGCCAAGCATTAAAACATGTTATAATACAAGGTAGGGTAAAAGCGTAATTTTCTTGGTTTCTTTACTTTAGGTTGGCCCATCACTAAATGGGATCAACTCTTTAGGCTTCCCCAACGGAGTCGCCATCTGTCGCCACCGTCAAAATGAGGCGGTCGGAGCGACGCGATGGTTCTGACTTTCCAACTTTCGCGTTGTTATTGGTGTGGTTACAACGCCTTTAAGTTGTGTGATAACCGGGCTGAACCTAGGGGCGAGGTTTTCGAAAAGGTGCTCTTGGATTGTCCGATAACCGGGCTAATCCGAGAGCTAACTTTGAAGGGTTCTTCTGGAGTCGTCACCGATGTTTTTACCAGAAGCATCGGAAAAAGGGATTAAAAGGCGTTGGTTTTCGAAAAACCAACTTTGGTCATTAGAACCAGAGTTGGGTAAGGGAGTTAGTTACGTGTGAAGGAAGTGTTAGATCCTTTACGAAGCCCCTTTCGGGTTCCCTATGATAGGCCAGCTATTCTAAGTAAATAAACCGGTGAAAAATTCGCTTTTACCCTTTATTTGTGGAATTTAAATTTATGACTACATGGCCCTAGTGTCTATTGCGTAATTTAAAATAAGACAGTAAAAGATAGAGAGAGAAAGTATGAACCTCCGAAGCAAGTTCTCTATTAATTCTTTGAGAATTAGGGCGCTTTTTGACAGCCCTTTGCTCTTTACAATGCCGAAAAACTCTCAAAAAGCACTACAGAAACTCTCAGAAACTCCAAAAATGCTTCGGAGGGGTTCTAGAAAGAGAATTTGAAGAAAAGTCTAGAGAGAAGGTGGAAGAACTGTGTGAAATGAGGGGAATGGCGCTCCTATTTATAGGGATTCGTGCCTGTCAGGTCGAGACGGGCCATCTCGTCTGACAAGGTCGAGATGGCCGTCTCGCCAATCGAGACGGCCGTCTCGCCTTGCAAAAAGGGCGAGACGGCCGTCTCGCCATTTGCGCAAGGCGAGACGGCGGTCTCGACCTTAAAAGGCGGGAATCCTTATTTTTGTTCCAAAAATCCCTCCTATCCTAGTATGGGGCCTAATAGTCTCTCCTAGTGGCTTCTTAGGCTTCATCCATCTTCAAATAGAAGGTCTTCTGGTCTTTATTTATGAAGCGGGGCAAGATTTGGGGTCTACAACAAGTCTTCATCTTCAGGACATTCCTTGTCCCAAAGTGGTGGTGGCGGCTTATTGCTCTTGCTCACGCACCGGTTTTGCCTGTGTGCAGGTCTTCATCTTCAGGATCTTCCTTGTCCCGAAGTGGTGGTGGTGGCTTACTTCTCTAGCTCATGCGCCGGTTTTTCCTGTGTGCAGGTCTTCGTCTTCAGGACCTTCCTTGTCCCTAAGTGGTGGTGGCGACTTACTGCTCTAGCTCATGCGCCAGTTTTGCCTATGTGCATGTCTTCGTCTTCAGGACCTTCCTTGTCCCAAAGTGGTGGTGGCGGCTTACTGCTCTAGCTCATGCGCCAGTTTTGCTTGTGTGCAGGTCTTTGTCTTCAGGACCTTCCTTGTCCCAAAGTGGTGGTGGTGGCTTACTCCTCTAGCTCTTGCGCCGGTTTTTCCTGTGTGCAGGTCTTCATCTTCAGGGCTTTCCTTGTCCTGAAGTGGTGGTGGCGGCTTACTGCTATGCACCAATATTGAAGTCTTTTTCTGTAAGACTTGGTCTTGTTTCGAATTCCCTTTTGTAAGGCTCTTCCAGTTTGAGGAATCCCCTTTTGTAAGACCCTCTCGATCAGTCCCCTTTTATAAGACTTGATCTAGTTTCGAACCCCCTATTGTAAGGCTCTTGTTGTTGATAATCTTGAGACTACATGATACTTTTTCTGGTAATTGATCCTAAGGTTGATGAGTAAAAGTACTCTTCTGAAAGACTTGGTCGGAGTCCCCTTCTGTAAGACTCGATGAGTATAAACCCCCATCCGATTTGAAGTCCTCTTCTGAAAGACTTGGTTTGAACTAATGTAATAGCAGCTTACTGATCTTGTTCATGTGCCGACTCCATGGGGAGTAATTTTTGTTTGAAGATTTTTGCTTGACTTTTTTTTGTAGTCATCCAGTATGCCGGGGATTCTTCGCTTTTGGCTTTTTCTTTAGCCATCCAGCTTCTTGACTGCTGGGGATTCTTGGTAAAATGCCTCTAGAGTAGGAGGGAATTGATTAGGGATTCGTCGATGCCTCTGAGTAGGCATATATTTCGTTGAGGTTCTGGTAGTGCCTCTGAGTAGGCAGATGCTTCATCGAAAGTGAAGGCTTTTGGTTATATTGTTTCACCTCTGAATAGGCTGATGTTCCACTTGGCGATGTCAGCTCTTGATGATGCCTCTGAGGGTATGACTATGAAAATCGCATCTGGTGTAAGTTCTTCTTTTTGGCAATCCACCAGAGATTTGGTTGACTCCTTAGGGATCTAATTTTGGTCGCCCACTGGGGAATGGAGTTTTGACTCCTTGTTTGGTGTAGGTGCTAGTTGGCTTTTCTGATGCTCTTATTCCGCTGAGGAAATGGAATTTTTGATTCCTTCTCTTTGTAGAATTTTCTGGGGAGATCCACTTGGGGATTTTTATTCGGTCTTCTCTGTTGTGGCCTTTTCTTCTTGGGCATCCGCTGGGGATGAAGGGTTTTATTTTTGGTGATCCACCAGAAAATTAGATGACTTCCTAGGGATCCGATTTTGATGTTGATGTGAGCTGACCTTGTGATGGGAATTTCTGATTCTTCTTTTTGTTGAAAACTTGATGGTGTGGAGATTGGACTCTTTTGATTGTTGATGATGATGGGCTCTTGAAGCCTTTATTCTCAATTGGGGGATGGGGATGAGACTCTGAATGAGTGTGTTTGATGACTCATGTGGTGGAGATGTTGAGCTGTGAGGTAATATTTTTTGGTTTTGCCTTCGGAGTAGGCAAGGATCCTCTTGAGGATGACTAAGCCTTTCCGTCAGCTTTTTCGTTGTTGAGTATGTCATTCCTTTATTGGGTAGAAGGATAGCGATTGGAGCTTTGACTTCTGGAAGCTCTTATTTCTTCTAAGCTATTTGATGACGACAACTCGCTCTTCTTTCTTGAGGGAGGGAGAGCAAAGTTTGGAGACTTATTATTTGTGCCGTCTTTTTCCGGGTAGAGGGATGGTAGCTGGAGCTCTGGTTTTTGGAAGCTTTTATTTTGCTCTGGAGTTGTTGGCTTATTGGTGGCAACTTGCTCTGTTTTCTTGAGGGAGAGCATTGTCGCCGTCGTCCGTTCCGACGTCCAGGGACATCTCGAATGTTTAATACGAGCGGTCGCAAAAAAATGGTTTAGACTCGCGTTTTGTATTTAAAATATGTTCATTGCTTCCGAGGTGCTCAACAACTGAACTATCCTCTAATAGAAGCAAGGTTTTCGAAAAAGGGGTTCTTTTGGAGTCGCCACCAATGTTTTGACCTTAAACATTGGAAAAGGAAAAAATGTTGATTTTAAGAAAAACCGCACTTGGCCATTATAACCAGAGTTGGGTAAGGGAGTTAGTTACGTGTGGGGGAGGTATTAGCACCCCACAACGCCCCTTTCGGGTTCCCTATGACGGATTAATTCATTTAAGTAGAGATTACAAGAAATTACGCTATTACCCTATTTTATTCGTACAATAAATATGGCTATCTACATGATTTTATTTACATTTCATAAAGCAATAAATAAAGCAGTAAAAGAGAAGAGATTTGAGAAGAACCTCCGTAGCAAGCTTTATATAGCAACTCTGTTACAATAAGGACGCGTTTCGGCAGTCCCTCACTCTACAACGACTCTCCTCACGACAAAACTCGACTCGACTAAAATTTTCTAGAAGAATCGAATGCCGGAATATAATTCCTTAACTGATTGTTACCTATATAAGGCAATCAGAAAGATCATTCGAAAGAGGGAGAGAAGTAGACAAGTGCTCTGAGTTGTCTGGTGTGTCTGAGGTCTGGAAAATGAGCAAATGAGCCTCCTATTTATAGTTTTCGCTGCCTGGCAATTTGGGACGGCCGTCCCACTTGAATTTTTAACACATGCTGGGACCCCCTGGGAAGTGGGACGGCCGTCCCACATTCGGGACGCGCGTCCCACTTGTCCTAGGTTAGTTGGGACGGCCGTCCCAACTCTGGGACGGTGGTCTTGACCTGTTTTGTCCAGTTTTTTGCGTTCTGGGACCCCGGGAAGCTTTCCTTGCTATTTTTGGACATTGGTTGACGCCGATAGATGTCCATTGAAGCTTTATCTTTATATGGGAAGTCTTTTTTACCCTTATTGAGATGCCGGACGAACTTTTATCTTTGTTTATAGGAGGTCTCTTTGGCCTTTGGATGAACTCCGTGTGATTGTAGGAGGTCTTCTTGGTGTTTATTGATAAGCTGGGCGATCTTTATCTTCGTGTGAAGTTTCCCTAGCTTTTATTGAGAGGCCGGGCAAAATTAGGGGTCTACAGCTGCCCCCCCTTCACCTGCCTAGCTAATTTGTTGGCTTGATATGCCGACAAAATTAGTTGGTAGGGGAAGGAGTTAACCCTTTTGCCCGGTCATCCTTCGGATGCTGCTCCTTGCTGATCCTCCGGATGATAAATATTTTGATAGGTACCAACCCCTATTTGGTTTGAGCCTTCTTTTATAAGGCTCAGGTGAGTACTTACCCTCACCAGGTATAAGTTTGTATTTTACTTGACTTTAGTGAGTACCTACCCTCACTAGGTATGAACCTTGTTCTGCAAGGTTTTGGTGAGTACCTTCCCTCACCTGGTATGAGTTCGCATTTTGCTAAACTCTTGTGGGTACTTACTTCTGAGGTGCTCAACACTGAACTATCCTCTAATAGAAGCAAGGTTTTTGCACCCGTTTTTTGTAATGCTTCTGGTGAGTATTTTACTCTACCCGATGCATTTTACTAAGTTTTGATGAGTACCTACCCTCATTTGGTACAAACCTTATTTTATAAGGTTTTGGTGGGTACCTACCCCCACCTGGTACGAATCTGTATTTTGACAGATTCTGATGGGTACCTACCCCCACTTGGTCCGAATCTCTATTTTGACAGATTCTGATGGGTACCTACCCCCACCTGGTCCGAATCTGTATTTTGATAGATTCTGATGGGTACCTACCCCCACCTGGTCTGAATCTGTATTTTGACAGACTCTGATGGGTACCTACCCCCACCTGGTCCGAACCCCGTTTTGCAAGGCTCTGATGGGTACCTACCCCCACCTGGTCCGAACCCCGTTTTGCAAGGCTATGATGGGTACCTACCCCCACTTGGTCCGAACCCCGTTTTGCAAGGCTCTGATGGGTACCTACCCCCACCTGGTCCGAACCCCGTTTTGCAAGGCTCGATGGGTACCTACCCCCACCTGGTCCGAACCCCGTTTTGCAAGGCTCCGATGGGTACCTACCCCCACTCGGTCCGAACCCCGTTTTGCAAGTCTCCGATGGGTACCTACCCCCACCCGGTCCGAACCCCGTTTTGCAAGGCTCGATGGGTACCTACCCCCACCTGGTCCGAACCCCGTTTTGCAAGGCTCTGATGGGTACCTACCCCCACCTGGTCTGAACCCCGTTTTGCAAGGCTCTGATGGGTACCTACCCCCACCTGGTCCGAACCCTGTTTTGCAAGGCTCTTAGGATGACTTTTTGATAGTCAATCCTATGGTCATCTGGTTTTGGAGATATGTTGGCGACTTATTGTTTCTGTTCATGCGCCCATTCCGCGGGGAATATTTGATTTGACTTTTTGACTTTTTTGTTAGTCATCCGGTTTTACCGGGGATTCTTTGTTTTTGGCTTTTTCGTTTAGCCATCCGGCTTTTGCTGGGGATTTCTGATTTTTGGCTTTTCTGTTTAGCCATCTGGCTTTTGCCAGGGATTCTATGTTTTTTGGCTTTTCTGTTTAGCCATCCGGCTTTGTCGGGGATTTCTGATTTTTGGCTTTTCTGTTTAGCCATCCGGCTTTGCCGGGGATTCTTTGTTGGTTGCCTCTTATTTAGGCAGGAATCCATTGGGGATTTTTGGTTTGATTGTGCCTCTTGATTAGGCAGATGCTTCAATAGTGGTGAAGGCTTTTTACTTGTTTTTTTTCGCCTCTGACTAGGCTGATGTTCTACTTTGAGGATATTTGTTCTTGATAATACCTCTGAGTAGGCAAATGCTTTTTTGAAAGCTTTGTGCTTGTATTGCCTCTTGGATAGGTTGGTTTCCCGTTTCTTGGGGATATCGGCTCCTTGCTTGTTTCTGAGTAAGCATAGGCATTCTTGGGGGTGAAGGTTTTGCCTTTCACTGGGGATATTCATATTGGGTGTTATAATCGATTAACTCCCTGAGGATATGAATTTGTATTTTGCCTTTTGCTGGTAGGCTTACTGGGGGAAAAATTTTTCTTTTTGGTGATCCACCGGGGGATTGATTTGCCCCCTAGGGATGAATGGAGTTTTTGACTCCTTGTTGGATGTTTGCTGTTTTGAGCTGGCTTTGCCTATGCTCTTATTCCATTGGGGAATGGGTTTTTTTGCTTTTTTTCTCGCGATTGTGCTTTTTCGCGATTTTGGATTTTTGATTTTAGATGCGTGTGCCCTTTTTCTTTTGTGCACGCAGGCTTTTTATCATCTGCTGGGGATGAAGAGGTTTCACTAGTGGAAAAATAGCATTCTATGACGAGTTTTTATCACGGTCGTAGTCCACCCGTCATAGTATGTAGCGCGGTGGCAATTTTGTAATTAAATCATAAACTTTCTATGTCGGGTAAATTTTAACCGACATAGTAAGTGGAAAGTTAACTTTCTATGTCGGGTAAAAGTTAACCGACATAGAAAGTTCACTTTCTATGTCGGTTATAATTTACCCGACATAGAAAACTTTCTATGTGTTAACTTTTATTTGATGACGGGTGTTAGGGAAACCGACATAATATCCTCTGTTTTACACCTCCCGCGACACTCCATTTCTCACTTCACCCATAGCAGAGCTCCCCGTTCTCTCTGTATCTTCTACGAACGTCTTCGCCTTTGTACGTTTCTCCCCACCCAGCTCTGCTCGTCACGCCAGCTGCTACTGTCGTCGTGCCGCCTGCTGCTACTTTCGTTGGTGCCCGTCGCCTGTGCACGTTTCTCCCCACCCAGCTCTGCACGTCACGCCAGCTGCCACCTCTGTAGGTCTTCAAGAGGTAAGTTTTCGTGCTTGCTTTAGCCATTGTAGGTTTACATTTTTTGAATCTGGTATGTAATAATGCTGTCAAGAGATGGAAGTTCGCGGGTGCCTTTAGCTAATTTAGAGACGTATTGTAAGTAGTTTAGTCATTTGAATGTGTTTCTGTAGGCATTCTTTCGTGATTTTGATTTTGAAAATTAGATTTGTATTATAATGTAGTTATTTTGAAAATTAGAAGGTAACAATGGATCGGAGTTGGATCAATTATAGACGAACAACAAATGAATATGAGAGTGGAGTAGAACAATTCCTTGAATTTGCTAAGATGAATGTTCCAGATAATGATGGAAGATTCTATTTCCCTTGTGTTAACTGCTTGAATGAGCGAAGATTACCGACTGAAGTTATTCGGGAACATTTTTTTTAATGTATTATTTTTTAATGTATGCACTTTTTTGTCTAAACTAATAACTATTATTTTTTTCTTTGAACACAGATATGGCAGATTCATCTGGTACCCCTCCTCCTACACAGTCCCCCCCTCCTACACAAGGTGGTGATCAGAGTCAGCCGTCTACCAGGAAAAAGGGTAGGCATGCTACACGGTTGAGGGAGTTGAATATCAGTCGTAGCTCCGATCAGAAATTGCCTATCCAATTTGACATGCAAACAGGTAGAGCCACAGGAGAGCACAGTGCTAGATTCACTAGCTATGTGGCCTTGCTTGGGAGAAGCAAGGTTAGTATTCTTATTGAGGATTGGGACCATGTTCCAGAGACACTGAAGAACCAGATTTGGCAGAGTATCCTGGTACCTACTCTTATTGAGCATTTAACATGTATATATATTTAACTTTTTGGGAACTTCATGTTATTTTTATTGTGTAGGTCACATATGATGTCCCTAACACCACTTTGTTGAGGACAAAGTGGATCTCATATGCTCTGGAGAGGTTTTAAGAGTGATCTGACTAGTCGATACATATATGGGGCATTGAGCAACAAGAACCCATGTGACCAGTATCAGTTTTTGGATGAGGAGACATGGCAGGCATTTCGGACTCAGCGTTTAGACGCTAAGTTTCAGGTTAGCACATTTGTCATTTGTTTGCAGTAATTTTTTTTAAATAGAGGTTTTAAATTTGGTATTTAACATGGAATGCAACAGGCACAGGATATTCAGAGAAAGAATATCCACCCCCACAGGTTGTCTCGTGGGGGTTATGAGAAATTGGAGGAGAAGATGATGAAGGAGACTTCTTCAAGTCTACCTTCAGATGACTCGGTTGTGAGTTCTGTCACCCGCCCTTCACGCCATGATAAATGGAAGAGAGCTCGCCAGAACTCATCAGGGAATTACTTATCTGAGCAAACTAATGTTGTTGCTCAACGTATTGTAAGTAGCATATCCTAAACTAATTATATATGTTATACTACAATAGGCATATGTATTTGCTAAAAAATCATTCCTTTGTGTTGTAGGATGAGTTGGTTGAGCAGAGCACTCAGGGATCATTCCACCCACATGGCCGTCAGGATATATTGGCAGTGGCCATTGGTACCCCAGAGCATCCTGGACGTGTTCGTGGTGCTGGACGAGGGGTGGGCATCAGACAATACTTTGGTGCCCCATCTGTGGCAACTCCTTCTTTGAGGCATCTGAATGAGCAAGAGTTTGAGTCCCTCAAACAACAAATTAGGAAGGAGATTCGAGATGAGGTGTACTCTGACCTGAAGGCAGAGTTATTGAGCTCAATGCGAGCAGAGTTGGCATCTTTGTCCTCTCAACCTTCTGTCCCCGCACGAGAGGCATCCCCGATTCATGTCAGCACAAAGGAGAGTTGTGATGCTCCTGATAGAGGGGCAGAGGTTGCTCCTACTGACACTGCTGACTGTGAGTTGTATGTTGCGGGTCCTCCCGAGCATTTGGGGGCATACAGTACGTATTATATCTTTGACATGTATTTGGTACAGTGTTAAGCATTATATAGTCTAAAATATTTTATCCTTTGTTTACCTTAGGGAAAATGTATGCATTGGGGTCAACCATCCACCACCAGAGTATTGGAGATGATATGTTAAGAGTGGTGGTTGTAAATGTCCGGGATGCTGCTGCCCCAATCCCTATTCCCACTGAAGAGGTTCAAACAGTGGGACAGGCACCTGGAAATTTTATCTTATGGCTAGTTTCATTAACAAGACCCATCCCAACACATGCACAGGTTGATTTATGCATTGAACGATAGTACTTATTATTTTTTGATAGGTTGATGTATATTAATGTTATTGATTTTTTGTACTTGTATAGAAAGAGGCTGAAAAAGCAAAGGAAGTTGTGCATGAATCACCACCACCACCATCTGCTTTACAGCGACTCGGTGCACTGGCAGCGACTATCGGGACCACTTCCATACAGTTAGATATGCCACCTGAAGTCGTATGCAGGACCAAGACGATCCCTTTTTTCTTACTCCAAAGGGATATTTTTTATCTTCTCGCTGGTACTGATATGTTATGTGTATCAGTGTTGCAACTTTGGGAATTGTAAGTATATTTACATATTTTTTATATTCTCACTGGTACATTATTTTATAACTTTATTTATTTTCAATGTTGAAGGTATTTACATCGTTTGTGTGTTGAGAGGAAGATCCGCTTTCTCTATGGATTTGTTGACCCTGTTGCCATTCAGTCCGTTGGGAATAAAGCTGAAGAGGTGCAAACGTACTTAATAGAGGCATTTCAAACTGGGGGCAAAGAAGTCTACTTAGCACCTTACTTGCATCAGTAAGTATACATCTTATAAATTAATGCACATTTATGTAAAATTGAAATTTTACTAATATTATTTCAACGTGTAGGGGTCATTGGCAGCTCATAATCATTGTTCCTCGGCAATTTATTGTGATTCTCTTGTGTTCATTACACAAGAAACCAAATGATTTGGATATTAGAAAGCACATAGACGCGTAAGTTTGGTTTTTTTAATTGTTGTATCATATGTGCACTACTTACACCAAAATTATTTGTCCTTTTGTAGAGCTTTGGAAGCTCACCTAAGGTTGCAAGGCCTTCCATCTCATGCTAGAAAGAAGTTGACGTATATTGCACCAAAGGTGACCAAACACCTCTTACTATTGTTCAATTTGTCATTTAAAGTTAAACTGACATGTATTTAACTTGTAGTGTCCACGCCAACCGGGAAGCCATGAGTGCGGGTATTATGTGATGAAGCACATGCACACCATCGTAGACAAAAATATTATGGGCTCATGGAGGGAGGTAAATATACTATAATTAAGTTAAATATGCCAATTATGTAAATGGTTTCTAAATCTGAAATGTTTCAATATGTAGGCATTTACAGACTCATCTCCAATGAAGATTGAAGTGTTAGACGATATTAGAGAGCAGTGGGCTTCTTTCCTTTTAAGTATTCAATCTTCATAGCAAATTTGACTTGTAACAATTTAGATTGAATTGATTTAAGTTAGCAATTTTACATTCGTTTAAGTAAATGAACTGTCTGGAACCGAGGTATATATATTGATTTCAATATGTTTCATATGTACATATTTGTCTGCATACTCGGATCTGTCTCGTATCGGATATATATCTCGTAGCAAATTTATATATGAACTATGCATATCTGTCTGTACTGGATCTGTGAATATTTGTCTGGAACTGTGATGAATAGGCAGGTCTACTCGAAGAAAGGTAGCATCTGTAAAGAAAATGCAGTTATTTAAAAAAAAATAACACTTTCTACGTCGGTTATGTCATTACCCGACATAGAAAGTACTTTCTACGTCGGTTAATGACATAACCGACGTAGAAAGTGTAACATTTTATGTCGGTTATAGGCATAACCGACATTGATAACACATACAATCACGGTTACTGTTAACCGATATAGATACTGGGGTTATAGAAAGTTAGAAAGTAAGACTTTCTATGTCGGTTATAAGTTTAACCGACATAGAAAGTAAGACTTTCTATGTCAGTTATCAGTGTTAACCGACATAGAAAGTATTATGATAGGTCAGAATCAGTTATGATCGATCAGAATAGCTCTATGACCGATCAGAACCAGTTATGACCGATCAGAATAGCTCATAGAAAAAAAGACTTTCTACATCGGTTCCCTGACTAACCGACGTAGAAAGTCTTTCTATGACCGATCAGAACCAGTTATGATCGATCAGAACCAGTTACTTTCTACGTCGGTTATTAGGAACCGACGTAGAAAGTCTTACTTTCTATGATCCCCGTATCTATGTCGCCGCTTTAACCGACGTAGAAAGCCCATGTTAACCGATGTAAAAAGCCTTTTTTGCAGTAGTGTTTTCTTTTCTTCTCTTTCCTTTTTATCGGCCCTGGGGAATTTGTTGGCTTCCTGGGGGTATGATGGAGTTCTGGCTCCTGGCTTTCTGAGGCCCTTTATTGAGTGGGGTGAAGATATTTTCTTCTTTTTTCTTTCTTTTTGTAGACTTTTCTTGATATATTCTTCTTGGGGGTCTTCATGCAACCTTTTTCTGTGGTGGCCTCCGTTAGGGGATGAAAAGTTTTTTCTTTCTTTTCCTTTTGTTGCCCCCTGGTGATGTGGAAGATTTGACTCCGTATTTTCTTCGATGGACTTTTGAGTAGTCCTTATTCTCCTTTGGGAAATGAAGTGGAGATTCTGGATGAGCTTGCTTGTTGACTCATGTGGCGATGTAGCTGAGTCGCGAGGTAGTCTTTTTGTTTTGCCTCTGGAGTAGGCAAGGATCCTCTTGGGGATGATCGAGCCTTTCCATTGGCTTTTTTATTTTGATGCACCTTCTTTGTTGGTGGGAAGAATGTTGATTAGAGCTATTTTCTTTGAAGCTCTTTATTCTGCTGAAATGGTTTTGATTTCGACTTTTTCTTTCGCGATCTTGATTTTTATCACGAGTTATTTGAAATCTGGTTTTTTAATATATCACGTGTGCCTTTTTAAATTTGTACACGTGGGCTTTTCGGAATGTAAACAGAAATAACAACTTTTATTTATTACTTCATTTTTTTTTTTGTGTGGTACATTTAAGCATTTTCAAAATACTAAAAGTTATTACGAACTACTCCTACTGATCTGCCTTAGGGCTGGAATGGGAGGATGGTGCTGGTGAAGGAATGCGGCGGAGCAAGCGTCGCTGGAACCTCGCCTGAGTCTGGATCAAACCTTCTATCTGGCGGTCTGTCCTGTCCTGCCTCGTGGTTAGCTGGCTAAACTGGTGTCGCATGAACTGGAACTATTCTTCCATATAAGCATGCTCGTCGTCCAGGCGTCGGTATAGGCCAGCGTAGTCAGGATCATATGACTGCTGCTGGGATTCTGAGGTCGCAGGGATGTCCTCCGGTGTGTCGAAATCCCGCATATCCATCGAGATCGAGACGATCGGGTTTAATATGAACCCTGATCCTTGCCTACTGAGAATGTTCATGTGGGTCAGCATCGCGCCATTGATTGGCTCTGGTTGGAGGCTAGCCGGGATGTCTTCTCCATCAGTACATCCCCAATATTCAGCTAGAGGGGTGAGAAGGGGAGCTATTATGATGGCTCCTACTGGACCACGAGTTTCGTAGTCCTTAATAGCTTTCAGAAAAGCATAGTTGGGGTTGCACCTATGCCCCTGGTGCATGCAGTAAACGATGAAAAGGTCGGCTAATGTTACCTTCCCCTGGCTCTCCTTCCGGCCATGTAAGGTCCCGGCTAGCAGCTTATGGCATACGCGAAGCGGGGGAGAGAAGGATGCCCCTTTCAAGTGTGTTGGCAGGTTGTGAGCTCCAGTGACCTCCTTCCACATGTTGGTGGTGGTGAGGGTAGCTGGCTTCTCGAGATATGCCGCCCTATACTCCGGCGTCCTGGTGTCTACCCTCTGACAGTAGCCCATGATGACATTGAAGTCATCTAGGAAAGTGGTCCGGTAGGCACCGTCCATCCAGTAGGAGACGGCTTGAGTGGGCGGCACTCCGGGCATGGTAGAAGGCAATTCGGCCAGATTGACCGAAGCAAGGAATTCCATCGTAGCAGTACGGTGGATCCGGGTAGGTGGCTCACGGAGCATAAAGTCTCATCCTATATTGTGGATGAACCTTCTGACGTCTTGATCCCATCCGAACATAGCCAGGATTTCAAAATCCAGACGCAGCATGGGATACCAGGAGGATTGCTGGATATTCGCCAATCTTTGTTGGTGTGGCTCTGCCAGCAAGTTGTTGGTAACAGTAGTTCCTCTGGCGGCGGTTCAATTGCGCTTTCTCCTGGATGAGGTTTCTCCACGCTCCATTGTAAGCTCTATTCTCTTAGAGATGCTAGAAGTGTGTAGAAAGGGAGAAAAAACAAGGTAGGAAGCTTGGAATGAGGTGCAAGAGCCAAAACCCGCGCCCCACATATATAGGTCGCGCATGGACATTTGGGACGGCCGTCTGGGTTGGGACGACCGTCTCTTTTGAATTTTCTGCACAGGGGTCACCAGCTGAGATGTGGGACGGCCGTCTCGCCTGGGACGCGCGTCCCACTTGAATTGGTCCACTTGGGACGACCGTCTCGACTTTGGGACGACCGTCTCGAGCTTCCTGGGCTGGTTTTTTGTTTTTCTGAGTTAATTTTCGTGTTTTTTGATGAAACTGAAGATAGGATTCCCTTCATTTATGCTTTAATGCATGTAATGTTTCATGATATGCATCCTATGATCTATTTCAGTTAATATTTCAAAAGTTTTAACTGATGTGCTTTGACTTCAGGCGCATTCTTGCTGTTGTGCCTTTATGTCATCTTGTTTCTTGATCAATAAGCTAAGCTGTACTGATTTGCCGTTATGGACCTTTCTTGCTATAGCCGAAGAACAATCTTTTGTTCGTAGGGCAGCTGCCATATTGATGTCCTCCTTCCTTTCCTTAGGGATTTCAACCTTCCTATTGATCACTATGGTTCCACATTCCCCTTTTATTACTTGAATGCTTTATAGTGAAATGGTCAAGAGAAGAGAAAGAAAAGGATTTACAACAAAGGCTTGTGTTTTAGAGGGATATTTTTTGTAGTAGAGGTTTCTGTAAGAATGGCTAGCCAAGGTTGGTCGGTGTTTAGGCTAGTTTAGATAAACGTTTTATTCTTATGATGTGGCGTCGTTGTTTACTGATTTATGGCGCCTTTTTGTGATTGACTAACTTTCCTAGTCCACCCTTTCGGGTTTTCAGCCTAGGATGTTGTGCTTATGTCCTAACTTTTGTCTAGGTTTCCTTTTTGTATTTATTTTTTAGGAATACCTAGCGGACTTTTCATAACCCTAACTTTTGCCCAGGCTACCCTTTATTATTGTTCGGGTTTCCTGCCGGGTTTACCCTAACTTTTGTGCAGCCCCCTTTGTGGGTTTCCCGCCGGGTATTTTGCCCTTTTATTTTCTTGTCTTGGCCTTTGGCCTTGATGGGCATTGCTTTTTTGTATATGTATATATTTTTTGCACAACATTGTCGAAAATTGAATTTTATTGAGATAAATTTTATCCGTGTTTCTAGTTAATCAATCATATTTGATTTTGCTTTATGACGCGTTGCTTGTTCTGACGCAATTTGGAATAAAACGTTTATCTAAATCTTGTTTATTAAATGGGGTATAGATATATTTAGCAAGAAAAGAAGCAGATAGTAAGAATAGAATTCTTTTGTAATTTTGGAGAAATGTGTGCCCTAGAGATGCTCGGGGGCCAGGCATACCCCAAGGAGTGATCTCTAATAGTCATTGGATTTACATCCTTTAGAATTAGAAGAAGGACACCTAATGACTAATGCTACCCTTTGCGCTAATACCCCTCCTTTTCGGAATATCATCTTCGAGGGGTAAGACTTCCCTGTTTTCCGTATGGTTTGATCTTTCGTGGGGTCATACCCTAAACCATACTTTAGAGGATTATCTTTGAAATCCGGTGGCTCTTTTATTCCTTGAGCATTTTTTCCGAGCCCCTGTCCTGGGTGATATCCATATCTTTTCATCATATGGGTCACCTTTGTATTACCAGGGAGTCTTTCTATGTTGGCGATTTCGAGCGCTTGAAAAGATGTTTCAAGAGCTTCTTCAGCCGCATCCACATATGGTTGGACAGACGGTTTGCTAATTAGAAAGTCTTCTTCAGCTTGAACTGTGACGAGTTTATCGTTTGTCACAAACTTGACTTTCTGGTGGAGCATTGAAGGTATTGCCTTAGCGCTATGAATCCAAGGTCTACCAAGGAGACAACTATATGTCGGCGTGATATCCATCACGTGGAAGTCTATGTTAAAAATAGTAGGACCAATTTGTATTGGTAGACTGATCTCTCCTACTACTTCTCGTCTTGACCCGTCAAAGGCTCGAACAATTGTATTACTCGGACGCATGTGGGTTCCTTGTACTGTGATCTTGTCGAGTGTGCCTTTAGGCATGACGTTTAAGGATGACCCATTATCCACAAGAACTTTGGAAATGAGATATTCCTTGCATTTGACAGAGATATGCAAGGGCTTGTTATGATTTGACCCTTCCAAAGGGAGTTCTTCATTGGTGAAGGTAAGATGATTATTGGCTGTAATATTACCAATAATTCCTTCAAACTTGTCTTGGGATATTGCATGCGGAACAAATGATTCATTCAAAACCTTTAACAGTGCATTTTGGTGCGGTTCCGAACTCATTATAAGTGATAACAAGGTTATCTTTGCAGGAGTGCGATTGAGTTGATCTATGATGGAGTACTCACTTTGTCTTATGTACTGGAGTAACTCATCTGTCTCCTCCTTGGATTCCTTTTCTTCTTCGGCTTTATTTTTCATTTTATCTTTAGGAATATTATCTTGTAATTCCTTGGGGGAGTATATTCTTCCGCTTCTTGTCATGCCCCCAATACCGGCTATGTTGGAGATATCTTGATTGGCTGACGATTCTTCTGAGTATCTCCAAGGTACAGCTTTATTTGATTCATAAGGGAAAGGTCGAGGCACGAATAATTGTAAAGGTGTTATTGCCTCTTCCCTTTTATTGATTGGAATAACCAACGGTGCTTGTTTATTATCATCTTTGGGTCTATCGACCGTTGTAGAGATTTTGATGACGAAAGACTTCTTTTCCATTTATTCTGATTTGTGGAAAGCACATCAATTAATCCTTTCTTTTTATTATCTTTATTATTAAAATGAGGAGGGATGTATGAATGTATGCAACTTATGAATGAAATAGACAGTTTAAGGAAAAAAACTTTTTATTTCAACTAGAAAGTGTTTATCCTTCTATACAATGCTTTGAAGCAAGTGTTGACAGAAACGGAGAAGCTTGAAGAATCCTATGGGTAAATTAGGCTTTCTTCGTAATTCGTCTTCAACTGTTCTCACATGGTTTCTGAGCGTCTTGATTTGCTCATACACCGCCTGGCTCATATCTTCACTATATCGACGAGCCTCTTTTATCCTTTCTTCTTGATGAACGATCAAGGCTTGCTGTTGGTCAGACCTCTCTATTACTTGGTCTCTTTCACGAAGCAATTGACCATATTGAGCTAATCCATCTCTTTCTTTATCATGTAGCTCCTCTAGGTCTCCTCTATATTTTTCAGCGGTTTCCCACCACTTTTGTGCTTCTGACCGAGTTTCTGCTAGGTCATCCTGTATTAACTTGATCGTTTTTGCCTGTTCTGCAAGCGCACTCTCAAGATGTGCTATTCCATCATTCATGTCCCGGAATAGACCATCTTGTTCAAGCCTTGGAATTTTCAATGCTTGTTTAGTCTCTTTTTGATAGTCAGCACAATCATTCTTAAGGCGCTCTATTTCATGGTCCTTCTTTTTACATTGCCTTTTTAGACCGTCTATTATAAGGGTTGCTTCTTGCTCTTTTTCTTCGAAGGCCCTTAGCTGAGCTTCCATGACTTCAACCTTTTTATTTAAGGCATTAACCTGCAATTGTAGCTCTTCATTTACTAACGTCTTAGTGATTGTAGCAGATGGTTGGGGTATCCCTCTACTTTTCCTCCATTCTTCATATTCATGGGATGTAGATACCTGAAACTTTCCGAGTTCTTTATCCCCCATGTAGGCTGGTCTTTCCCATGCTTTCCGGACAGTGGATACTTCTTCAAAGCTATGGGAATAATGGCATTAGACTCAACCCTCTGAGCTCTTCTTGAGTTGGCACTGTCTGGGTCCTCATGAGTTGTCTCATAGCTATTTTAGGAGAGTAAGCTATGCAACCCCTGAGGCCTAGTGATTGATGTCGTACTCGGTCAAATAATTAAAACAGATAAATGTAGTACTAGGAAGCTTTCCTAGGTCGTCTCCCAAAGACCACAAATTTCTATCAAAGCTTATCAATTTTTAGTAACAAAAAATTAAAAGGGGAGTTTTTTTCAAAATTAAAATATTAGATGAAACAGAACAAAAACAGATTATAAAAATGCGGATTAAAAACAGATTAAAATGCAATTGATTTTCTGATTCTAATGCAGCGTCACTTATCCTAGATTACGAAATTAATTCGAAATTAACCAACTAAGCGAAGATAAATCCCAAATTATATTCTAATCCAAAATTAATCAACTAAGCGAAGATTAATCTCAAATTAGCTTTAACCCTTGTTCCAATATGAAATTAACCAACTAAGCGAAGATTAATCCCAAATTTTCCTTAACCCTTATTCCAACATGAAATTAACCAACTAAGCGAAGATTAACCCCAAATTATCCTTATATAATTAAGCATTGCATACATCACATAATCTCATATCTAACACAGAATTAAGCAAACTGTGATATAAGTTTCAGTTTATTAGGCATAAACAGATTATAATTCAATACTGAGATTACAAGATGAAGAGTTAAGAGAACAAACAATATGAAATTGAAGAACAAAACCTCAAAGATCTACTTGCATTCTTCTCAGAAAATCAATACAAAGATTTAGCTATCCATAGAAAGTTGAAAACGTAATAGAGGAAACATAATTAAAATTGAAACAAGAATTTAAAAATAATGACAGAAGAGTAACAAACTTGAATGTAAATTGCAGAAGATGAAAGACGGAAGTGTGGTGGCTGCCTAGTCCTTCTGTGTTGATGTCTCTTTTCGTGTGATGTGCCTCTCTTATATAAATAACCCTAACCCTAATCTTAATCGAGGTTTGGGCTCAACTAGTCCATGAAACACATCATAAATTGGCTTCAGTGCAGGTCCATGAACTTCAAACACGTGCAGTATTTTCAATACTTATCCAAATTAAGCGATTTTGGTTTCCAACGAAAGCCTTTTGAGCTAGCTTTAAAACGCCACCGTTTCTACTATTTTCGGAGCTCTAATGAATTTAGGAGACTTAAATTACTGAAGCATGTCCATTGGGCCGGCCTGGTGCGCTTGACCCGTTTTGGATAATTTATGTAAAATCCAATTTAGCTCCGAATTGAATGATTTTGGATCCTGTGGAAAGCTCAATGTGTCTAGTTTATAATTATTTTAGAATTATGTTATTTGGAGATCTGTAGAAAAAATTATAAATAAAACAATAAACTAATGTCAGTACCCGTATAAAATAAAATATGACATTTGGCCCAATTTTTCAAGTCCAAAATTACTTTAAACTGTTCTAAAATTAATAATGAGTAAAAATTAGATCAAATAGATTAAAATCTAAATTATTAGCCCAATTAAGCCCAATCAATGAAAATGCACTAATAATAGACAATTAAACACAATGCACCAATTAAGATAAGTATATAAAGATAAGAAAATACGGGAAAATAATGACTCATCACCTAGTAATGGTATGCTCAGGTAATCTCCGCATCTTACAAGAATATAACCGGGTCGGAACCAAGGGCAAACCCATGATACATGCTCCATGTTCCAGTTTTCTAACTCGGTTTTCCACTCTAAAGCTTGACGATGTTGAAGAGGGATCTTTGAAAAACTCCTTAAAGGATCAGGGAATACGCCCATGTGACTTGAAGCGTAGAAGTGAGTGACGCCCCATATGTATAGCAATGAAGTGCAGCATCTAAGTGTTTTCCCTTGTTTCTGTCGGCAGAAGTTTACTGAAAGCAGGGTATTAACAAGAGTTGCAGGTATAGGACTCTTAGAATATACATCCCAGGCAAAGAATTTACATATTGCAGCATGATCCACAATGTTCGCATGAAATGGGAATAGCATGATTCCGAACACTGCTAATGCTAGAGCTTTGTTAAAAGTAGACCAATCTTTCTTTTCAGCCAAAGAGATTAAGTGGTCTTCTATTATAGCCATTTTCCAACCTCGGATGTTCCCTTTCCCCTCTAGGGTGGATTGATGAGGAGGTAGTTGTATAATAGTAGCAACCTTACTCACGGCTACATATATTCCTGAGTAGACATAGACCCCAACTGACTGAGGCCTATAGACCCCTAATTTTGCCCGGCCTCTCAAATAAAAGCTAGGGGAATTTCACACAAAGACAAAGTTCACCCGGCTTCCCAAATAAAAGAAAAGAAGACTTCTCGCAATAAGACGGAGGTCACCCATCCACACAATAAAGGCAAAGGAGACTTCCTACACAGAGATAAAGCTCGCCCGACACTTTAATAAAGGCCAAAAAGACTTCCTACATGAAGATAAAGCTTCAACGGACACACATCGGCATCAATCTACGTCCGAAAAAGGAAAGGAAAGCTTCCCGGGGGTCCCAGAACGCGAAAATTGGACTAAACAGGGCGAGACCACCGTCCCAAAGTTGGGACGGCCGTCCCAACTGTCATTGTGCAAGTGGGACGCGCGTCCCAAACTTGGGACGGCCGTCCCAAACCTCAGGGGGTCCCAGCCTGTGTTAAATTGCATTTGGGACGGCCATCCCAACCTAGACTGGCCGTCCCAGATTGGCACAACGTGGAAAACGCGTTTGGGATGGCCGTCCCAACCCAGACGGCCATCCCAAAGTTACAGGCAAAAAATGGCTATAAATAGGAGCCTCATTTGTCACACCTCAGACCCCAGACAACTCCAAGACTTGTCTTCTTCTCTCCCTCCTTCGAATGATCTCTCTGATTGCCCTTAATAGGTAACAATCAGTTAAGGAATTTGTATTCCGGCATTCAATTCTTCTAGAAATCTTAGTCGAGTCGAGTCTGTATTTGAGAGGAGAGTTGTTGGAGAGCGAAGGATTGCCGCAAAGCATCCTCTGTATAAAGGACTTATAATATAAATCTTGCTTCGGAGGTTCTTCTCAATTCTCTTCCCTTTTACTGCTTTATTTACTGCTTTCTGTATGCAATGTAGATAAAACCATGTAGATAGCCATATTTAAATAACTGTACGAATAAAAGAGGGTAATAGCGTAATTTCTTATAATCTTTACTTAAATGAATTAATCCATCATAGGGAACCCGAAAGGGGCGTTGTGGGGTGCTAATACCTTCCCCACACGTAACTAACTCCCTTACCCGACTCTGGTTATAATGGCCAAGTTGGTTTTTATTAAAATCAATGCCTTTTTCTCCTTTTCCAATGTTTATGGTCAAAACATTGGTGGCGACTCCAAAAGAACCCTTTTTGAAAACCTTGCTTCTATTAGAGGATAGTTCAGTGTTGAGCACCTCGGAAGCAATGAACATGTTTTAAACAAAAAACGCGAGTCTCAACCATCTTTTCGAGACCGCTCGCATTAAACGTTCGAGACGTCCCAGGACGTCGGAACGGACGGCGGCGATAGATGGCGACTCCACTGGGGAAGCTAGAGAGTTGATCCCATTTAGTGACGGATAAAATTCAAACTAAGTAAAGATTTGAAATTACGCCTTTACCCTTCCTGTATTTTTATTGTATGGCTTTAAATAACTGCTGTATGATTACTTCTGCAAATTGTTTGAAATACAAACTGCACACAAAAACCCTTGCACACAACAGTCCCTCTATACCCGGGGGCAAGAGTGAATACCTTTAGGGAGTGGGTGGCGGATACGACCGGCTTGTTGGCACACGGGGCTACAACCGTTGCTCGAAACCACCAACTCAAGGTGATAACTCTCTTCTTTTGGTCTAAGGATGTCGCCACGGAGTTCCGTGCATGACCCGAGGATCGAGAGATTGAGAGGTCCCTATAATGGGGGCACCTTGGGGACCTTTGGCCTTGGTGAGAACAGTTAGAACCACCTAAACCATGCACGTTTCTGCAGGAAAACCCTACCTCGTGATTAAATAAGCGTGGCTCTGCTCGTGGATGTATGAATTGTGTGTGCATACGTTTGCTGCATTTGTATTGATGCATTAGCATAGGATAACCATACAACAAACAAAAAAAATGAAAAACCCTAAAAATCACAAAAAGTGATAAGATAAAAGACCTTTATCTCGGACAGTCTTCAGTTAAGCTAGCCTGGTTTCAGGTTCTTTGTAAGCTAAGTAGTCACGTTGACCGACAGAAGAGATAAAGGGTCATAAAAAATATAAAAAAAACATACAATTTAAAACCATAAAAATATCTTTTACTTTAAAAAGATTCTTGGCAAAGTCGTATCATTCATACCACATCATCCAATAAGTGGCAAAATTAAGAGGGAAAATAAATGCACTAAGAAAAGTATGCATGCACATCATTTTAATAAACCTCCAAAAAATGGGTCTTAGGAGCATTTTTTGGGAAAATTACTGGGACAAATTGCCTATGGCAATTTCCATTTTGGTTCTTCACCCTTTTCTCTTCGTTTTGACATCCTGTGCGTCCAAATCAGACAACCCAGTCAAAAGTTATTCCACTTTCAATATTTGCTGTCACAAAAAATATTTTTGTAGTGCATGCATAAAGCACATTCATTCTAGGATGCATTAGATATCCTTAGACAATAGCGAAAGAGACCCAAGTGCGTTTATAACCTTCCTAGAAGAGATAAGTGCGCTAAGGTATGATGATAACCTTTTGAAAAAAAAAGGGAAACCATCACACTGAAGTGGGTATGGTACTCCTTAAAACATAGGCTTTTGAGAAGATACCAAAGCTATTGTCTAAATCATATTTATCTCACACTAATCATTCATAATAAAAAGCTATAATAAAAATCTCTAAATCATTTAGAAAGTGGCTGGTCTTCTACTTGTTCTCACTCGCGCTCGAAAAGCCAAGAAGATGGGGCAATTAGAGGAGCAGAACCGTATGCTCACCGCCGAGCTTAATGCCATAAAAGAACAAATGGCGCAATTGACAGAGTTAATGTACCAACAATGCTTCCACAATGAGGTCTCTGAGCAACGAATTTTTGCCTTAGAGGAGAGATTAAGGGCATTAGAGGGATACAAATTTGATGTAAAGGAGGTAACCGATGCCGAAAATACTCGATTCCCTCCCAAGTTTAAGAAATCCCACGCATCATTCAAGAAGCCCTTTGGCAAGAAAAAGGAGGGAAGTGTAAATACCATGAACGTTGCCACTCCTTCTTCCTCCTCGCAACAAACCAAGCCACGCAAACAAAAGAGGAAATTCACTTCCATACCTACCTCCTACGAAAGTCTGCTTTTGAAATTGTTGGACGCCAAGCTCCTCGTGCGTGTCCCTCCTAAGAAGATGGAGCCACCATACCCGGAATGGTATAAATCTAATGAAAGTTGTGATTATCATTCAGGCCCTCCAGGACACTCCGTTGAAAACTGTGTGGCCTTAAAGCACAAGGTCCAGAATCTAATAGATGCAGGGTGGATTACCTTTGATGCGTCTACTCCAAAAATGGGTGACCAGCCTCTTTCCAAACCCGAATGAAGGATGGGTTAAGGAAGATCAGCAATTTAGGGCTCATCATTTTGTCATTTAATAAAAATAAACACAAAAAATAGATAATAAAAAAATATATCAAAAAGCTTCCAATGTATCTCTCGTGATCCCCGCCCATGATCACGAGATTTTTTATTAAAGTGGGCTTTGTAAATATTTGCATCTATCAATACAACAAGGCATTTTTCATAATATTCATATGCTTCTCATTCTTTTCTCTCTCATTCCAAAATAATTGAATAAAATCTAAACCCAAATAAGTACCATATAAACAGTCATGTCTGTGATTGAAAGCTCTCTGCGGGATCTAAAAGCCGAAGGCGAATGGATTGAGTCAGACAGTGAGGAGGGGACCATTTCCCCGGACATGCAAAGACTGTTAGAAAAATAAGCTCAATTGATACAGCCCCATAAGGAAAAAACTAAGGCCTTCAATTTGGGACAAGGAGACAATAAGAAAGAAGTAAATGTCGATACCCAAATTGATAATATCAGGGAAGAGGCAATAACACCTTTGCGCTTATTCATGCCTTGTTCTTTCCCTTATACATCAGATAAAGCTGTACTGTGGATATGCACAGAAGAATTGTCTGTCAATAAAGATATCTCCAATATAACCGGCATTGGGGGCACGACGAGAAGCGAAAGAATTTATTCTCCAAGGAGCTACAAGATAATGCTCCTAAAAACAAAGGAAAAATAAAGAAACCGAAGAGGAAAAGGAAAAAAGAATCCAAAGGGAAGATTAAGTAGACCTTTGATTCACGGTGCTAGGGCACTTTCTTCAACGCTCCATCGAAAAATCAAATTCGTGGTAGGCGACAAGTTGATCATGGTTCAAGCTAAAAAAGACATTTGAATCAACAAGCCGTTCACCATACCATAAAATGGATGCGGCTGAAGAAGACATTTGAAAATATGGAAAGACTTCCTAGCAGTTTAAAAGTGGCCCATATAATGAAGAGATATGGATACAGCCCAGACAAGGGCTTGGAGAGGATGCTCAAGGAATAAGAGAGCCACCAGATTTTAAGGATAACCCTTTAAAGAACAACCCTACAAAAGAACAAGTCATACGATGAAAAGGGAAGTCTCCCCTCCGTACCTTAAAAAGACGATCTTCCAAAAAAGAGGGATATTAGCATCAAGGGTAGCATTAGTCATCAGACGTCATTCTTCTGATTCTAAGGGATGTAAACCCAATGACTATTAAAGATCACTCCTCGGGGTGTGCCCGGCCCCCGAGCATCTTTAGGGCACGCATTTCCCTTTGGATTACAAAAGAATGCTATTCTTACTATCTGCTTCTTTTCTTGCTAAACATATCTATACCCCATTAAATAACCAATGTTTAGACAAACGTTTTGTTCCAAAATGCGTCAAAATAATCAAAACGCCATACACAAAATGAAGCCAAAGTTAACATGATTGATTAGCTAGAGACACGAATAAGAAAATCGTGTTTAGACAATGTTTGAGAAAAGAAATTATTATTAAAAGAAGCCCGTCAAGGTCAAAGGCCAAGACAAAAAGATAAAAGGGCAAAATCCTAGGCAGAAAACCCAAAAGGGTGGACTAGGAATGTTAATCAGTCATAAAGTAATCAGCTGAAGACGCTACCTCATTAAAACAAAACGTTTGTTTAAACTAGCCTAAACACCGACCAACCTTGGCTAGCTATTCTTACGTAAACTATTATTTCAAAAAAAAAATCTCACTAAAACACAAGCCTTTGCAATAAATCCCTTTCTTTCTATTCTCTTGACCCTTCATCATAAAACATTCAAGTAATTGACTGGGAAATGTGGAAATATGGTGATCAATAGGAGGATTGAAATCCCTAAAGGAAAGGAAGAGCGGCATTGACATGACAATTGCTCTACATTCAAAAGGATTACTCTTCGGTTATAGCAAAGATCCGAGACGGTAAATCGGTACAGCTAATCATGTTGACAAAAGCACATGCTAATGGAAGTAAATGTAACAGAAGCTAAATGGGTTCGAAGCTGATATGACCAGCTAAACCTTATTAAGAAAAACAGCTGAATGTTATATGTCGGGACAAGCCTATCAAAGGAAAGTAAAAAAGGCTTATGAAAAAAGGTCAACCCTCACATTTACCATAAGAAGGATTTAATGGTAAATAAGTTGCTTCCAGCCCAAAAGGATAAAATTGGAAAATGGGCAGCAAATTACGAAGGACCCTTTGTGGTCAAAAGAGCTTTCTCAGGGGGGGCCCTTATCCTCACCAATATGGATGGAGAGGAACTTCGACACCCAATCAACTCTGATGCGGTGAAGAAGTATTATGCTTGAAGACATTGCTCCAGACTCGTCAGGAATGAAAACAGGCAAAGGGCATCCCTGGGCAAAAGATAGGGTCCATATCCCTCGCTAGGATACGTCCTAGGCAAAAAGTAGAGGTAAAAATAATAAAAAAAAAAGTAAATAAAAAAATAGAGAAACTAAGAGCAATGGTTACTTTAGCCAAAAACCGAAAAGGCGGCTAAAGTAACATTCTTCCAGAAGCAAGCAGTCTGCATAGTCTTCACTCCGAGCTCGAGCATCTCAACCGAAGCAATTAGGAGAACCAGGGGCGAGATATCATAGACATGACTCGTATAAGCCTAAACAAGACATGACCAACCCCGACCACTCATTCTTCTAAATACTTTTGAAATCCTTCTATAAAAGAAATAAAACTTTTGTTAATTATAAATAAAATTCCTTTTCATTTCCTTTCTCTTGACCAAATATTATGGAAATGCCTCTTTATTGATAAATCATAAATATGCGCAAAGACCTTTAATCAAAGATCAAGCATGCATCTAAAAAAGGGAAGCATATAAAAAATAATAAATAACAAATGCCTGCTAGGATATTTTTAGGTAATAATTAGGGTAGCCTGCTAGATCGGAAATCCCAAAAAGAACGGTCTAGGCAAAAGATAAGGCAAAAGCCCCCTAAGATATTCTAGGCAAAAATTAAGGCAGCCCGCTAGATTGAAAACCCATAAAGGGCGGTCTAGGCAAAAAATAGGGCTAAAAACAAGAGATGGATAAAAAGAGGAGCCCATCATCATGGTCATAAAGGAGGAGCCCATCGGCGTATTCATAAGAAGCCAACGGGAGAAGGCCAATTACTTTCTAAATGCATCAAAAATAAATAAACATTAGATTGCATTTAGGACATTCACACACAAAGTAGTTGCATAATACGACTTTGTCAAAATCAAGAAAAATAATTTTCTTCAAACAAGAATAATAAACATGCATATAAGGAGGATAGTCTCCATGCTTGTGATTGAAAATAGAAGGCGCCAAAATCTAGCCTCTAAATGAAAATCAAAATCGCGAAAGGCGAAATCAAAAACCATTTCAGCAAAATAAGGAGCTTCAAGGAAACTAGCTCTAACCTTCTATCCCAATAAAAGAAGGTACATCAACATAGAAAAGCCAATGGAAAGGCTCGATCATCCCCAAACGGATCCTTGCCTACTCCAAAGGCAAAACAAAAATTATTTCATGACTCAGCATCACCACTTGAGTCATCAAACATAAATCATTTAAAGCCTCAATCAACATCCTTCCATCCAAGAAAAAGGAAGTCATCAACGTAGAAAAGCCAACGGAAAGGCTTGATCATCCCCAAGCGGATCCTTGCCTACTCCAGAAGCAAAACAAAAAGATTACCTCACGACTCAGCTTCATCGCCACATGAGTCATCAAGCACACTCATGCAAGAGTCTCCGCTTCATTCCCCAAAGGAGAATAAGGGCTACACAAGAGCCCATCATACGGAGTCAAATCCTCCACATCACCAGGGGGCAACATAAGGAAGAGAAAGAAAAACTTTTCATCCCCTAACGGAGGCCACCACAGAAAAAGGCTGCACGAAAATCCCCAAGAAGAGTATATCAAGAAAAGTCTACAAAAAGAGGAAAACAAGAAAATTTCCATCTTCCAAGCTCAAATAAGAGCTTCACAAAGCCAGGAGCCAAGACTCCATTATCAAAATTTGGATCCCCAGGAAACCGACAGACTCCTCGGCGAATCCCAAAAAAGAAAAAGAAGAAAATCTCTTCGTTCCGCTCAATAAAGAGCCTCACAAAGTCAGAAGCTCAAAACTAATCAAGGATTAGATCCCCAAGAGAAAAATTCCCCAGGGATCACCAAAAAGAAAAGAAAAAATATCTTTTCATCCAAAGAAAAAAGCCAATGTGTACAAAAGGCGCACATACAAATCCATTCCCCAGCAGGAATAAGAGCATAGACAAAGCCAACTCAAATAACAGCCAATAAGGAGTCAAAAACTTCATCCCTCCCTAGGGGGCAATTCAAAATAGATCCCCAGGAAACAACCAAATCCCTGGTGGATCACCAAAAAGAAAATCCCCCAGCAAGCCTACCATCAAAAGGCAAAATACAAAATTCATATCCTCAGGGAGTTAACCATCTAGAACACCCAATAGGAATATCCCCAGCGAAGTGCAAAACCTTCACTCCCAAGAATGCCTAAGGTAAGCAAAAAACTAGTATCCCCAAGAAATGGGAAATCAACCTATAAGAGGTAATACAAGCACAAAGCTTTCAAAAAGCATCCACCTACTCAGAGGTATTATCAAGAACAAATATCCTCAAGTAGAACATCAGCCTATTCAGAGGCAAAAAACAACAAGTAAAAAGCCTTCACCACTATTGAAGCACCCGCCTAATCAAGAGGCACAATAAAAAATCAACAAATCCCCAGTGGATTCCCGCCTAATCAAGAGGCACAACAAAATCCCCAAGTGGATCTTCGCCTAATCAAGAGGCACGATCAATAAGAGAATTCAAAATCCCCAGAGGATTCCCGCCTAAAAAGAGGCAATCGACAAAATCCCCGGCCAAGACCGGATGGCTAAAAAGCCAAAACAATGAAATCCCCGGCAAAAGCCGGATGGCTAAAAGAAAAAGACAAAACAAAGAATCCCCGGCCAAGACCGGATGGCTGAAAGAAAAAGCCAAAACAATGAAATCCCCGATAAAATCCGGATGACTAAAAAGTCAAGAAGAAAAACCAAATCATTCCCCAAGGAATAGGCGCATGATTAAAGACCGTAAGCCGCCAACACTTCTCCGAAAGCCCGTTAAGGGTATGAACTCATCAATCAAAAGATTGAATGAGAAGAACCTAGTCAATATGTAGGTTCGCACCCAGTGGGGGTGTAAAAACCACTAGAGCCTAGTCAATATGCAGGTTCGCACCCAATGGGGGTGTAAAATCCATTAGAACCTAGTCAATATGCAGGTTCACACCCAGTGGGGGTGTAAAAACCACTAGAGCCTAGTCAATATGCAGGTTCTCACCCAATGGGGGTGTAAAATCCATTAGAGCCTAGTCAATATGCAGGTTCGCACCCAATGGGGGTGTAAAATGCATTAGAGCCTAGTCAATATGCAGGTTCGCACCCAATGGGGGTGTAAAATCCACTAGAGCCTAGTCAATATGTAGGTTCGCACCCAATGGGGGTGTAAAATCCATTAGAACCTAGTCAATATGCAGGTTCACACCCAGTGGGGGTGTAAAAACCACTAGAGCCTAGTCAATATGCAGGTTCGCACCCAATGGGGGTGTAAAATCCATTAGAGCCTAGTCAATATGCAGGTTCGCACCCAATGGGGGTGTAAAATCAATTAGAGCCTAGTCAATATGCAGGTTCGCACCCAATGGGGGTGTAAAATCCATTAGAACCTAGTCAATATGCAGGTTCGCACCCAGTAGGGGTGTAAAAACCACTAGAGCCTAGTCAATATGCAGGTTCGCACCCAATGGGGGTGTAAAATCCATTAGAACCTAGTCAATATGCAGGTTCGCACCCAATGGGGGTGTAAAATCCATTAGGACCTAGTCAATATGCAGGTCCGCACCCAGTGGGGGTGTAAAAACCACTAGAGCCTAGTCAATATGCAGGTTCACACCCAGTGGGGGTGTAAAAACCACTAGAGCCTAGTCAATATGTGGGTTCACACCAAGTGGAAGTGTAAAAACCACTAGAATCTAGAAAAAATGCAGATTTGTACCAGGTGGGGGCAGGTACCCACCAAAACCTTAAAAATAAGGTTTTTTACCAGATGAGGGTAGGTACTCATCAAAACTTAGCAAAATGCCTCGGGTAGAGTAAAAATACTCACCTGAAGCATTACAAAAAACGGGTGCAAAGACTTGCTTCTATTAGAGGATAGTTCAGTGTTGAGCACCTCAGAAGTAAGTACCCACAAGAGTTTAGCAAAATGCAAACTCATACCGGGTGAGGGTAGGTACTCACCAAAACCTTGTAAAACAAGGTTCATACCTAGTGGGGGTAGGTACTCACAAAAGTCTAGTAAAATACAGACTTATACCAGGTGAGGGTAAGTACTCACCAGAGCTTTATAAAAGGAGGCTCAAACCAGATAGGGGTTGGTACCTATCAAAATATTTATCATCCGGAGGATCAACGAAAGGAGCAAGATCCGAAGGATAACCGGCAAAGGGTTAACTCCTTCCCCTACCAACTAACTTTGTCGGTATATTAAACCAACAAATTAGTTTGGCAGGTGAAGGGGGGCAGCTGTAGACTCCTAATTTTGCCCGGCCTCTCAAATAAAAGCTAGGGGAATTTCACACAAAGACAAAGTTCACCCGGCTTCCCAAATAAAAGAAAAGAAGACTTCTCGCAATAAGACGGAGGTCACCCATCCACACAATAAAGGCAAAGGAGACTTCCTACACAGAGATAAAGCTCGCCCGACACTTTAATAAAGGCCAAAAAGACTTCCTACATGAAGATAAAGCTTCAACGGACACACATCGGCATCAATCTACGTCCAAAAAAGGAAAGGAAAGCTTCCCAGGGGTCCCAGAACGCGAAAATTGGACTAAACAGGCCGAGACCACCATCCCAGAGTTGGGACGGTCGTCCCAACTGTCATTGTGCAAGTGGGACGCGCGTCCCAAACTTGGGACGGCCATCCCAAACCTCAGGGGGTCCCAGCCTGTGTTAAATTGCATTTGGGACGGCCATCCCAACCCAGACTGACCGTCCCAGATTGGCACAACGTGGAAAACACGTTTGGGACGGCCGTCCCAACCCAGACGGCCATCCCAAAGTTACAGGCGAAAAATGGCTATAAATAGGAGCCTCATTTGTCACACCTCAGACCCCAGACAACTCCAAGACTTGTCTTCTTCTCTCCCTCCTTCGAATGATCTCTCTGATTGCCTTTAATAGGTAACAATCAGTTAAGGAATTTGTATTCCGGCATTTGATTCTTCTAGAAATCTTAGTCGAGTCGAGTCTGGATTTGAGAGGAGAGTTGCTGTAGAGCGAAGGATTGCCGCAAAGCATCCTCTGTATAAAGGACTTATAATATAAAGCTTGCTTCGGAGGTTCTTCTCAATTCTCTTCCCTTTTACTGCTTTATTTACTGCTTTCTGTATGCAATGTAGATAAAACCATGTAGATAGCCATATTTAAATAACTGTACGAATAAAAGAGGGTAATAGCATAATTTCTTATAATCTTTACTTAAATGAATTAATCCGTCATAGGGAACCCGAAAGGGGCGTTGTGGGGTGCTAATACCTTCCCCACACGTAACTAACTCCCTTACCCGACTCTGGTTATAATGGCCAAGTTGGTTTTTATTAAAATCAATGCCTTTTTCTCCTTTTCCAATGTTTATGGTCAAAATATTGGTGGCGACTCCAAAAGAACCCTTTTCGAAAACCTTGCTTCTATTAGAGGATAGTTCAGTGTTGAGCACCTCGGAAGCAATGAACATGTTTTAAACAAAAAACGCAAGTCTCAACCATCTTTTCGCGACCGCTCGCATTAAACGTTCGAGACGTCCCAGGACGTCGGAACGGACGGCGGCGACAAGGCCAGCTAACCATGAGTTCATATTCTTCTAAAGTTGGTACTAAGTCAAACTGCGAAAACTCAAAGCAGTGCAGATTGGGATTCTAGAAGTGGACCAACGCTCTAACAAAAATTGGATCGATGCTGATTTTCAGGAGGTCAAGAATTCTTCCGTAAGATTTCTCAAAATTAGCAATGACCTCTGGCGGCATATATGTACTCAACTGCCTTAACTTCTCTACACGGCATAGAAGGATTTCCACTTTCTTTAACTGTCTATTACCGGATCCCTCCATTATCTAGAAGAAATGAAAAATGCATGATATGAGGATGAGCTCTTGTAAATGCATGCATGTAAGTGTTTGTTTTTCTAAGTATTATCATGTTTTATTCCTAATATGATACATGATAGTACTTGGTTTTTTTCTTTGGAAACAAACTATCTATATGGATGTTTATGAGTTTTGATGAAGAGAGTCCTATATTCGTCTCTTGTTATTTTGATGAAAAAGTTGTAATAATTGTAAGACCTATATCAAGAATCTTTTTATTTTGTAGAAGGTATTTTTATGGCTTTAATTTGTTTCTATATTTTTTTATGACCCTTTATCTCTTCTGTCGATCAACGTGGCTACTTAGCTTGCAAAGAACCTGAAACCAGGCTAGCTTAACTGAAGACTGTCCGAGATAAAGGTTGTTATCTTATCACTTTTTGATTTTTAGGGTTTTTCATTTTTTGTTTGTTATATGATTACCCTATGCTAATGCATCAATACAAATGCAGCAAACGAATGCACACACAATTCATACACCCACGAGCAGAGCCATGCTTATTTAATCACGAGGTAGGGTTTTCCTGCAGAAATGTGCTTGGTTTGGGTGGTTCTAACTGTTCTCACCAAGGCCAAAGGTCCCCAAGATGCCCCCATTATAGGGACCTCTCAATCTCTCAATCCTTGGGTCATGCACGGAACTCCGTGTCGACATCCTTAGACCAAAAGAAGAGAGTTATCACCTTGAGTTGGTGGTTTCCGACAACGGTTGTAGCCCCGTGTGCCAACAAGCCGGTCGTATCTGCCACCCACTCCCTAAAGGTATTCACTCTTGCCCCCGGGTATAGAGGGACTGTTGTGTGCAAGGGTTTTTGTGTGCAATTTATATTTCAAACAATTTGCAGAAATAATCATACAGCTATTATTAAAGCCATACAATAAAACATACAGAAAAGGGTAAAGGCGTAATTTCAAATCTTTACTTAGTTTGAATTTATCCGTCACTAAATGGGATCAACTCTCTAGCTTCCCCAGTGAAGTCGCCATCTGTCGTCGCCGTCCGTTCTGACGTCCAGGGACATCTCGAACGTTTAATGCGAGCGGTTGCGGAAAGATGGTTTAGACTCGCGTTTTGTATTTAAAATATGTTCATTGCTTCCGAGGTGCTCAACAACTGAACTATCCTCTAATAGAAGTAAGGTTTTCGAAAAAGGGGTTCTTTTGGAGTCGCCACCAATGTTTTGACCTTAAACATTGGAAAAGGAAAAAATGTTGATTTTAAGAAAAACCGCACTTGGCCATTATAACCAGAGTTGGGTAAGGGAGTTAGTTACGTGTGGGGAAGGTATTAGCACCCCACAACGCCCCTTTCGGGTTCCCTATGACGGATTAATTCATTTAAGTAGAGATTACAAGAAATTACGCTATTACCCTATTTTATTCGTACAATAAATATGGCTATCTACATGATTTTATTTACATTTCATAAAGCAATAAATAAAGCAGTAAAAGAGAAGAGATTTGAGAAGAACCTCCGTAGCAAGCTTTATATAGCAACTCTGTTACAATAAGGACGCATTTCGGCAGTCCCTCGCTCTACAACGACTCTCCTCACGACAAAACTCGACTCGACTAAAATTTTCTAGAAGAATCGAATGCCGGAATATAATTCCTTAACTGATTGTTACCTATATAAGGCAATCAAAAAGATCATTCGAAAGTGGGAGAGAAGTAGACAAGTGCTCTGAGTTTTCTGGTGTGTCTGAGGTGTCTGAGGTCTGGAAAATGAGCAAATGAGCCTCCTATTTATAGTTTTCGCTGCCTGGAAGTTTGGGACGGCCGTCTGGGTTGGGACGACCGTCCCACTTGAATTTTTAACACATGCTGGGACCCCCTGGGAAGTGGGACGGCCGTCCCACATTCGGGACGCGCATCCCACTTGTCCTAGGTTAGTTGGGACGGCCGTCCCAACTCTGGGACGGTGGTCTCGACCTGTTTTGTCCAGTTTTTTGCGTTCTGGGACCCCGGGAAGCTTTCCTTGCTATTTTTGGACATTGGTTGACGCCGATAGATGTCCATTGAAGCTTTATCTTTATATGGGAAGTCTTCTTGACCCTTATTGAGATGTCGGACGAACTTTTATCTTCGTTTATAGGAGGTCTCTTTGGCCTTTGGATGAACTCCATGTGATTGTAGGAGGTCTTCTTGGTGTTTATTGATAAGCTGGGCGATCTTTATCTTCGTGTGAAGTTTCCCTAGCTTTTATTGAGAGGCTGGGCAAAATTAGGGGTCTACACTGCTGCAAATGTTCATACTGCTAGAACGTCATCTGCTCATCCTACATCTCGCCCTTCCATGGAAGATATGTTGTTCGACATGAATCAAAGAATGCAGGAATATTTCTCTATCTCTCAAGAACGACATCAAGAAATTATTCGATGTATTTTGGATGTAGATGATAAAGTGGGTAATTTAGAGGACAGATTTGACGCCTAGTTTAATAGTGATGAAAGTGAAGAGTTTTAATCTCTTCAACATATTTCTTGTTTGTACTTCATTTTCTTTAATGAATAAAAAAACTTTATTATTGCTTTGATTGAGGGGGAGCTATTTTTCTATCTTATGCACTTATTGAGGGGGAACTTTCCTTTTTTATCATAATCAAAATAGGGGGAGAAATTATTTAAAGCCTCTTATGTTTAATAATTTTAATGTTGTCTGGTATGTTTAACGTTTTTGTTAGCTATGACAGATAAAATAGGTTATTACAAAAGGCTTTAAAGGAAATTTTAATCATCATCAAAAAAGGGGAGATTGTTAAACATACAAGGATATGAAGCTTGCAGATTTTGATGATGATTCAAGAACAAAGGACTTAGAGATTTGAAGACTTGTAATCTTATGTAATAACTATATTTTTATGTTTTTGAGTCTGTAATATTAGAGTCCAAGATAACCAACACATAGACCATCCTTTAAAACCTCTAAAAACTCATTTTTATCAAAAATACACTGTGATAATCGATTATCACTCAGGATAATCGATTATTACAGAAAGAAAATTGTTTTCAGGAATAGCTCATTGTGATAATCGATTATCACTCAAGATAATCGATTATCACAGGCAAATAATCGATTATTTGGCCAAATAATTGATTTTCTTGGTCCTATTTTGCTCCACTGCGAAAATGGCTCTGGAATAATCGATTATCACTCAAGATAATCAATTATTTACGTCCGTTATGAGTTTTGAAATTCAAATCTGGACCAATTTACGAAAACCCTATTCCCAATTCTTCTATTTTCGAAAATCAATATTTCCTATACCTTATTCTCTCTACTTAAGGTTCTCTAAGGCTCTATGAAAATTAACAAACCTTTTTCATACAAAAAGTTAAGAGTTGTGACTGCGAGAACTTTCTGTAGGGAAGAAAAAGGGGCTTTTGAAAACCTAGTGTGGGCTAGAAGCGATAAGAATCACTAAGTGGGTTTCTTGGTGGATTGTGTGATGTGTCGTCTCTAGGAAAAGCTGTTCTTCATCCTTTGTGGATTCAAAGGAGGTATTCATCTCTTGTGTGACTCAAGAGAGGTGTTTTCTATTCCTTATCTTTTCAATTTGTAATCTGTTGTAAAACTGTGATTACAGTGATAGCGTTAATCCTCTTTTTGAGTGATTAGCAACTGGACGTAGGGTCTTTTGATCCGAGCCAATATAAATCAACTGTGTAATCCTCTTTCCCTTGTCAGTTTTACTTTACAACGCATTTTAAACGGTAAAATTTGGGAAAAATTTTAAAACCCTAATTTTTGTTTAAGAAACCAATTCACCCCCCTCTTGGTTTTTGTCCATAAATGCAAACATTCCATTGCACAATTCTAACACCCAAGAGGATCCTTGCTTACTTCGCAGGTAATAAAAGATTACCTCATGACTCAGCATCGCTGCCACATGAGTCATTAAGCATATTCATCCAGAGTCTCCGTCATACTTCCCAAAGGAGAATAAGGACTTCAAAAGTCCATAAACAACTAAGGATTCAAAATTCTCGTCTCCCCAAGTGGTTCAATAAAAAAGAGAAAATCCTTCATTCCCCCAGGGGGCAAATAAAAAAAGAAAGAGTATCCCCAGTGAGCCTATCAGCAAAGGAAAAACTACAAGTTTATACCCTCAAGGAATTATTTGCCTATCCAACATGGATATTCCCCAGTGGAATACATAAGCAAGATCTGGCAAGCAAAGAGCCAATATCCCCAGAAAGGGAAGCCAACCTATTCAGAGGTAATACAAGCCAAACATAAAGTCTACATCACTATTGAAGCATCTGCCTACTCAAGAGGCATTAAATAAAAAATCAACAAATCCTCAGTGGACTCCTGCCTAAGTCAAGAGGCAATCATCAATAATCCTCGACAACCAATAAGTCGGATGACTATCAAAGAAAAGCCAAAAATAAAGAATCCCCGACAACCAACAAGTCGGATGCCTATTAGAAAAAAGACAAACACAAAGAATCCCCAGCAAACCGAATGACTAACCAGAAAAATCAAAAACAAAATTCTCAAATAACTACTTCCCATGGAGTTGGCGCATGACCAGAAACAGTAAGTTGCCAGCACATTTTCAGTCCAGAACCAGATGAGGGTTCATACTCTTCAGCCACAGGATTGACTACCAAAAGGAGCATCCTCGGGTTTCAATGTCATAAATCGACAGAACCTTACAGAAGGGGGTTTGCACCTAATAAGCCTTACAGAAGGGGGCTTATCATCCATGAAGGTCTTACAGAAGGGATTCCTCAAACTAGTAGAGTCTTACAGAAGGGGGCTCATCAATTTTCAACCTAGTGGGGGTTTGTACTCACAAGAACCTTACAGAAGGGGGTTCGGACCTGGTGGGGGTTGGTACTCACAAGAGTCTTACAGAAGGGGACTCGGACCTAGTAGGGGTTTATACTCACAAGAACCTTACAGAAGGGGGTTCAGACCTAGTGGGGGTTGGTACTCACAAGAGTCTTACAGAAGGGGACTCAGACCTGGTGGGGGTTAGTACTCACAAGAGTCTTACAGAAGGGGACTCAGACCTGGTGGGGGTTTGTACTCACAAGAATCTTACAGAAGGGGTTCAAACCTTGTGGGGGTTGGTACTCACAAGAGTCTTACAGAAGGGGACTCGGACCTAGTGGGGGTTTGTACTCACAAGAGCCTTACAGAAGGGGGTTCAGACCTGGTGGGGGTTGGTACTCACAAGAGTCTTACAGAAAGGGACTTGGACTTGGTGGGGGTTTGTACTCACAAGAGCCTTACAAAAGGGGGTTCGGACCAGATGAGGGGTCATTCTCATCAAATCGGGTAGGGGTTTGTACCTATCAAACTATTCATCATGCAGAGGATCAACAACTTCAGTAAAGGAGCATCCAAAGGATGACTGGGCAAGAGGGTTAACTCCTTCACCCACCAACTAATCTCATAGGCACACTAAGCCACCAGTTAGTTAGGCAGGTGAAGGGGGGGCAGCTGTAGACCCCAAATCTTGCCCGACCTCTCAATAAAGATCAGAAGACTTCTGCTCTGAAGGTGGGTAAAGCTTTGGTGGGCATCTAACAGCATCAACCGACTTTCGTCTAAAGAAAGGAGAGCTATTCTCACTAGTGCAAAAAGGGGCTTTTACGTCAGGTATTTAGGGCTTTTTACGTCGTATTTAAGTCTGACGTTAAAACGGGAGACGTAAATTTATGTCGGACCCTTTAGCCCGACGTAGATTTACGTCAGTTATCAAGACCCGACGTAATTTTGCGTGGCATATACCACTAAACAGACGTAAAAACTTTCGAAAATAAAAAAAAAAACAGCAAATTTACGTTGCATATGGAATATGCGACGTAAATTTGTTGTTTTTTTTTAAATTGGGTTTATTTATTCTGTTTTACAACTAAAACCTGTAAATATTACAACCAGACAGTCCAGAGGTTCAGTTTTCTTTAGCTAGTAAATTAAAAATATAATATTATATAATTCAAACTACATAATAAAACAATATAATACAAACATACAAACTAAAAAATCTATTACAAACTAAAAGTTAATACAAACTAAGCTACCTAAACTATATAATACACACAATATAATATGAACAAGAACTTAAAAAATTATGTACTAGAATTGTTGAACAAAAAATTTTGCCCATTGTTCTCTAATTTGTGTAATATCGGATTCTGGTAATGGAGATGGATCTTGAAATACCTGAAACATGAATTTGACTCTTGTAAACATGCAACATGAATAAAGTTAAATAAACTTAACTAATGTTAAAAGTAATTACCTCCGTCCAAGAATCAATTAAACCCGCACAAATTATGGCTCTCATCCAATACATTACATAGTAACCACATTCAAACGAGTCTGTTTGCTTATTACACTCGAAATGATGAAAAAAACATAATATTATTTTCAAAATTTAAATACAAACAATAATTATGGTATTCACTTATATAAATAAGTTTCTAACCTTAGGATAAATGAACTGCAAAGTCTTTGTTCTAGGTTTTCCACTTAGAACATTAGTTCCAGAAACGATTCTAAGTGAAAAAAGTCATATATTATTCAATATGTATTCACAATTTAAAAATATAATTAATGAATAAAAGATAAAGTTACCCTTGTAATAAGCTTTTCATTTCTTGACTCGGTTTCGATGTAATGAACAAAACCACACCACGATGTAATCCCGGGCATGATTACAATTAACTGCCAATGGGACCTACATTGTATGACATAAAAATTAGTTACAAAAATATAAATTAAAATACTAACCCTTCAATGTATGGAGCCAAATATATATGTCTTTTTGAGTCACTCATCCATGTTTGCATATATTGTTGGATTCCAACCTTTGTATTTCCAGATTTTTTGATGGATTGAGGCTCAAGAAATCCGTATACTTCGGATTTTTCTTGTTCCACACTCAATTTGTCAAGGTACCTAAAACAATTAATTATAAGTTGAATATAATTATTATAATCTTAGAAACATAAATGAGAATGACTTACATTGCCCACAATTGTATGATGGAAATGTTTAACATGCAATTTCCCCAAGCAATTTCTAAAGCATCGGGCAAGGAAATGTATAATGGAACACTGGAATTGTCAATTCCAAACACTCTAACATCCCATTGTATCTGACACTGGTCTCTTCCTCAACCGTGGTAATATGGTCAACAACATAGAGATGGGATCATCATCACATTCCGTCAGATCCTCATCAATAATAGGTTGTTTTTTATGCTTAGCACGACGCAAGTCCTCCTAAACAAATGATAACAATTAATTAAACATTTATATAATTATAATACTAGAAAAGAGAAAATAGACAATATATATATATATATATATATATATATATATATATATATATTACCTTGGTCTGTGCTGATAGTGACATAACTAAACGTCTTGGCCAAGCCAAGAATGTCCCGCTTGCCTGCCCCACTAATTGAATCTCTTCATTAGGAAAAGGCACTGGAGCATTAGCATCATGAACTTCATCAACTACTACTCGTGTCCAGTCTGCCTGTAGAGGGACACCATGGATGGTTAAGCCACCCTCAAAAACTCGACCAATAGCCACTAGACGCGGGGGGTCATCTTCAACATATAACTCACACTAGTGTGATGCATCAGTCTGAAGATATTCTCCTGAATGATCAGCAGCAGTAGCAGCACAACTCCCTTTAATGCTGACTCGAACAACATCATGTTCAATTGTTTGAGGTGTTCCTTGAGTCTGTTGCTGAGAGCGGGCGAGAGATTCAATTTTCTCATCAAACTCTTGCTGCAAGGAATGCCTTATTTGATTTAACTTTTCTTCAAACTGCATCTCCATTTTATGCAAGGCCTCCTGGCTGCAAGAGTCAGCAGTGGTCCTTCGTGATGTTGGACCAAAGTAATCACGAAGGCCCCAGGTTCCACCAGCACCATGCACACATCCTGAGTAATCTGGTTTTCCTATGGCTGTCGCCAATATATCTTGTCGACCATGAGGATTAAATGATCCTTGGCTGGTCTGCTCAACTAAATCATCCTACAACACATTAACAATAATTAAGTCATACACTAACTTTCACATTAGAATCAATTCAAATTGACATTATAACTTACGATTTTCTGAGCAATGATTCGTGCAGACTCAGAAGTCATTTGTCCATCAGATTTTGTCCGGGCTGCCTTCCACATCTGATAGCGAGGGGGTGGAGATGCAAGGTCAGTAGAATCAACTCCTGCCGACTCTTCTCTGGATTTCATGAGACGTTGCTCCAATAATGCATACCCTCCTCGTGACAATACATGGGGTGCATCATTCAACCTCGACGTTGTTGGGCAGCACGTCTTTTATCCTCGCCAAGAGGGGTCCATTCGGCTGGCACAAAACCGTAACCAATCCTCCTCACTAATTTGATACTTTAGACAGGGAGATTCATCTTGAAACTTTCCAAATACATACTCCCATGTCAAGAAAGTCTTAAAGTCCCTCCATCTAATGGCAATGGAGGATAAAATCTTTTTCCTCATCACCTCGGTGTTAGGAACATCAAAATTTTGTCGTGAAATGACCAATAAATGTTAAATTCAATTAATAATGATATATAAAGTATTCAACAAATATAGAAATACCTGAACATCCTGCCACATGAGGTTCTTCTCGGTTTCCTCTACATCATCCCAAGATGGAGTAGTAATCGGAACATGGTGTCGAGCTAGTAGTCCCAAATAGCTCTTAAACTTAGCAGCATTTGGGCCGGATGCCTTACCGAACGTGGATCAACTTCAACTTCAGCTTTCTCTCTAGTTACCCTCCTTGCCGTCAACCCCTTTAACCGAGTGACAGATCTACCTTTATCACCACTTCCGCTCCTCGCCACTCGCCACTACCACTACCAAGTACCAGCTGTGGAATCCGACATATCCCGAAAAACAATATGAAGTCAACATACTTTATAAGTTTGAATAAAAAGAACTAGAAAATGTGAAGATAAACACCTATTATGTTGGTATGTTTTCCCATATCCCTTCATCATGATCACTTCGAATTGCATGTATGTCATCAACTTCATTGTCAACTATGTCATCAAATGGTCTACTTGAAAATGAAGGTGTTTCATGTATATCTAGAGACTCATCTTCATGAATTCTGTGCATGCTTCTTCCTTCAAGGACAATTGACCATCTCTCATTACATGGATCCTTGACATAAAATATTTGTCTCGCTTGATATGCCAAAATAAAAGGTTCATCCTTATACCCAACTTTACTCAAATCAACCAAAGTAAATCCTAGGTCATCTGTTCGCACACCCGTATTCCCTTCAACCCATTTACACTTGAAGACAGGCACCCTAAAAGTAACATAATCAATTTCCCATATCTCTTGTATGACCCCAAAATAACTCATAGAAGCTGTGATAGGATTTTTGTCTTTAGAACTAGAAAAATGCATAGATTCAACTTGAATTGTGACCCCACTATTTTGTACTCTACCTTTATCATCTTCTATTTTTGAGTAGAAACAATAGTTATTAATGTCATACCCACCAAATGTAATGACATCACTATTAGGCCCACAAGCAAGTCTCAAAAGTGTTTCTGAAGCATTAATCTCAACATATACCCTTTTTTTAAACCAAGAAAGGAAATTTTTGTTATGTTCATTCAATACCCATTTTTCATTCATTCGTGGATGTGTTGCCTTTATTTCAGTTATGTGTTGTAATATGTAAGGGATTACTTCATCAGTGTTGTTCAATATGTATAAATGTGCTTGGTCAACTTCTTTCCGACTAACATTTTTAATCTTTAAATTTCGAGTACCCTTACCTTCACATCTTCCATCATGTCTCATCTTAGGAATACCTATTGGTTCTGATTTTGACATGTATCCTAAACAAAACTCAATGGCTTCTTCTGCAATGTACCTTTCCACAATAGAAGCTTCTGGCCTGTACTGATTCTTCACATATCCTTTTAAGATCTTCATGTATCTCTCAACAGGATACATCCATCTAAGAAAAATTGGACCACATAATCGAATTTCCCTAACCAAATGGACTATCAAATGCACCATGATATCAAAAAATGAAGGGGGAAAATACATTTCTAACTGGCACACTATTACAATTGCTTCATTTTCTAATTCATCTAACTTTTTTGGATCAATTACCTTTTTACAAATGGCGTTGAAAAACAAACATAACCGAGTAATAGCAATTCTAACGAAGTTGGTAAGATGTTTCAAATCGCCACTCGGTAAAAGTTGTTGCATCAACACATGACAATCATGAGACTTTAAACCAACTAATTTCAACTCTTGCATAGACACAAGACTCTTAACATTTGAGGAGTATCCTTGTGGCACTTTGACCTCATGTAAACACTCACAAAAGCTTCTCTTTTCTTTCTTTGATAGAGTATGACAAGCTGGAGGTAAGTAAGTGCGTTTTCCAACCGATTGTGGATGTAATTCGAACGTATACCCATGTCTCGCCAAATCTTGTCTTGCTTTTATTCCATCTTTTGTCTTTCCTTTTATGTTAAGCAATGTCCCAATTATACTATCACAAACATTTTTTTCAACATGCATCACATCTATACAGTGTCTAACTTCCAACTTACACCAATAAGGAAGATTGAAGAATATAGACTGCTTCTTCCAAATGTTTTTCTCATTGGATTTCTTTTGGGTCTTTCCAAACACAATATTAATATTTTTCACTTGCTCATATACTTGTTCACCATTGCGTGGTACTGATGCAATTGCATTCTCCTGACATCCATTAAATGCTTTCTTCATTTTACGATATGGATGATTAGCAACTAGAAACTTTCTATGCCTATTGTACGCAGTTTTTTGTCCATGTTTCAATTGGATATAACTTGTGTCTTCTTGACATAAAGGACACGCTAAATGACCTTTCACACTATAACTGCTCAAATTACCATATGCTGGAAAATAATTTATAGTACAAAATAACATTGCACGCAACCTGAAATTCACTTCGTGATATGAATCAAATACATCCACTCCTGTTTCCCACAACATCTTCAAATCATCAATTAAAGGACGAAGATACACATCTATGTCATTTCCTGGTTGTCGAGGTCCTGGAATCATCATAGATAACATCATATATTTTCTCTTCATGCATAACCAAGGAGGCAAATTGTAAATGATCAACATAACTGGCCATGAACTATGTTTACTACTGAAATTTCCATAAGGATTCATCCCATTTGTAGCTAATCCAATTCTCAAGTTTCTTGGCTCTGCACCAAATTCTGGAAAGGTTTCATCAATCCTTTTCCATTGTGGAGAATCAGTTGGATGTCGAAGAAGATTGTCACATTTTCTACCATTTGCATGCCATGTCAAGTTTCTTGCATCTTCTTTTATGGCAAATAATATTTTAAACCTAGGTATAATTGGCAAATACCATAACACCTTAGCAGGGGGACCATCTAGTTCTTCCTCACCACTACTTTCCTCAACTTTGTTTTTGAACCTCGACAAACCACATGTCGGACACATCTTTAATTTAGCAAAATCATTTCTGTACAATATACAATCATTAGGACATGCATGTATTTTCTTGTACTCTAAACTCATTGGACATAATATCTTCTTTTCCTCATAGTTACGAATAGGTAATGTATTATCTTCAGGAAGCATCTCCTTCAACAACTCCAATAATTCGGTGAAACTTTTATCAGTCCATCCATTTCTTGCTTTTAAAGTAAACAATTTTAAAGTTGCTGATAATCTTGTAAAACTACATCCTATGTACAATTGTTGCGCAAAATCAGATTTCAAAGAATCATATAGATGTGCTATCATAAAATTTTCTTCACCAATATCACGTATCATATCCTCTAGATTATCATCCATCCCTTCATCAAAATTGTCTGTAGTTGACACAGTTGGGATGTCTAATATTTCTCCATGCCATGTCCATATTGTATAACTCTTAATAATACCATAAACAAACAAGTGATCACGTATATCCTCAAGTTTATGACGAATTTGATTCAAACAACGAACACATGGACAATAATATGTCCCTTTCATAGCTTTTCCATTTTCACTAGCAAATATCAAAAATTCCTCAACTCCCTTTTCGTACTCTTCACTAATACGACATGCATTCATCCAACTTCGATTCATATTATGTTATAAAGTTTCGTCACTCCTAGAGATGTAAAAATTATATGTAAAAAGAAATTAATATACAAACAACAAAGCACGTTCCAACAACAATGGAGTGTGTAAACCGAATGCACTCAAACAAATAAACAAATAATTACATTCCAATAACAATCCAGTGGAGACATTCATACTATAACGTGATTGAGATCCCCAAAAAAATCACGGATTCAATGTAAACATATAGCAATGACATAGAACAGTGACCTCGAGTGTAGACGAAAAATGATTTCAAACTCGAATCCAATCGGGGAGGAATATCAAGTTCGTCAAATGACACACAATGTAGATGTTTTTCACTGTAAAACTGATCGAAAATGGTGTGCAGAGGTAGCTGTTGTCGTCGTTCTCGTCGTCGTTGCCAAAAACCCTGGTTGCGCGAGACGAGGGAGTGTGCCAGGGAGGGAATAAAAGAGACTTTTTACGTCGCGCATCCCAGCACGCGATGTAAAAAGCCCTTTTTTACGTCGCACCTAGGTGGCGCGACGTAAAAGAGGCTTTTTACGTCGCGTGCTGGGGTGTGCGACGTAAAAGTTTTGTCCCTTATTTACAAAATTGCCACCGCGTTTTATTTATGTCGAATATTTTTACATGTGACGACAATTGGGTGACGTAAAAGCCCTTTTCTGCACTAGTGTCTGAAGCAATTAAATGCAAAATTTGGAGAAAACACTCGAGACAGTCGTCCCAAAGTCGAGACAGCCATCCCAAGTGGATGAGATGTGCGTCCCAAGGGCCAGATGCGAATCCCAACTAATTTTCTCCCCTCAGATGGCCGTCCCAAGGGCCAAACGACCGTCCCAGGCTGTTGAGACGGTTGTCCCACCTTTCTGAGGCTGAGATGGCCATCCCAGAGTCTTGGCAGCGAAAAACTATAAATAGAGGGCCCATTTGTAGCTTTTTCACACACTTCTACACCCCTTCACTTTTCTCTACTCTTCTACTTCTCGAATGATCTTTCCGATTGCCTATAAGGTAACAATCGGTTAAGGAAATCTCTTTTGAGATATCCAACATTCGATAGTCTAAAATTCTTTTCTTGTATTCAAGAGAGGAGAGTCCTTGTAGTGCAGGAGGATAGCCAAAAAGCATCCTCAGAGTTGAAGATTTGTAATAAAAGCTTGCTTTGGAGGTTATTTTCACTACTCTTCTCTTTTATTTCTTTATTTACTACTTTCTATGGGCAATAGAAAATAGGATCATGTAGATAGTAATTTTAATACTGTGTAATAAAATATGGTAATAACGTAATTTCTCTTAATCTTTATTTTATGAATTAATCCATCATAGGGAACCCAAAAGGGGTATTGTGGGGGTGCTAATACCTTCCTCACACGTAACTAACTCCCTTACCTAACTCTGGTTATAATGGCCAAGTTTGGTTTTTCTTAAAATCAATGTCTTTTTTTTATGCTTTTCCAATGTTTATGGTAAAAACATTGGTAGCGACTCCATAGAACCCTTTTTACGAAAACCTTGCTTTTATTAGAGGTTAGTTCGGTTGTTGAGCACCTCGAAAGCAATTATCATATTTTTTACAAAAACGCGAGTCTAAACTATCATATCGTGACCGCTCGCATAAACATTTGAGATGCCCCGAGACGTCGGAATGGACGGCGGTGACAAGGGTAAGAGCATAATTTCTTTAGTTTTCATTTTATAAACTAGTCCGTCATAGGGAACCCGAAAGGGGCGTTGTGGGGTGCTAACACCTTCCCCACATGTAACTAACTCCCTTACCTGACTCTGGTTGTAATGGCCAAAGTTGGTTTTTTCTAAAACCACTGCCTTTTTATCTTTTTTAGTGTTTAAGGTCAAAACACTGGTGGTGACTCCATAGAACCCTTTTCGAAAACCTCGTTCTTAAGATCAGTTCGATTATCAGACATCTTAAAATGTTGACCATTTTTAAAAATACGCAAGTCATATCAAAGCCATCGCATCGCTCCGACCACCTCTTTTGACAGTAGGGACAAATGGCGACTCTACTGGGGAAGCTAGAGAGTTGATCCCATTTAGTGATGGACTAGTTTAATAATTAAAAACTTGAAATTATGCTTTTACCCTTCCTTGCTTTATAACATGCTTTACTGTTTGGATTTAATAATTGTTGTATGTTTATTTTCTACAAATGTTTGAAATAACAATTGTACACAAACCTTTGCACACAACAATCCCTTTATACCCAGGGGCAAGAGAGAGTACACATAGGGAGTGTAGACCCCTAATTTTGCCCGGCCTCTCAAAATAAAGGCTAGGGAAACTTCACACAAAAGTAAAGTTCACCCGGCTGCATATCAAAAACCGAGAAAGACCTCCCGCAACAAGACGGAGTTCACCCATCCACACAATAAAGACTAAAGAGACTTCCTACACGAAGATAAAACTCACCCGACATCTTAATGAAGGCCATGAAGACTTCCTATATGAAGATAAAGCTTCAATGGACACACATCAGCATCAAACGACGTCCAAAAAAGGAAAGGAAAGCTTCCCGGGGGTCCCAAAACGCAAAGACAGGCCAAGACAGGTTGGGACAGCCGTCCCAAACTGGGACGGCCGTCCCAAACGCCAAAATGCAAGTGAGACGCACGTCTCACCTTTGGGACGCGCGTCCCAAACCCCTAAATTCAAATGGGACGGCCGTCCCAAACACAACAGGCCGTCCCAACTTGGCTCAGTGCAAATTTTGCAGTTGGGACGACCGTCCCAACCCAGACGGCCGTCCCAAGTTTCCAGGCAGCGAAATCTATAAATAGGAGCCTCATTTGTCATTCTCCACACCCCAGACAACTCCTAGACTTGTCTTCTTCTCTCCCTCTTTCGAATGATCTCTTTGATTGCCTTCAATAGGTAACAATCAGTTAAGGAATTTGTATTCCGGCATTCGATTCTTCTAGAATATTTTAGTCGAGTCGAGATTATTTGAGAGGAGAGTCATTGTAGAGCGAAGGATTGCCGCAAAGCATCCTCTGTGTAAAAGACTTATAATATAAAGCTTGCTTCGGAGATTCTTCTCAATTCTCTTCTCTTTTACTGCTTTATTTATTGCTTTTTGTATGCAATGTAGATAAAATCATGTAGATAGCCATATTTAAATACTGTACGAATAAAAGAGGGTAATAGCGTAATTTCTCGTAATCTTTACTTAAATGAATTAATCCGTCATAGGGAACCCGAAAGGGGCGTTGTGGGGTGCTAATACCTTCCCCACACGTAACTAACTCCCTTACCCGACTCTGATTATAATGGCCAAGTTTGGTTTTTATTAAAATCAATGCCTTTTTCTCCTTTTCCAATGTTTATGGTCAAAAGATTGGTGGCGACTCCAAAAGAACCCTTTTCGAAAACCTTGCTTCTATTAGAGAATAGTTCAGTGTTGAGCGCCTCGGAAGTAATGAACATATTTTTAACTAAAAACGCGAGTCTCAACCATCTTTTCGTGACCGCTCGCATTATCGTTCGAGATGTCCCAGGACGTCGGAACGGACGGCGGCGACAGATGGCGACTCCACTGGGGAAGCTAGAGAGTTGATCCCATTCAGTGACGGATAAATTCTAACTAAGTAAAGATTTGAAATTACGCCTTTACCCTTTTCTGTATTTTTTGTATGGCTTTAATAACTGTTGTATGATTACTTCTGCAAATTGCTTGAAATATAAATTGCACACAAAAACCCTTGCACACAACAATCCCTCTATACCCGGGGGCAAGAGTGAATACCTATAGGGAGTGGGTGGCAGATACGACGGGCTTGTTGGCACACGGGGCTACAACCGTTGTCAGAAACCACCAACTCAAGGTGATAACTCTCTTCTTTTGGTCTAAGGATGTCGCCACGGAGTTCCGTGCATGACCCGAGGACTGAGAGATTGAGAGGTCCCTATAATGGGGGCACCTTGGGGACCTTTGGCCTTGGTGAGAACAGTTAGAACCGCCTAAACCAAGCACGTTTCTGCAGGAAAACCCTACCTCGTGATTAAATAAGCGTGGCTCTGCTCGTGGATGTATGAATTGTGTGTGCATACGTTTGCTGCATTTGTATTGATGCATTAGCATAGGGTAATCATACAAAAAAAAATGAAAAACCCTAAAAATCACAAAAGTGATAAGATAAAAAACCTTTATCTCGGACAGTCTTCAGTTAAGCTAGCATAGTTTCAGGTTCTTTGTAAGCTAAGTAGCCACGTTGATCGACAGAAGAGATAAAGGGTCATAAAAAATGTAAAAACGAATGAAAGCCATAAAAACTCCTTTTTATAATAAAAAGATTCTTGGCAAAGTCGTATCATTCATACCATATCATCCAATAAGTGGTAAAACTAAGAAAATAATTGCAGCATGCACATCATTTTAATAAACCTCCAAAAAATAGGTCTTAGGAGCGTTTTTTGGGAAAATTACCGGGCCAAATCCCCTTCGGGATTTGCAAAACTTGTTCTTCACCCTTTTCTCTTCATTTTGACATGCTGTGCGTCCAAATCGGACAACCCAGTCAAAAGTTATTCCACTTTCAATATATGTTGTCATAAAAAATATTTTTGTAGTGCATGCATAAAGCACATTTATTCTAAGATGCATTAGATATCCTTAGACAATAGCGAAAGAGACTCAAGTGCGTTTATCACCTTCCTAGAAGAGATGAGTGCGCTAAGGTATGTTGGAAACCTTTAAAAAAAAGGAAGTTAGCACACTGAGGTGGGTATGGTACTCCCTTAAAACATAGGCTTTTGAGAAGATACTAAAGCTATTGTCTAAGACATATCTATCCCACACTGATCATTCATAATAAAAAAAAATATAATAATAAAAATCTTTAAATCATTTAGAAAGTGACTGGTCTTCTACCTGTTCTCACTCACGCTCAAAAAGCCAAGAAGATGGAGCAATTAGAGGAGCAGAACCGTATGCTCACCGCCGAGCTTAATGCCATAAAAGAACAAATGGCGCAATTGACAGAGTTAATGTACCAACAATGCTTCCATAATGAGGTCTCTGAGCAACAAATTTTTGCTTTAGAGGAGAGATTAAGAGCATTAAAGGGATACAACTTTGATGTAAAGGAGGTAACCGATGTCGAAAATACTCGATTCCCTCCCAAGTTTAAGAAATCCCACGCATCATTCAAGAAGCCCTTTGACAAGAAAAAGGAGGGAAGTGTAAATGCCATGAATTTTACTACTCTTTCTTCCTCTTCGCCATCAGCTGGACAGTCACGCAGACAAGAGAGAAAATTCACTCCAATCCCAAACTCTTATGGAAGTCTGTTTTCAAAATTATTGGATGCCAAACTCCTCGTGCGTGTCCCTCCCAAGAAAATGGAGCCACCATACCCGGAATGGTATAAAGCTAATGAAAACTGTGATTACCATTCAGGTTCCCCTGGACACTCCGTTGAAAACTGTATGGTCTTAAAGCACAAAGTCCAGAATCTAATAGAGGCAGGATGGATTACCTTTGACGAATCTACTCCAAAGGTGGACGACCAACCCTTATCAAAGCCCGAATAAAGGACGGGATAGGGAGGACCAGCAATTTAGGGCTCATCATTTTTGTCATCTCCAAAAAATATACGTATATAATAAATATAATAAATATAAAAAAAATATAAAAATAAAAAATATTCAAGCTTCCGATGTATCTCTCGTGATCCTCGCGCCATGATCACGGGATTTTTGGTTAAAGTGGGCTTTGTAAATATTTCTTTTGTCAATACAATAAGGCATTTTTTCATAATATTCATATTCTCTTTCATTCTTTTCTCTCTCACACCTTTAATAAAGAAATCTAAAACAAAGCATAACCATACAGTCATGTCTGTGATTGAAAACTCTCTGTGGGATCTGAAAGCCGAAGGCGAATGGATTAAGTCAGACAGTGAGGAGGGGACCATTTCCCCGAACATGCAAAGACTGTTGGAGAAAAGAAGCTCAATTGATACAGCCCCATAAGAAAAAACTGAGGCCATTAATTTGGGACAAGGAGATAATAGGAAAGAAGTAAACATTAGCACCCAAATTGATAATATCAGCGAAGAGGCAATAACACCTTTGCACTTATTCATGCCTTGTCCTTTCCCTTATACATCAGATAAAGTTGTACTATGGATATGCACAAAAGAATTGTCCGTCAATGAAGATATCTCCAATATAGCCAACATTGGGGGCAGGATGATAAGCAAAAAAAAATTTATTCATCCAAGGAGCTACAAGATAATGCTCCTAAAAACAAAGCAAAAATAAATAAACCGAAGAGGCAAAGAAAAAAGAATCCAAGGGGAAGATTAAGTAGACCTTGGATTAACGGTGCTAGGGCAGTTTCTTCAACGCTCCACCGAAAAATCAAATTCGTGGTAGGCGACAAATTGATCATGGTTCAAGTTAAAGACTACATTCGAATCAGCAAACCGTCTACCATACCTTAAATGGATGCGGCTGAAGAAGACATTTGAAAATATGGAAAGACTTCCTAGCAATTTAAAAAGTGGCCCATATAATGAAGAGATATGGATACAGCCCAGACATGGGCTTAGAAAGGATGCTCAAAGAATAAGAGAGCCACCAGATTTTAAGGATAATCCTTTAAAGTACGACCCTACAAAAGAACAAGTCGTACGATGAAAAGGGAAGACTCCCCTCCGTACCTTAAAAAGACGATCTTCCAAAAAAGAGGGATATTAGCGTCAAGGATAGCATTAGTCATTAAATGCCCTTCTTCCGATTTTCAGGGATGTAAACCCAATGACTATTAGAGATCACTCCTCGGGGTGTGCCCGACCCCCGAGCATCTTTAGGGCACGCATTTCCCTTTGAATTACAAAAGAATGCTATTCTTACTATCTGCTTCTCTTCTTGCTAAATATGTCTATACTCCATTAAATAACCATGTTTAGGCAAACGTTTTGATCCAAAATGCGTCAAAACAATCAAAGCGTCATAGACAAAATAAAGTCCGCTAGGTATCCCAAAAAATAAAAAGGGGAACCTAGACAAAAGTTAGGACACAACACAAACATCCTAGGCTGAAAACCCAAAAGGGTGGACTAGGAATGTTAATCAGTCACAAATAGGCAACTGAAGATGCCGCCTCATTAAAACAAAACGTTTGTTTAAACTAGCCTAAACACCGACCAACCTTGGCTAGCCATTCTTACAAAAACTATTATCTCAAAACAAAAATCTCACTAAAACACAAGCCTTTGCAATAAATCCCTTTCTTTCTATTGTCTTGACCCTTCATCATAAAGCATTCAAGTAATTGACTGGGAAATGTGGAAATATGGTGATCAATAGGAGGATTGAAATCCCTAAAGGAAAGGAAGAGGGGCATTGGCATGACAATTGCTCTACATTCGAAATGATTACTCTTCGGTTATAGCAAAGATCCGAGACGGCAAATCGGTACAGCTAATCATGTTGACAAAAGCACATGATGATGGAAGTAAACTTAACAGAAGTTGAATGCGTTCGAAGCTGATATGACCAGCTAAACCTTATTAAAGAAAAACAGCTGAATGTTATATGACGGGACAAGCCTATCAAAGGAAAAGTCAAAAAGGCTTATGAAAAAAGGTCAACCCTCACATTTACCATAAGAAGGATTTAATGGTAAATAAGTTGCTTCCAGCCCAAAAGGATAAAATTGGAAAATGGGCAGTGAACTACGAAGGACCCCTTGTGGTCAAATGAGCTTTCTCGGAAAGGGCTCTTATCCTCGCCAATATGGATGGAAAAGAACTTCGACACCTAATCAACTCCGGTACGGTGAAGAAGTATTATGCTTGAAGACATTGCTCAAGACCCGTCAGGAATGAAAATCCGCAAAGGACATTCCTGGGCAAAAGATAGGGTCCATATTCCTCGCTAGGATATGTCCTAGGCAAAAAGAAGAGGTAAAAAAAAAAGTAAACAAAAAAAAAAAAAAAACCTAAGAGCAATGGTTACTTTAGTCGAAAACCGAAAAGGCGACTAAAGTAACATTCTTACAGAAGCAAGCAGTCTGCATAGTCTTCACTCTGAGCTCAGGCATCTCAACTGAAGTAATTAGGAGAACCAGGGGGCAGACATCATGGACATGACTGTTTAAGCCTATACAGTACAACCAACCCTGACCATCCATTCTTCTAAATATCTCTTGAAATCCTTCTATAAAAGAAACAAACTTTTGCTCATTTATCAATAAAATTCCCTTTCATTTCCTTTCTCTTGACCAAAATTTATGGAAATGCCTCTTTATTGATAAATCATAAATATGCGAAAAGACTTTTAATCAAAGATCAAGCATGCATCTAAAAAGAGGAAGCATAAAAATAATAAAAGAATAAGTGCCTGCTAGGATATTCTTAGGTAAAAATTAGGGTAGCCTGCTAGATCGGAAACCCCAAAAGAACGGTCTAGGCAAAAGATAAGGCAAAAGCCCCCTAAGATATTCTAGGCAAAAATTAAGGCAGCCCGCTAGATCGAAAACCCGTAAAGAGCGGTCTAGGCAAAAGATAGGGCTAAAACTAAAAGATGAGTAAAAGATGAGCCCATCATCATGGTCATAAAGGAGGGATCCATCGGCGTATTCCTAAGAAGCCAACAGGAGAAGGCCAGTTACTTTCTAAATGCATTAAAAATAAATAAACAATAGATTGCATTTAGGACATCCACACACAAAGTAGTTGCATAATACGACTTTGTCAAAATCAAAGAAAAAATAAAATAATTTTCTTCAAACAAGAATAATAAACATGCTTATAAGGAGGATAGTCTCCATGTTTGTGATTGGAAATAAAAGGCGCCAAAATCCAGCCTCTAAATAAAAATCAAAATCGTAAAAGGCGAAAATCAAAATCATTCCAGCAAAATAAGGAGCTTCAAAGAAACTAGTTCCAACCATCAACCTTCTACACCAATAAAAAAAAGGGAGAAGAAAAGCCAATGGAAAAGGCTTGATCATCCTCAAGAGGATCCATGCCTATTCAAAGGCAGAAAAATACTCCCTGACTCAACACCACCACATGAGTCATCAAGCATAAATCACTTGGAGCTGCAATCAGCATCCTTCCACCCAGAAAAAACATCAACAAAGAAGAAAGGCCGACGGAAAGGCTCGACCATCCCCAAGAGGATACTTGCTTACTCCAGAGGCAAGACAAAAAGATTATCTCACGACTCAACTACGTCGCCACATGAGTCATCAAGCACACTCATATAAGGATATCTGCTTCATTCCCCAATGGAGAACAAAGGCTACACAAGAGCCCACCATACGAAGTCAAGTTCCGTATATCACCGGGGGGCAACAAAAAGAAAAGAAAGAAAAATTTTCCTCAACAGAGGCCACTACAGAAAGAAGGCCAAATAAATGTCTCTAAACAGAGCATATCAAGAAAAATCTCCACAAAAAGAAAAGAAGAAAAATCTTCACCCCGATCAATAAAAAGCTTCACAAAGCCAGGAGCCAGGACTCCATCATCAAACTTGGATCCCCATGAAACCGACAGAATCCTTGGTGAATCCCAAAAAGAAAAAAGAAGAAAAATCTTCACCCCACTCAATAAAGGGCCTCACAAAGCCAGGAGCCAGAACTCCATCATACCCCCAGGAAGCCAACAAATTCCCCAGGGCCAATAAAAAGGAAAGAAAAGAAAAGAAAACCTCTTCATCCCCAGTAGAAGATAAAAAGCATGTGTGCACAAAAGAAAAAGGCACACGCATTCAAAATCAAAAATCCAAAATTGCAAAAAAGGAGAAATCGCGAGAAAAGGGTAAAAACCCATTCCCCAGCAAAATAAGAGCTTAGGCAAAACCAGCTCAAACAACAACAGCCAATAAGGAGTCGAAAAACTCCATTTCTCCCTAGAGAGACAATTCAAAACAGATCTCTGGAATGAAATTAATTCCGCAGTGGATCATCAACAAGAAAACTACCCCAGTGAGCCTACGACAAAGGCAAGCTACAAAATTATATCCACAGGGAGTTAATCGCTCATAACGCCCAAAAACGGATATCCACGGTAAAGCACAAAGCCTTCACTTGCAACAAGCAAGCAAAAACTAATATCCCCAAGAAATGGGAAATCAACCTATGCAAGAGGCAATCCAAACCCTCAAAGTCTTCACCATTATTGAAGCATTCGCCTAATCAAGAGGCACAACAAAATCCTCAAATGAATCTTCGCCTAATCAAGAGGCACAATCAAAGAGAGAATTCAAAATCCCCAATGGATTCCTGCCTAAACAAGAGGCAACCAACAAAGAATCCCCGGCAAAGTCGGATGGCTAAACAGAAAAGCCAAAAATAAAAAATCCTCAGCAAAGCCGGATGGCTAAACAGAAAAGCCAAAAATCAAAAATCCCCGGCAAAGCCGGATGGCTAAACAGAAAAGCCAAAAATCAAGAATCCCCGACAAAAGCTGCATGGCTAAACAGAAAAGCCAAAAATCAAGAATCCTTGGCAAAAGCCGGATGGCTAAACAGAAAATCCAAAAATCAAGAATCTCCGGTCAAGACCGGATGGCTAAAAGAAAAAGCCAAAAACAAAGAATCCCCGGTAAAACCGGATGACTAACAGAAAAGTCAAATCAAATATTCCCCATGGAATGGGCGCATGAACAGAAACAATAAGTCGCCAACATATCTCCAAAAAACAGATAATCACAGGATTAACTACCAAAAAGTGCATCCTGAGAACCTTGCAGAACGGGGTTCAGACCAGGTGGGGGTAGGTACCCATCAGAGCCTTGCAGAACGGGGTTCGGACCGGGTGGGGGTAGGTACCTATTAGAATCTTGCAGAACAGGATTCGGACCAGGTGGGGGTAGGTACCCATCAGAGCCTTGCAGAACGGGGTTCGGACCGGGTGGGGGTAGGTACCCATCAGAATCTTGCACAACGGGATTCGGACCAGGTGGGGGTAGGTACCCATCAGAGCCTTGCAGAACGGGGTTCGGACCGGGTGGGGGTAGGTACCCATCAGAATCTTGCAGAACGGGATTCGGACTGGGTGGGGGTAGGTACCCATCAGAGCCTTGCAGAACAGGGTTCGGACCGGGTGGGGGTAGGTACCCATCAGAGCCTTGCAGAACGGGGTTCGGACCAGGTGGGGGTAGGTACCCACCAAAACCTTGCAGAATGGGGTTCAGACCGGATGAGGGTAAGTACTCATCAGAATCTAGCAAAAATGTAGATTCACACCGGGTGGGGGTAGGTACCCACTAGAACCTTAAAAATAAGGTTTGTACCGGATGAGGGTAAGTACTCATCGAAACTTAGCAGAATGCATTAGGTGGAGTAAAAATACTCACCTAAGCATTTCAAAAATGGGTTGCAAAGACCTTACTTCTATTAAAGGATAGTTCAGTGTTGAGCACCTCGGAAGTAAGTACCCACAAGAGTTTAGCAAAATGCGAACTCATACCGGGTGAGGGTAGGTACTCACCAAAACCTTGCAGAACAAGGTTCATACCTAGTGGGGGTAGGTACTCACTAAAGTAAAATACAGACTTATACCTGGTGAGGGTAAATACTCACCAGAGCCTTGCAAAAGGAGGCTCAAACCAGATAGGGGTTGGTACCTATCAAAATATTTATCATCCGGAGGATCAGCAAGGAGCAGCATGCGAAGGATGACCGGGCAAAAGGGTTAACTCCTTCCACTACCAACTAATTTTGTCGGCATATCAAGTCGACAAATTAGCTAGGCAGGTGAAGGGGGGGCAGCTGTAGACCCCTAATTTTGCCCGGCCTCTCAAAATAAAGGCTAGGGAAACTTCACACAAAAGTAAAGTTCACCCGGCTGCATATCAAAAACCAAGAAAGACCTCCCGCAACAAGACGGAGTTCACCCATCCACACAATAAAGACTAAAGAGACTTCCTACACGAAGATAAAGCTCGCCCCGCATCTTAATGAAGGCCAAGAAGACTTCCTATATGAAGATAAAGCTTCAACGGACACACATCGGCATCAAATGACGTCCGAAAAAGGAAAGGAAAGCTTCCAGGGGGTCCCAAAACGCGAAGACAGGCCAAGACAGGTTGGGACAGCCGTCCCAAACTGGGACGGTCGTCCCAAACGCCAAAATGCAAGTGAGACGCACGTCTCACCTTTGGGACGCGCGTCCCAAACCCCTAAATTCAAATGGGACGGCCGTCCCAAACACAACAGGCCGTCCCAACTTGGCTCAGTGCAAATTTTGCAGTTGGGACGGCCGTCCCAACCCAGACGGCCGTCCCAAGTTTCCAGGCAGCGAAATCTATAAATAGAACCCTCATTTGTCATTCTCCACACCCCAGACAACTCCTAGACTTGTCTTCTTCTCTCCCTCCTTCGAATGATCTCTCTGATTGCCTTCAATAGGTAACAATCAGTTAAGGAATTTGTATTTCGGCATTCGATTCTTCTAGAATATTTTAGTCGAGTCGAGATTATTTGAGAGGAGAGTCATTGTAGAGCGAAGGATTGCCGCAAAGCATCCTCTGTGTAAAAGACTTATAATATAAAGCTTGCTTCGGAGGTTCTTCTCAATTCTCTTCTCTTTTACTGCTTTATTTATTGCTTTTTGTATGCAATGTAGATAAAATCATGTAGATAGCCATATTTAAATACTGTACGAATAAAAGAGGGTAATAGCATAATTTCTCGTAATCTTTACTTAAATGAATTAATCCGTCATAGGGAACCCGAAAGGGGCGTTGTGGGGTGCTAATACCTTCCCCACACGTAACTAACTCCCTTACTCGACTCTGGTTATAATGGCCAAGTTTGGTTTTTATTAAAATCAATGCCTTTTTCTCCTTTTCCAATGTTTATGGTCAAAACATTGGTGGCGACTCCAAAAGAACCCTTTTCGAAAACCTTGCTTCTATTAGAGGATAGTTCAGCGTTGAGCGCCTCGGAAGTAATGAACATATTTTTAACAAAAAACGCGAGTCTCAACCATCTTTTCGCGACCGCTCGCATTATCGTTCGAGATGTCCCAGGACGTCGGAACAGACGGCGGCGACAGGGAGTGGGTGGCAAGTACGGCCGGCCGTGGTAATGGCCATAGTGCCAGCAGATCGTTGTCAGAAACCACCACTCAAGGTGATAACCCTTTTCTTTTGGTCTAAGAACGTCGACACGGAGAGCTGTGCATGGTTCGAAAATTGGGAGATAAAGGAGACCCTATAATGGGGGCACCTTGGGGGCCTGGCCTTGGTGAGAACAGTTAGAATCTACCTTTGCCAATGCACTTTTCTGTAGGAAAACCCTATCTCGTGATAAAACTCTATTCGTGGATGAGTGAATTGTGTGTTGCATTTGTTTGTGGCATTTATTTGTTGCACAGCATAAGCATACAACAAAAATAAAAATTCAAAAAACCTTTTCATAATAAACACCCTTATCTTGGATAGTCTACATTTTAGCTAGTCTGGTTTCAAGTTCTTTGTAAGCTAAGTAGCCACGTGGACCGACAGAAGAGATAAGGGATTCCAAAACCATTCTTTAATAAATACCTTTATCTCGGATAGTTGACATTTTAGCTAGCCTGGTTTCAGATTCTTCGTAAGCTAAGTAGCCATGTTGACCTACAGAAGAGATAAAGGGTTAAAATAAATAAATAAAATCAATCAAATAGTAATCATAATAAGAGGAAATGGGACCCTGTTCATGGTGTTAAACATCAAATTCATAAACATTCATATAGGTAGTTTCCTTTGCAAAAAAATAAATAAATCCAAACACTATCATGCACCATGTAGAGAAATAAAACATGATAATGTTTAGAAAAAACAAAGGACTTTCATGCATGCCCTCACAAAGCATCATACTCATAGCATGCATTTATTGTTTCTAGAAAATGGAGGGATCTAGCGGTAAACAGTTGAGAAAAGTGGATATTCCCCGTTACCATGTCGAGAGGTTGGAACAATTATGCGCGTTAATGCCACCAAAGGTTCATTCCGATTTCGAGGGATCTTATGGACGAGTCCTCGACCTCTTGAAAATTTGCGTTGACCACGTATTTTTCAGAGTCTTGATCCACTTTTGGAGCTCTAGATTGCATTGCTTTGAGTTCCCTCAGTTTGATTTGGTTCCGAACTTGGAAGAATATGAGCTCATGATTCGATGGCCCAAGTCAGTCGGGGTCTATATTAACCAAGGAGCTTATATCTCGACAAACAAGGTCGACAACCTTATCCGATTGCCACTTCCACAATCTGCCCTAATAGGAAAAAGGGAAGGTCCAAGGGTGGAAGATCTCACTATTGGAAGACCATTTATCCTTTTTGGCTGATAAAGGGGATTGGTCTACTTTCAACAAGACTCTAGCACTAATTGTGTTTGGGACCTTTTTGTTCCCTTTCAATATTGACATCGTGGATCACGCCACGATGGATGCCTTTTTTTCCTGGGACGTACACTTGAAGAGTCTCGTCCCTGCACTTCTTGCCAACACCTTGCTGTCAGTAGAATTCTGTCATCATAAGCAAGGAAAAACATTTAGATGTTGTTGTTCATTGTTGTATGTTTGGGGAATCACTCCTTTCTATGCCTCAAGTCACATGGGAGCATTCCCCAATCCTTTGAGGAGTTTTCCAAAGATCCCTCTCCGCCATCGTTACACCATGGAGTGGAAAACCGAGTTCGAACACTAGAACATAAACCACCTATCTTGGGCTTGTCCTTGGTTCCGACCCAGTCCTATCCTCATCAAATGCGGAGACTATCTGAGCATACGACTGTTGGGTCTCATGGGTTGCATAGCTTACTCCCCAAAGGTGGCTATGAGACAACTCATGAGAACCTAAACCGCGTTATCACGAGAAGAGCTTGGAGGAATGTGTTTCTTCGGAGATCCATGCAATATTGCGAACTCGCTTGCTATACGAAGAGCATGGGAGAGACCAGTCTACATGGGGGATAGAGAGCTAGGCAAAGCTCGAGTGGCTGTTTCCAATGACTACGAGGAATGGAGAAGAAGTAGAGGGATGCCACAACCATCCGCTCCACCCATTACATCATCAGAAAATGAAGAGCGTCAAATACATATTGATGCCTTGACCCGAAGGATAGAAATCATGGGAGCCCATATGAGGGCCTTGGAGGAAAAGGAACAAGAATCGATCATTACCATTGATGGTCTGCAAAGGCAATGCAAGAAGAAGGACCAAGAGATAGAGTGTCTCAAGGACCAATGTGCTGACTCCAACGAGTAGGTTATCCGAGCATCCAAAGTTCCAAGAATTAACCCGGATGATCAACTCGAAGAAGTGACCGCCAAATTAGCACACCTTGAGATGGAATACGTAAAGCAAGCACAGACAACCAAGATGATGCTACAAGATCTTGCAAAGGCCCGGTCTGAAATACGTCAAGGGAGGGTGGCCAGCCAAAGACTCAACAGAAGCCTTACTGAGTTACGCTGTAAAGAAAGAGATGGGTTGGCTAAGTATGGCCAAGTGCTGCAAGAGAAAGACCGAGCCGTCGAGAAGCTCGATAACTTACAAGCCTTGGTCATCTATCAAGAGGCAAAAATAAAAGAGGCTCAAAAGTACAGTGAAGATATGAGTCAGGCAGTCCATTGACAGTCCAAAGCACTCGCTCACCACGTACGGGAAGCCAAAGAGGAATTACGTAGGGATCAAAACCTGCCTGTGGGTTTCTTTAGGATTTTCCACTTTTGCCAGAATGTGCTTCGTAGCATGGTATAGGGGAATGTACACCTTTCTTTGATAAATAAAAATACCTTTTTGTTTATCTTTACGACTGTCTACTGCATTCATAAGTTGCATACATTAATACATCCCTGTAGACCCCAAATCTTGCCCGACCTCATAATAAAGACCAGAAGACCTCCTTTTCAAAAATGGATGAAGCCTAAGAAGCCATTAGGAGAGACTATTAGGCCCCATATTAGGATAGGAGGGATTTTCTGCATGTAAATAAGGATTTTCGCCTTTTAGGGTCGAGACCGCCGTGTCGCTTCTCGGGACCGCCGTCTCGCCACTTATGCAAGTCGAGACCGCCGTCTCGTTTGGTGAGACGGCCGTCTCACCACTTGCGAATGGCGAGACGGCCTTCCCGGTTGGCGAGACGGTCGTCTCGCCATTTGTGCAAGGCGAGACGGTCGTCTCGAATGACGAGACGACCGTCTCGACCTTGTCAGATGAGACGGCCATCTCGACCTAACAGGCGCAAATCCCTATAAAAAGTCGCGCCTTCACCCTCATTTCACACAGTTCTTCCATTCTCTCTCTTGTCACTTCTTAAAATTCTCTTCCTAGAACCCCTCCGAAGCACTTCCGGAGTTTTCTGAGAGTTTCTAAGAGTTTTTATAGCGTTTTTGAGAGGTTTCCGGCGCTGTAAAGAGTAAAGGGCTGCCAAAAAGCACCCTAATTTTCAAGAAATTAATAGAAAGCTTGCCTCGGAGGTTTCGACACTCTCTCTCTCTCCTTTACTTCTTTGTTTTTAAATTATGCAATAGATATTAGGGCCATGTAGTCGTAATTTTAAATTCCGTAAATAAAGGGTAAAAGCGTATTTTCACCAGTTTACTTATTGTAGACCCCTAATCTTGCCCGGTCTCAAAATAAGAGTAGAAGACCTCCTATTCGAAGATGGACAAAGCCTAAAAAGCCACTAGGAGAGACTATTAGGCCCCATATTAGAGTAGGAAGGCTTTTTCGTACAAAAAATAAAAAAATAAAAAAATAAAAATAAAAATAATAAAAAAATAAAAATAAAAAAAAATTCTGGCGAGAAGGCCTTCCCAAATGGCGAGAAGTCCTTCCCAAATGGTGGGGGCGAGAAGGCCTTCCCGAATGGTGAGGGCGAGAAGGTCTTCCCAAATAGCAAGGCCTTCCCGAAATCCCAGATGGCCATCCCGACCTAGCACTTTTTCCTATAAATAAAAGCCTCATTCCACCCATTTTCACACACACCATTCACTCCTACCACTCTCTAGGAAGCCTTTTGGCACTTTAGAGTGACTCTGAGTATTTTTCCAGAGTTCGAGTGAGCTTTCCGATTTCCGTTAAGGTAGAAATCGGTTAAGGCTGTCCTCTCTTTTTTAGACATCCGACCCTCGGTAGGGTGACACCTTTATTTTTTGATCGAGAGAGGAGTGTCTCTGTAGAGTGTGGGGACTGCCAAAAAGCGTCCTCAAGTTTAACATTTATAAAAGCTCACTTCGGAGGTTCTCCTTCATATCTCTTCTCTTTTATCGCTTTCTTTTATTGTTTTACTTGTATGCATTAGATATTAGGATCATGTAGATAACTATTTAAATTCTGTAATAAATAAATAGGGTAGAAGCATAACTTTATTGTCTTTATTTTAAGAATAGTCCATCATAGGGAACCCGAAAGGGGCGTTGTGGGGGTGCTAATACCTTCCCCACACGTAACTAACTCCCTTACCCGACTCTGGTTATAATGGCCAAAGTTGGTTTTTCGAAAACCATTGCCTTCTTTTTTCCTTTTTCGATGTTTCCGGTAAAAACATCGGTGGCGACTCCATAAGAACCCTTCAAAGTTAGTTCTTGGGTTAGCCTGGTTATCGGACAATCCAAGAACACTTTTTTGAAAACCTCACCCTTAGGTTCAGCCCGGTTATCGGACAACCTAAAGGCGTTGTAACCACACCCATAAAAATGCGAAAATTGGAAAGTCAGAACCATCGCGTCGCTCCGACCGCCTCGTTTTGACTGTGGCGACACTTATTTAAATAGCTGGCTTATCATAGGGAACCTGAAAGGGGCGTCGTAAGGGAACTAACACTTCCTTTACACGTAAGTAACTCACTTACCAAACTCTGGTTACCCATCAGAATCTAGCAAAATGCAGATTCGTACCACGTGGGGGTAGGTACCCACCAAAGCCTTATAAAATAAGGTTTATACCGGATGAGGGTAGGTACTCATCAGAATCCAGCAAAAATGCAGATTCGTACCGGGTGGGGGTAGGTACCCACCAAAGCCTTATAAAATAAGGTTTAGGAGCGTTTTTAGAGAAAATTACTTTGGGAATTTGCATCTTGGTTCTTCACCCTTTTCTCTTCATTTTGACATGCTGTGCGTCCAAATCGGACAACCCAGTCAAAAGTTATTCCACTTTCAATATCTGTTGTCACAAAGGTATGTTAACACACTAAGGTGGGTATGGTACCCTTAAAACATAGGCTTTTTGAGAAGATACCAAAGCTATTGTCTAAGGCATATCTATTTCACACTGATCATTCATAATTAAAAAAAATAATAAAAATCTTTAAAATCATTTAGAAAGTGGCTGGTCTTCCGCCCGTCCTCACTCGTGCTAAGAAAGCTAAGAAGATGGAGCAACTAGAAGAACAAAACCGAAAGCTCACCACTGAGCTTAATACGCTGAAAGAGCAAATGGCTCAGATGTTAGACATGATGCGCCAACAGAACCTCCATAAAGAGGGTCCTCAAAGTGGACAAGCCTCTCACCAAGAAGAAGAAGAGGAACCTCAGGATGAGCATGATCCATCTGATACAAGAGCAGTACATATTCATGCTCCGGAAGTATCAAAGCAACAAATTACTGCTCTTGAAGAGAGGCTGAGAGCCATGGAGGGGCATAACTTCGATGTAAAAGAGGCAGCTGATATGTGCCTCGTTAAAAACATCCAATTCCCTAACAAATTTAAAACTCCGGACTTCCCTAAATACATGGGATTAACTTGCCCCAAAAGCCATCTTACAATGTACTGCCGTAAGATGGCTGCGTATGCTGACAACGAAAAGCTCCTGATCCATTGCTTTCAGGAGAGCCTAGCTGAATCAGCTCTAAACTGGTATATGCAACTGCAAGGAGGGCAAGTCCAAACATGGAGACATCTGGCAGATGCTTTTCTTCGTCGCTATAAATACAATATTGATCTGACCCCTGAAAGAGCAGATCTACAATTTATAAGCAAGAAAAAAGATGAATCCTTTAAGGCATACGCCCAAAGATGGAGGGAATTGGCAGCACAAGTAGAACCTCCTCTGTCCGACAAGGAAACCACATCCATGTTCATCAATTCTCTGATTGGTCCCTATTATGACAAAATGATAGGGAACATATCAACACTCTTTGCGGATGTGGTAATTATAGGAGAAAGAGTAGAGCAAGGTCTAAAAAGTGGAAGAATCACACAGCATACTTCCTCTAATTCCTCTACTCCAAATGTTAAAAAGAGCGTCAGAAAGAAGAAGGAAGGAATTGTAAATGCAATCAACATTGCCACTCCTTCTTCCTCCTCGCAACAAACCAAGCCACGGAGACAAGAGAGGAAATTCACCTCCATACCTACCTCCTATGGAAGTCTGTTTTTGAAATTGTTGGACGCCAAGCTCCTCGTGCGTGTCCCTCCCAAGAAAATAGAGCCACCATATCCAGAATGGTACAAGTCTAATGAAAACTGTGATTACCATTCAGGCACTCCGGGACACTCCCTTGAAAACTGTGTGGCCTTAAAGCACAAGGTCCAGAATCTAATAGATACAGGGTGGATTACCTTTGATGCATCTACTCCAAAAACGGATGACCAACCTCTTTCCAAACCTGAATAAAGGATGGGCTAAGGAAGATCAGCAATTTAGGGCTCATCATTTTGTCATCTAATAAAAAAAAAATAGATAATAAAAAAAATATATCAAAAAGCTTCCGATGTATCTCTCGTGATCCTCGCCCATGATCACGAGATTTTTTTGGTTAAAATGGGCTTTGTAAATATTTTCTTTTCATCAATACAATGAGCCATTTTCATAATATTCATATGCTTCTCATTCTTTTCTCTCTCATTCCAAAATAATTGAATAAAATCTAAAAACAAAACATAACCATACAGTCATGTCTGTGATTGAAAATTCTCTGGAAGATCTGAAAGCCGAAGGCGAATGGATTGAGTCAGACAGTGAAGAGGGGACCATTTCCCCGGACATGCAAAGACTGTTAGAAAAAGAAGCTCAATCAATACAACCCCATAAGGAAAAAAACTAAGGCCTTCAATTTGGGACAAGGAGACAATAAGAAAGAAGTAAATGTCGATAGCCAAATTGATAATGTCAGGGAAGGGGCAATACACCTTTGCGCTTATATATCGGATAAAGTTGTACTGTGGATATGCACAAAAGAATTGTCCATCAATGAAGATACCTCCAATATAGCCAACATTGGGGGCAGGACGATAAGCAAAAAATTTATTCATCCAAGGAGCTACAAGATAATGCTCCTAAAAACAAAGGAAAAATAAAGAAACCGAAGCGGAAAAGGAAAAAATAATCCAAGGGGAAGATTAAGTAGACCTTGGATTCACGGTGCTAGGGCAGTTTCTTCAACGCTCCACCGAAAAATCAAATTCGTGGTAGGCTACAAGTTGATCATGGTTCAAGCTAAAGACTACACTCGAATCAGCGAGCCGTCCACCACACCTTAAATGGATGCGGCTGAAGAAGACATTTGAAAATATGGAAAGACTTCCTAGAAGTTTAAAAAGTGGCCCATATAATGAAGAGATATGGATACAGCCCATACAAGGGCTTGGAAAGGATGCTCAAGGAATAAGAGAGCCACCAGATTTTAAGGATAATCCTTTAAAGTACGACCCTACAAAAGATCAGTCGTACAAAGAAAAGAGAAGTCTCCCCTTCATACCTCAAAGACGATCTCCTGAAAAGAGGGATATTAGTGCAAAGAGTGGCATTAGTCATTAGATGTCCTCCTTCCGATTTTAAGGGATGTAAACCCAAGGACTATTAGAGATCACTCCTTGGGGTGCGCCCGACCCCCGAGCATCTCTAGGGCACACATTTTCCCTGAAATTACAAAAGAATGCTATTCTTACTATCTGCTTCTCTTCTTGCTAAACATGTCTATACCCCATTAAATAACCATGTTTAGACAAACGTTTTGTTTCAAATGCGTCAGAACAATCAAAGCGCTATAAACAAAATAAAGTCCGCTAGGTATCCCAAAAATAGAAAAGGGGAACCTAGACAAAAGTTAGGACTTAACACAATATCCTAGGCTGAAAACCCAAAAGGGCGAACTAGGAAAGTTAATTAGTCACAAATAGGCGCCATAAAGTAATCAGTTGAAGACGCCACCTCATTAAAAACAAAACGTTTGTTTGAACTAGCCTAAACACTGACCAACCTTGGCTAGACATTCTTACAAAAACTATTATTTCAAAAAATCTCACTAAAACACAAACCTTTGCAATAAATCCCTTTCTTTCTATTCTCTTGACCCTTCACCACAAAGCATTCAAGTAATTGACTGGGAAATGTGGAAATATAGTGATCAATAGGAGGATTGAAATCCCTAAGGAAAGGAAGAGGGGCATTGACATGACAGTTGCTCTACATTCAAAAGAATTACTCTTCGGTTATAGCAAAGATTCGAGACGGCAAATCGTTACAGCTAATCATGTTGACAAAAGCACAGGATGATGGAAGCTAAATTAACAGAAGCTGAATGGGTTCAAAATCGATATGACCAATTAAACCTTATCGATGAAAAGTGGTTGAACGCTATATGTCATGGACAAGCCTATCAAAAGAAGATCAAAAAGGCTTATGATAAAAAGGTCCACCCTCATACTTATCAAGAAGGGGATCTAGTGATAAGGAAATTGCTTCCAGCCCAGAAGGATAAAATTGGAAAGTGGGCAGCAAATTACGAAGGACCCTTTGTGGTCAAACGAGCTTTCTCAGGAGGGGCACTTATCCTCACTAATATGGATGGAGAGGAACTTCGACACCCGATCAATTCCGATGCGGTGAAGAAGTATTATGCTTGAAGACATTGCTCATGACCCGTCGAGAATGAAAACCCGCAAAGGGCATCCCTGGGCAAAAGATAGGGTCTATATCCCTCGCTAGGATACGTCCTAGGCAAAAAGTAGAGATAAAAAAAAAGAAACTAAGAGCAATGGTTACTGTAGTCGAAAATTGAAAAGGCGGCTAAAGTAACATTCTTCTAGAAGCAAGCAGTCTGCATAGTCTTCACTCTGAGCTCAGGCATCTCAACTGAAGCAATTAGGAGAACCAGGGGGCAGATATCATAGACATGACTGTATAAGCCTAAACAGTACAGCCAACCCCAACCACCCATTCTTCTAAATACCTTTTGAAATCCTTCTATAAAAGAAATAAAATTTTTGCTCATTTATCAATAAAATTCCTGTTCATGTCCTTTCTCTTGACCAAATATTATGGAAATGCCTCTTTATTGATAAATCATAAATATGCGCAAAGACTTTTAATCGAAGATCAAGCATGCATCTAAAAAAGGGAAGCATAAAAAATAAGAAAATAATAAATGCCTGCTAGTATATTCTAAACCCCAAACAAGACGATCTAGGCAAAAGATAAGGCAAAAGCCCCCTAAGATATTCTAGGCAAAAATTAAGGCAGCCCGCTAGAGCGAAAACCCGTAAAGGGCGGTCTAGGCAAAAGATAGTGCTAAAACCAAAAGATGAATAAAAGAGGAGCCCATCATCATAAAGGAGGAGCCCATCATGATCATAAAAGAGGAGCCTATCGGCATATTCGTAAGAAGCCAACGAGAGAAGGGCAATTACTTTCTAATAAATAAACATTAGATTGCATTTAGGACATCCACACACAAAGTAGTTGCATAATACGACTTTGTCAAAATTAAGAAAAAATAATTTTCTTCAAACAAGAATAATAAACATGCATATAAGGAGGATAGTCTCCATGCTTGCGATTGAAAATAGAAGGCGCCAAAATCCAGCCTCTAAATGAAAATCAAAATCGCGAAAGGCGAAATCAAAACCATTTCAGCAGAATAAAGAGCTTCAAGGAAAATAGCTCTAAACCTTCTATCCCCAATAAACGAAGGTAAACCAGAAAAAGGCCAACAGAAAGGCTTGACGATCCCCAAGCGGATCCTTGCCTACTCCAGAGGCAAAACAAAAATTACTCCACGACTCAGCATCATCATCACATGAGTCGTCAAGCACAGTCATTTGAAGCCTCAATCAACATCGTTCCATCTAAAAAGAAGGAAGCCATCAACATGAAAAAGCCAACGGAAAGGCTTGATCATCCCCAAGAGGATCCTTGCTTACTCCAGAGGCAAGACAAAAAGATTACCTCACGACTCAGCTTCATCGCCACATGAGTCATCGAGCACACTCATCCAGAATCTCTACCACTTCCCCAAAGGAGAATAAGGAGAATAAGGATTACACAAGAGTCCATCAAAGAAAATACGGAGTCAAATCCTCCATATCACCAGGGGGCAATAAAAAGAAAGAAAAGAAAAACTTTCATTCCCCAATAGAGGCCACAACGAAAAAGGCCAAATAAAAAATCTCCAAATAGAGTATATCCAGAAAAGACAAAAAGAGGAAAACAAAAATTTTTCCATCTTCCAGCTCAAATAAGAAGCTTCACAAAGCCAGGAGCCAGGACTCCATCATCAAATTCGGATCCCCAGGAAACCGACAGACTCCTCGGTGAATCCCAAAAAAAAGAGAAAAGAATAAAATTTCTTCATTACGCTCAATAAAGAGCTTCACAAAAGTAAGGAGCCAAGACTCCATCATAAAAAAAATCAAATCAAAGATTAGATCCCCCAAGAAAAAGAAAAACTCCCCAGGGATCGCTAAAAAGAAAAGAAAAAAAAATCTTTTCATCCAAAGAAAAATCCAATGTGCATAAAAAGGCGCACATATGTAAAAACCAATTCACGAAAAAGAAATTCAAATCGTGAGGAAAAGATAAAAACCTATTCCCCAGTACGAATAAGAGCATAGGCAAAGCCAGCTCAAACAACAACGTCCAATAAGGAGTAAAAAACTCCATCCCTCCCTAGGGAGCAATTCAAAATAGATCCCCAGAAAACAACCAAATCCCTGGTGGATCACCAAAAAGAAAAATCCCCAGCGGGCCTACCAGCAAAAGGCAAAATACAAATTCATATCCTCAGGGAGTTAATCGCCTATAACACCCAATATGAATATCCCTAGTGAAAGGCAAAACCTTCACTCCCAAAAATGCCTATGCCTACTTAGAGGCAAGCAAAGAGCCGATATCCCCAAGAAACGGGAAATCAACCTATGCAAGAGGCAATACAAGCACAAAGCTTCCAAAGAAGCATCTGCCTACTCAGAGGTATTATCAAGAACAAATATACTCAAGTAGAACATCAGCCCATTTAGAGGCGAAAAACAACAAGTATAAAGCCTTCAATACTATTGAAGCATCTGCCTAAAAACAAGAGGCACAATCAACAAGAAATCAACAAATCCCCAAGGGATTCCCGCCTAAATAAGAGGCAATCAACAAGAATCCCCCACAAGACCGGATGGCTAAAAAGAAAAGCCAAAAACAAAGAATCCACGGCAAAGACCGGATGGCTAAAAGGAAAAGCCAAAAACAAAGAATCCCCGGCAAAGCCGGATGGCTAAACAAGAAAAGCCAAAAACAAAGAAATCCCCGGTAAAATCGGATGACTAAAAAAGAAAAGACAGAAAAGTCAATCATTCCCCATGAAATAGGCGCATGATCAAAGACAATAAGCCGCCAACACATCTCCAAAAACCAGATGAGGGTTTGTACTCATCAATCAAAAGACTGAATGCCAAAAACGAGCATCCCAAGAGCCTTATAGAATAGGGTTCGTACCAGGTGGGGGTAGGTACCCATCAGAGCCTTGCAAGACGCAGGTTCGTACCAGGTGGGGGTAGGTACCCATCAGAGCCTTGCAAGACGCAGGTTCGTACCGGGTGGGGGTAGGTACCCATTAGAGGCTTGCAAGACGCAGGTTCGTATCGTGTGGGGGTAGGTACCCATCAGAGCCTTGCAAGACGCAGGTTCTTACCGGGTGGGGGTAGGTACCCATCAGAGCCTTGCAAGACGCAGGTTCGTACCAGGTGGGGGTAGGTACCCATCAGAGCCTTGCAAGACGCAGGTTCATACCAGTAGGGGTAGGTACCCATCAGAGCCTTATAGAATAGGGTTAGTACCAGGTGGGGTAGGTACCCATCAGAGCCTTGCAAGACGTAGGTTTGTACCAGGTGGGGGTAGGTACCCATCAGAGCCTTGCAAGACGCAGGTTCGTACTAGGTGGGGGTAGGTACCCATCAGAGCCTTATAGGATAGGGTTCGTACCAGGTGGGGTTAGGTACCCATCAGAGCCTTATAGAATAGGGTTCGTACCAGGTGGGGGTAGGTACCCATCAGAGCCTTGCAAGACGCAGGTTCGTACCGGGTGGGGGTAGGTACCCATCAGAGCCTTGCAAGACGCAAGTTCGTACCAGGTGGGGGTAGGTACCCACCAAAGCCTTATAAAATAAGGTTTATACCGGATGAGGGTAGGTACTCATCAGAATCCAGCAAAAATGCAGATTCGTACCGGGTGGGGGTAGGTACCCACCAAAGCCTTATAAAATAAGGTTTATACCGGATGAGGGTAGGTACTCATCAGAATCTAGCAAAAATGCAGATTCGTACCGGGTGGGGGTAGGTACCCACCAAAACCTTATAAAATAAGGTTTATACCGGATGAGGGTAGGTACTCATCAGAATCTAGCAAAAGGCAACTTTATCTCGAACAGTCTTCAGTTAAGCTAGCCTGGTTTCAGGTTCTTTGTAAGCTAAGTAGCCACGTTGACCGACAGAAGAGAGAAAGGGTCATAAAAAATATAAAAACGATTGAAAGCCATAAAAATTCCTTTTTATAATAAAAAGATTCTTGGCAAAGTCGTATCATTCATACCACATCCTCCAATAAGTGGTAAAACAAGAGAGAAAATAAATGCACTAAGAAAAGTATGCATGCACATCATTTTAATAAACCTCCAAAAAATGGGTCTTAGGAGCATTTTTTGGAAAAATTACTGGGTCAAATACCATTTGGGGATTTGCAATTTGGTTCTTCACCCTTTTCTCTTCGTTTTGACATGTTGTGCGTCCAAATCGGACAACCCAGTCAAAAGTTATTCCACTTTCAATATCTGCTGTCATAAAAAAAAATATTTTTGTAGTGCATGCATAAACACACTCATTTTAGGATGCATTAGATATCCTTAGACAATAGCGAAAGAGACCCAAGTGCGTTTATAACCTTCCTAGAAGAGGTAAGTGCGCTAAGGTATGTTGGCAACCTTTGAAAAAAGGAAGTTAGCACACTAAGGTCGGTATGGTACCCTTAAAACATAGGCTTTTGAGAAAATACCAAAGCTATTGTCTAAGGCATATCTATTTCACACTAATCATTTAAAATAAAAAACAATAATAAAAATCTTTAAAATCATTTAGAAAGTGGATGGTCTTCTACCTGTTCTCACTCGCGCTCAAAAAGCCAAAAAGATGCCAAAAAGATGGAGCAATTAGAGGAGCAGAACTGTATGCTCACCGCTGAGCTTAATGCCATAAAGGAGCAAGTGCCGCAATTAAAGGAGTGGTTAGAGAAACAAAACCACAGACTCACCATTGAGCTTAACTACGTAAAAGAGCAGATAGCGTATTTAATGGAACTAATACGCCAACAATGCCTCCACAATGAGGTTTCCCAGCAATGAACTTCTGCCCTAGAAGAGAAATTAAGGGCATTAGAGGGATACAACTTTGATGTAAAGGAGGTAACCAATGTCAAAAATACTCGATTCCCTCCCAAGTTTAAGAAATCCCACATATCATTCAAGAAGTCCTTTGGCAAGAAGAAAGAGGGGAGCGTAAATGCCATCAACCTCATTACCCCTTCTTCCTTTTCACAACCATCTAGGCAGTCACGTAGACAAGAGAAGAAATTCACTCCCATTCCAACCTCCTATGGAAGTATGCTACAAGAATTGATAAAGGACCATCTCCTAGCATATGTCCCTCCAAAGAAGATGGATCCACCTTACCCAGAATGGTACAAACCTAATGAGAACTGCGATTACCATTCAGGCGCTCCTGGGCATTCTGTGGAGAATTGCATGGCCTTGAAGTATAAGGTCCAAGAATTGTTGAATGCCGGGTGGATTACTTTCAATGCTCCCGACCCTTAGGTCCTTAGATGGATGACACGCCTCTGTCACAACCAGAATAGTGAGCCTGGGTAGAGAAGGCCAGCTAACTAGGGCTCTTCATTTTGTGCATCTTTTGGTAAAAAATAAATATAAAAAAGCTTCCGATGCATCTCTCATGGTTTCTGCTCATGGCCGCGAGATCTTTTGATTAAAGGGACTCTGTATATATTTCTCTTTTCATCAATACAATGAGGCATTTTTCATAATATTCATATGCTTCTCATTCTTTTCTCTCTCATTCTAAAATAATTGAATAAAATCTACACCCAAATAAGGACCATATAAACAATCATGTCTGTGATTGAAAGCTCTCTGCGGGATCTAAAAGACGAAGACGAATGGATTGAGTCAGACAGTGAGGAGGGGACCGTTTCCCTGGACATGCAAAGACTATTGGAGAAAAGAAGCTTAATTGATACAGCCCCATAAGAAAAAACTGAGGCCATCAATTTGGGACAAGGAGATAATAAGAAAGAAGTAAACATTAGCACCCAAATTGATAATATCAGGGAAGAGGCAATAACACCTTTGCGCTTATTCATGCCTTGTCCTTTCCCTTATACATCAGATAAAGCTGTACTATGGATATGCACAAAAGAATTGTCCGTCAATGAAGATATCTCCAATATAGCCAACATTGGGGGCAAGATGATAAGCAAAAAAATTTTATTCATCCAAGGAGCTACAAGATAATGCTCCTAAAAACAAAGGAAAAATAAAGAAACCGAAGAGGCAAAGGAAAAAAGAATCCAAGGGGAAGATTAAGTAGACCTTGGATTAATGGTGCTAGAGCAGTTTCTTCAACGCTCCACCGAAAAATCAAATTCGTGGTAGGCGACAAATTGACCATGGTTCAAGTTAAAGACTACATTCGAATCAGCGAACCGTCTACCATACCTTAAATGGATGCGGCTGAAGAAGACATTTGAAAATATGGAAAGACTTCCTAGCAATTTAAAAGTGGCCCATATAATGGAGAGATATGGATACAGCCCAGACAAGGACTTGGAAAGGATGCTCAAAGAGTAAGAGAGCCACCAGATTTTAAGGATAATCCTTTAAAGTACGACCCTACAAAAGATCAGTCGTAGAAAAAAAAAATTTTCCCTTCATACCTCAAAGACGATCTCCCGAGAAGAGGGATATTAGCGCAAAGAGTAACATTAGTCATTAGATGTCCCTCTTCCGATTTTAAGGGACGTAAACCCAATGACTATTAGAGATCACTACTCGGGGTGTGCTCGACCCCCGAGCATCTTTAGGGCACACATTTCCCTTTGAATTACAAAAGAATGTTATTCTTACTATCTGCTTCTTTTCTCGCTAATCATATCTATACCCCATAAATAACCATGTTTAGACAAACATTTTGTTCCGAAATACATAGACAAAATGAAGCCAAAGTTAACATGATTGATTAGCTAGAGACACGAATAAGAAAATCGTGTTTCAACAATGGTTTGAGAAAAGAAATTATTATTAGAAGAAGCCCGTCAAGGTCAAAGGCCAAGACAAAAAGATAAAAGGGCAAAATCCTAGGCTGAAAACCCAAAAGGGTGGACTAGGAATGTTAATCAGTCACAAATAGGCAGTTGAAGATGCCACCTCATTAAAACAAAACGTTTGTTAAACTAGCCTAAACACAGACCAACCTTGGCTAGCCATTCTTACAAAAACTATTATTTCAAAAAAAAAAATCTCACTAAAACACAAGCCTTTGCAATAAATCCCTTTCTTTCTCTTCTCTTGACCATTTCACTGTAAAGCATTCAAGTAATTGACTGGGAAATGTGGAAATATAGTGATCAATAGGAGGATTGAAATCCCTAAGGAAAGGAAGAGGGGCATTGACATGACAGTTGCTCTATATTCAAAATGATTACTCTTCGATTATAGCAAAGATCCGAGACGGCAAATCGGTACAGCTAATCATGTTGACAAAAGCACATGATGATGGAAGTAAACTTAACAGAAGCTGAATGGGTTCAAAACCGATATGACCAACTAAACCTTATCGATGAAAAGCGGTTGAACGATATATGTCATGGACAAGTCTATCAAAAAGAAAATCAAGAAGGCTTATGAAAAAAGGTCAACCCTCACATTTACCATAAGAAGGATTTAATGGTAAATAAAGTTGCTTCCAGCCCAAAAGGATAAAATTGGAAAATGGGCAGTGAACTACGAAGGACCCCTTATGGTCAAATGAGCTTTCTCGGAAAGGGCTCTTATCCTCGCCAATATGGATGGAGAGGAACTTCGACACCCGATCAATTCTGATGCGGTGAAGAAGTATTATGCTTGAAGACATTGCTCAAGACCCGTCAGGAATGAAAACCCGCAAAGGGCATCCCTGGGCAAAAGATAGGGTCTATATCCCTCGCTAGGATACGTCCTAGGCAAAAAGAAGAGGTTAAAAAAAGTAAATAAAAAAAAGAAACTAAGAGCAATGGTTACTTTAGTCAAAAACCGAAAAGGCGGCTAAAGTAACATTCTTCCAGAAGCAAGCAGTTTGCATAGTCTTCACTCTGAGCTCAGGCATCTCAACTGAAGCAGTTAGGAGAACCAGGGGGCAGATATCATGGACATGACTGTTTAAGCCTATACATTATAGCCAACCCTGACCACCCATTCTTCTAAATACCTTTTGAAATCCTTCTATAAAAGAAATAAACTTTTGCTCATTTATCAATAAAAATTCCTTTTCATTTCCTTTCTCTTGACCAAATATTATGGAAATGCCTCTTTATTGATAAATCATAAATATGCGCAAAGATTTTTAATCAAAGATCAAGCATGCATCTAAAAAGAGGAAGCATAAAAATAATAAAAGAATAAGTGCCTGCTAGGATATTCTTAGGTAAAAATTAGGGTAGCCCTGCTAGATCGGAAACCCCAAAAGAACGGTCTAGGCAAAAGATAAGGCAAAAGCCCCCTAAGATATTCTAGGCAAAAATTAAGGCAGCCCGCTAGATCGAAAACCCATAAAGGGTGGTCTAGGCAAAAGATAGGGCCAAAACCAAGAGATGAATAAAAAAAAGAGAGCCCATTATCATGGTCATAAAAGAGGAGTCCATTATCATCATCATAAAGGAGGAGCCCATCATAAAAGAGGAGCCTATCAGCATATTCATAAGAAGCCAACGGGAGAAGGCCAGTTACTTTCTAAATGCATCAAAAATAAATAAACAATAAGATTGCATCTAGAACATCCACACACAAAGTAGTTGCACAAAACGACTTTGTCAAAATCAAGAAAAAAATAATTTTCTTAAAATAAGAATATTAAACATGCATATAAGGAGGCTAGTCTCCATACTTGTGATTAAAAACAGGAGGCGCCAGAATCCAGTCTCCATAAGAAGATCAAAATCGTGAAAGGTGAAAATCAAAACCATTTCAGCAGAATAAAGAGCTTCAAGGAAACTAGCTCTAACCTTCTACACCAATAAACGAAGGTACACTAGAAAAAAGCCAATGGAAAGGCTCGATAATCCCCAAGCGGATCCTTGCCTACTCCAGAGGCAAAACAAAAATTACTTCATGACTCAGCACCACCACATGAGTCGTCAAACATAATCATCTGAAGCTTCAATCAACATCCTTCCATCCAAGGAAAAGGAAGTCATCAACATAGAAAAAGCCAACGGAAAGGCTTGATCATGCCCGAGAGGATCCTTGCCTACTCCAGAGGCAAAATAAAAAGACTACCTCACGACTCAGCTGTATCACCACATGAGTCATCAAGCAAACTCATCCAGAATCTCCGCCACTTCCCCAAAGGAGAATAAGGAGGATAAGGACTACACAAGAGTCCATCAAAGAAGATACGGAGTCAAATCCTCCATATCACCAGGGGGCAATGAAAAGAAAGAAAAGAAGGACTTCCATTCCCCAATAGAGGCACGAAAAAGGCCGAATAAAAATCTCCAAGAAGAGTATATCCAAAAAATCTACAAAAAGAGGAAAACAAAAATTTCCATCTTCCAGCTCAAATAAGAGCTTCACAAAGCCAGGAGCCAGGACTCCATCATCAAATTTGGACCCCCAGGAAACCGACAGACTCCTCGGTGAATCCCAAAAAAGAAAAAGAAGAAAAACTCTTCATTCCGCTCAATAAAGAGCCTCACAAAAGTTGGAGCCAAGACTCCATCATAAAAAATCAAATCAAGGATTATATCCCCCAAGAAAAGAAAAATTCCCCAGGGATCACCAAAAAGAAAAGAGAAAAAGATATATTTTCATCCAAAGAAAAAAGCCAATGTGCATAAAAAGGCGCACATATGTGAAAACCAACTCGCGAAAAAGAAATTCAAATCGCGAGGAAAAGATAAAAACCCATTCCCCAGTAGGAATAAGAGCATAGGCAAAGCCAGCTCAAACAACAAAACAAAGGAGTCAAAAACTTCATGCCTCACTAGGGGGCAATCCAAAATAGATCTTAAAGAAAACAACCAAATCCCTGGTGGATCACCAAAAAGAAACAATCCCCAGCAGGCCTACCAGCAAAAGGCAAAATATAAATTCATATCCTCAGGGAGTTAATCGCCTATAACACCCAATATGAATATCCCCAGTGAAAGGCAAAACCTTCACTCCCAAGAATGCCTATGCCTACTCAGAGGCAAGCAAAAAGCCGATATCCCCAAGAAATGGGAAATCAACCTATGCAAGAGGCAATACGAGCACAAAGCTTTCAAAAAGCATCCGCCTACTCAGAGGTATTATCAAGAACAAATATCCTCAAGTAGAACATCAGCCTATTCAGAGGCAAAAAAACAAATAAAAAGCCTTCACCACTATTGAAGCATCTGCCTAATCAAGAGGCACAACCAACAAAAATCAACAAATCCCCAGTGGATTCTCGCCTAAATAAGAGGCAACCAACAAGAATCCTCGGTAAAACCGGATGGCTAAAAAGAAAAGTCAAAAACAAGAAATCCCCGGCAAAGCCGGATGGCTAAACAAGAAAAGCCAAAAACAAGGAATCCCCGGCCAAGCCGGATGGCTAAACAAGAAAAGCCAAAAACAAAGAAATCCCCGGCAAAGCCGGATGGCTAAACAAGAAAAGCCAAAAACAAGGAATCCCCGGCCAAGCCGGATGGCTAAACAAGAAAAGCCAAAAACAATGAAATCCCCGTTAAAACTGGATGGCTAAAAGGAAAATCCAAAAAGCAAGGAATCCCCGGCAAGATCGGATGGCTAAAAAGAAAAGCAAAAAAAAAAAAACAAAGAAATCCCCGGTAAAATCGGATGACTAAAAAAGAAAAGTAAAAAAGAAAATCAATCATTCCCCATGTAATAGGCGCATGATCAAAGACAATAAGTCGCCAACACATCTTCAAAAACCGGATGAGGGTTTGTACTCATCATTCAAAAGACTGAATGCAAACAAAGAGCATCCCAAGAGCCTTAAAGAATAGGGTTCGTACCAGGTTGGGGTAGGTACCCATCAGAGCCTTGCAAGACGCAGGTTCGTACCGGGTGGGGGTAGGTACCCATCAGAGCCTTGCAAGACGCAGGTTCGTACCAGGTCGGGGTAGGTACCCATCAGAGGCTTGCAAGACGCAGGTTCGTACCGGGTGGGGGTAGGTACCCATCAGAGCCTTGCAAGATGCAGGTTCGTACCAGGTGGGGGTAGGTACCCATCAGAGCCTTGCAAGACGCAGGTTCGTACTGGGTGGGGGTAGGTACCCATCAGAGCCTTGCAAGACGCAAGTTCGTACCGGGTGGGGGTAGGTACCCATCAGAGCCTTGCAAGACGCAGGTTCGTACCGGGTGGGGGTAGGTACCCATCATAGCCTTGCAAGACGCAGGTTCGTACCGAGTGGGGGTAGGTACCCATCAGAGCCTTGCAAGACGCAGGTTCGTACCGGGTGGGGGTAGGTACCCATCAGAGCCTTATAGAATAGGGTTCGTACCAGGTGGGGGTAGGTACCCATCAGAGCCTTGCAAGACACAGGTTCGTACCGGGTGGGGGTAGGTACCCATCAGAGCCTTTGCATTTTGTGTTAAAATTATGTTCATTGCTTCCGAGGTGCTCAATAACTGAACTATCCTCTAATAAAAGCAAGGTTTTCGAAAAAAGGGTTCTTTTGGAGTCGCCACCAATGTTTTGACCATAAACATTGGAAAAGGATAAAAAGGCGTTGATTTTAATAAAAACCAAACTTGGCCATTATAACCAGAGTTAGGTAAGGGAGTTAGTTACGTGTGGGGAAAGAGTTAGCACCCCACAACGCCCCTTCCGGGTTCCCTATGACGGATTAATTCATTTAAGTGAAGATTACAAGAAATTACGCGATTACCCTATTTTATTGCATAATGTTAAAAATGGCTATCGACATGACTTTATTTCTTATTACATACAGAAAGCAATAAATAAAGCAGTAAAAGAGAAGAGAATTGAACAAAACCTCCGTAGCAAGCTTTGTATTACGAATCTTTAATCGTGAGGATGCTTTTTGGCAATCCTTCACTATACAAAGACTCTCCTCTCCAAATACAAGATCGACTCGACTCAATTTTACAGAAGAATCGAATGCTGGAATATGATTCCTTAACTAATTGTTACCTTATCAAGGCAATCAGAGAGTTCATTCAAAGAGGGAAGAGGATAGACAAGTACTGGGAGTTGTCTGGTGTCTGAAACATGGCAAATGAGCCTCCTATTTATAGTTTTTCGCTGCCTGAATATCTGAGACGCCCCTCTGGGTTGGGATGGCCGTCCCAACTGCCTCTTTTACAAAGGCTGGGACCCCCTGAAAACTGGGACTAGCAGTCCCACTTGGGACGGCCGTCCCACTTGGCCAGGGAAGGTTGGGATGACCGTCTCGACCTGTTTTGGCCAGCCTTTGTGTTATGGGACCCCTGGGAAGCTTTCCTTTCTTTATTCGGACGTCGGTTGATGCCTATAAACGCCCGTTGAAGCTTTATCTTCGTATAGGAAGTCTTCTTGACCTTTATGGAGATGCCAGGCAAGCTTTATCTTGTTGTAGGAAGTCTCTTTTAGCCTTTATTGAGAGACCGGGCAAAATTAAGGGTCTACAGGGGCGTTGTGGGGGTGCTAATACCTTCCCCACACGTAACTAACTCCCTTGCCCGACTCTGGTTATAATGGCCAAAGTTGGTTTTTCGAAAACCATTGCCTTCTTTTTTCCTTTTCCAATGTTTCCGGTAAAAACATCGGTGGCGACTCCATAAGAACCCTTCAAAGTTAGTTCTTGGGTTAGCCTGGTTATCGGACAATCCAAGAACACTTTTTTGAAAACCTCACCCTTAGGTTCAGCCCCGTTATCGGACAACCTAAAGGCGTTGTAACCAGACCCATAAAAACGCGAAAATTGGAAAGTCAGAACCATAGCGTCGCTCCGACCGCCTCGTTTTGACGGCGGCGACACTTATTTAAATAGCTGGCTTATCATAGGGAACCCGAAAGGGGCGTCGTAAGGGAACTAACACTTCCCTTAAACGTAAGTAACTCACTTACCCAACTCTGGTTCTAATGACCAAAGTTGGTTTTTCGAAAACCAACGCCTTTTCACTCCTTTTCCGATGTTTCCGTTAAAAACATCGGTGGCGACTCCAGAAGAACCCTTCAAAATTAGTTCTTGGGTTAGCCCGGTTATCGGACAATCCAAGAACGCCTTTTCGAAAACCTCGCCCCTAGGTTCAGCTCGGTTATCGGACAACCTAAAGGCGTTGTAACCAGACCAATAACAACGCGAAAATCGAAAAGTCAGAACCATCGCGTCACTCCGACTGCCTCGTTTTGATGGCGGTGACAAATGGCGACTCCGTTGGGGAAGCCTAGAGAGTTGATCCCATTTAGTGATGGGCCAACTTAAAATAAATAAACCAAGCAAATTACGCTTTTACCCTACCTTGTATTATAACATGTTTTAATGCTTGGCTTTAATAACTGTTGTTTGTTTATTCTCACGCAATTGTTTGAAATACAAACTGTACACAAACCATTGCACACAACAGTTCCCTCTATACCCGGGGGCAAGTGAGAAATCCATAGGGAGTGGGTGGTAGGTACGGTTCATTGTAGTGATGGCCTTGTGCCCACCAGTGTGATCAGAAACCACCACTCAAGGTGATAACCTTTCTCTTTTGGCACAAAGACTGACTATGGCCTTAGTGCTAAGCATGGTCGGAAGGCTGGAGAGTGGGGACCCTATAATGGGGGCACCTTGGGGGCCTTAGCCTTGGTGAGAATAGTTAGAACCTACCTTTGCCAATGCACTTTTCTGCAGAAAAATCCTACCTCGTGATTAAAACGACTTCTCGCCTGTTCGCGGATGATCGAATTGTGTGCGCATTTGCTTGTTGCATTTGTTTGTTGCATAGCATAACCGAACAACAGAAAAATAACAAAAAACATTTTTTTCGCAATAAAAACCCTTATCTCGAACAATCTGCCTTTTAGCTAGCCTGGTTTCAAGTTCTTTGTAAGCTAAGTAGCCATGCAGTCCGACAAAAATAAAAATCCGATTCCAAAACAATAAATGGGACCTTGTTCACAAACATTACACTCATAAATCATTCATATAGATAGTCTATTTTTTCCAAATAAATAAATAAATAAAATACGCAAATACCATACATCATGTAGAAATAAAACATGATAAATAGAAAAATAAACACTCACATTCATTCAGTAAGCATCATTTTCATCAAACATGCATTTTGGTTTAAGAAAATAGAGGGGAATAGTAGACAATTGAAGAAGGTGGACATTCCTCGTTACCATACTGAGAAGTTGGAACGGCTTTGCGCGATAATGCCACTAGAGGTCCGCTCTGACTTTGAAAAATCCTATGGATGGATTCTCGACCTACTGAAGATCTGTGTCGATCAAGTTTTCATCAGGGTATTAGTTCATTTTTGGAACTCTAGTCTGCGCTGTTTCGAATTTCCACAGTTCGACATGGTGCCCACCTTGGAGGAGTACGAAATTATGCTGAAATGGCCCAAATCAGCTGGGGTCCATATCTGCCACGGGGCATATACTCCTGCAGCACAAGTCGCTGCCATCATACAACTACTATTCTGGCAGACTACCCTGATAGGAAAAGGGAACATCCAGGGTTGGAAAGTCTCAATGTTGGAAGACCATCTGTTCGACTTGGCTAAAAGGGCAGAATAGGTCGCTTTTAACAAAACCCTGGCTTTAATCATATTTGGAACGATCTTGTTTCCCTTCCACCTCGACACAGTGGATCAAGTCGTCATGGATGCCTTCTTCGCCTGGGACATAAACTCGAAGAGTCCCTTGCCTACAATTCTTGCCGACACCTTGCTCTCGGTGGAATTCTGCTGCCAGAAGCAAGGAAAAACACTCCGTTGTGTTAGAATCGCACAGCAGAATGTTCGCGTGGTCAGACAAAAACCAAGAGGGGGGGGTGAATTGGTTTCTTAAGAAAAATTAGGTTTTCAAAATTTTCCCCAAATTTTACCGATTAAAACCTTTGTAAATGTAAATAGAGAAGAGAAGAGAATCTTACACAGGAAATTTATACTGGTTTGGATCAAAAGACCCTACGTCCAGTTGCTAATCACTCAAACAGAGGATTAACGCTGTCACTATAATCAAGTTGTTACAAACAAATTACAATTGAAATGATAAAGATAAGAAAACACCTCTCTTGAAATCCACAAGAGATGAAGAACAACTTTCCCTAGAGACGGCACAACACACAATCCACTAAGAACTCCACTTAGTGATTCTTATCGCTTCTAGCCCACACCAGGTCCAAAAGCCTCTTTTTCTTGCAACAAACAGTTCTCTAGCACTACAACACTTAACTTTTGTATGGAAAAGGTTGTTCTTATTTTTTGAGTGCCATAGAGAAGCTTAAGTAGAGAAATTAGGGTTTGGGAATTGGGAATTTCGGAATTAGGGTTCTTGGAAATAGGGTTTTTGAAAATAGGGTTGATTTGAAGTTAAAAATCAAAATCTGACTGAAATAATCGATTAAATGAAGTGTTAATCGATTATTACAGAGCCAAAATCAACAGAACCCCAAAACTCTCTGTTTTAATCGATTAAAAGGGTTGTTAATCGATTAAACCAGTGAGCAGATACAGAAAATGGTTTTTCTCACTGTTTTAATCGATTAATTCACCAAATAATCGATTAAAGCCATGCCTGGTTGATAATTTTGAGCATTTTGAAGCTTCTAAGGTGCAGACTATGTACCGGCTATCTCAAACTCTAATATTACAGACTCAATCTAACCAAAACAGAGTTATTACAATATAAAACAAGTCTTCAACATTCTAAGTCTTTGTGTTCTTGAATCATTATCAAAATCAACAATCTTCATGTCCATCAGGTGCAAACATCAAGTCCTTGAATGTTTAACAATCTCCCCCTTTTTGATGATGATCAAAATTATCTTTTAAAGCCTTGTAATAACCTGTTTTATCTGTCATACTAACAAACACATTAAACATACCAGATAATATACCAGATAATATTTAAAAACAATCATATTAGGCTTTAAATATTTTCTCCCCCTATTTTGATTAGAATCAAAAAGAATTTTTCTATAACAATCATAAGAGCTCCCTCTCAAAATATGCATAACTTAGAGATAACTCCCCCTCAATCAATGCAATAACAGAACACCACATTTTATTTCAGACATAAGCATTCATTACAATAAAAAAAATAATTACAAATTTAAAATTCTTCACTATCATCACTATGAAAGTGTGCATCAAATCTATTTTCTAAACGACACACTTTATCATCTACTGTTAGAAAAGTAGTTTTAAATCAAGAGGGGGGGTGAATTGATTTTTGAAAGTTTTTCGCAATACACAGATTATCTAATCCGAAAATTAAGATTACTTATCAATTCACAAATCACAAAGCAATCAAACAGTTTAAGTGCAGCAGCAGAAATTAAAGAGAGAAAGGTTAGGAAAGATTTCACCGGTAATTTTATACTGGTTCACCCACAACCAGGGCTACGTCCGAGTCTCTAGCCAAATTCCAGCTGGGTTCCACTAGAATAGATGTTTTACGAGACTCACCCTCTTACACCTATTCTAACTCTCCACCAAGAACCAAATTCCGGCTCTTGGAAACCTCTACAACCAAATTCCAGCCGCGAGAGAAACCAGGTGCCCAAATTCCGAGGCACCACACAGTACAAGAACCAAATTCCAGTTCCCGCACTTAACCTCTCCCACCAAGAACCAAATTCCAGCTCTTGATAACCTCTACAACCAAATTCCAGTTGCAGAGAAACCAGTGCCCAAATTCCGGGCACCAAACGAGTACAAGAACCAAATTCCAGTTCTCGTACTCAACCACCAAGAACCAAATTCCAGTTCTTGGAAACTTTCTACAACAGTACTGAGAAAAAACTTGTACCCAAATTCCAGGTACAACACAATACAAAGTAATGAAAAAGAATTTACAAAGAAGAGACTTAGAAAGCTCAAACTGGATTACACCAATCCACAGTAAGTTTCTTCTTCAAGGATGCAAAGTGCCTCAAGAAAGATTTCAAAAGAAGTTCACAAAAATAGTTGTGTATCTTTCTTGAAAAATGCTAATAGTTGTTTGTATTGATTGCTTGAATTGTGTAAAAACTGATATTCTAAAAGTTCCAAGCAATTCTGTTTATAAAAGAGTATTTTCAAATCTGCTGCATTAATTAATCTGTTGAAAGTTTGTTTTAATCTGTTGAAATAGTCGTTACAATCTGTTAAAAGTCCTTTCAACCCATTAATGCATTCTTGATCTTTAACAGAAAATGTTTTAGTTGATACTGACCACGTTTTTATCAGTTAAAACGTTTTACAAACATTTTCAAAGTATAAAACAATCGATTGAATCGCGTATTAATCGATTGATTTGTTTAAAAACCTTCTTATAAAACTTTCCAAGTTATTTTAGTCGATATAAAGTCGTTTCAATCGATTGAAAAACTGCACATATATTTTCAAGTCATTTTAATCGATTGAAAGTTTGTTTTAATCGATTGAAAAGATTTTCTAAGTTATTTTAATCGATTGAAATACGTTTTAATCGATTGAAATAATTCTGATCGGTCATAATTCAATTCTGATCGATCATAACCAACTCTGATCGGTCATAATGTCATTCTGATCGATCATCCTGACATCCAAAGTGATTTTAATCGATTGAAACGTGTTTTAATCGATTAAAATAATTCTGATCGCTCATATTTAAGATCTGATCGATTATATTGCATTCTGACCTATTATATTCGAATTCTAATCGGTCATAAAGAGTTTTAATCGATTAAAAGAAGTTTGTATCGATTAAAATATTGTAAAAACACTTTTTAAAACATTCTAAGTGTTTTAAATTGATTCTTTCAAACCTGTATCGGTTAATAACTTGTTTAAGAAAATTCTTTGCCAAAATGCTTTTGTTTTTGATTTGTTAAAAACTGTTTTTGAGGCATTTTGCAAGATGAGTGAAGAAGCTTTATGCGATGGAAAAGGTAAAGTGGTTTTACCTAAGCTTTCGTTTAGACACACTAAGTCTTCAGCTCCTTTGTTCGAGTGACTTGTTTGACAATTGCAGAGTTGACCCTTGACTTTATTTTTTACTTCATCAAATCAATGAGATCTTTGCTAGGATCACTTTCAGTCTCCCCCTATTTGATGAAGACAAACACCATTTTGAAAAAACAATCTCTGCAAAATAAGTCACTTAATGAGGTTAGGTGAGAAATATAAGAATGTAATAAAGTTTTATTTCTCCCCCTAAAACTTATTTCTCCCCCTAAACTGTTGCTCTTAAATTTATATTAAAGTGATGCAACTATTTCTCCCCCTTTTGACTTCATCAAAAATAGGGTATAGAAGGGAAATAAAAAATGTAAGATTTGAAATGTGCTCAAGTTTTTGAAAATAAAAAGTGAATCAATATTTCACTCATGAAAAGAATCAATTAAAGTTGATTCAAACTTATCTCCATTAACACGTTTGTAATGAATACAATTAACACGTGTAAAGATAAGGGAATCACGCTTTAGTAGCATGTTTACGAAATAGCCATTAACTAAAGCCTTTAATCTTTCTTCCCAGAATAAAAATCGATTAAAAACGAGCATAATCAGTTAAAATGTTCTTGGTAAATGATTTTAATCGATTGAAAGAAAAGTTTAATCGATTAAAACATTTAAGATTTTGAAAACATGAAACTTTAGTAAAAATAATCGATTATTTCGATTTTGAATCGATTAAAACAGTAATGAAATTTGCTGTTTAAGTTTATTTAACCGATTAAAAGGTGTTTTTATTAACTAAAACAACCAGATTTTGAAAATCATGATATATCTGATGTGAATATCTCGTATCTAATCTATTGGATATGTAGTGAACTGATTGTCTAGATCAATATCAACTATTTTTTCACCGATAATCTACCACTATCAGATTTAATTTTAAGTTTGGCTAATTTTACTTGTTATAAGACAGTTTTAAAAGGTTTTAATCGATCAATGCCCAGTTTTAAAAGAGATTCAGGGATCTATCATCTACTTCTATCTAAGCCAGTTCAATCTAGATTTAGATCCTAAATCATATTTAACCAAAGCTAGATCAAGAGTCCCTGGTATAATACCAGTTAATATTACAGTCCATGCAAAAATTATAAAGATAGAAATAAGCGAGAAGATAAAGATGATGAGGGGAACTAGTCATCCCAATTTCCTTGATTGAACTGCTTATCCACCGACTTGGTGATCATTCATTTGATTCCCACCAATATCAAAAGATAATAGGCTTTCCTTTTGCTTGGAACCAATTTTGCTCTATCAACTATTTGAGTCAACAAGCTGCTGTCACTCCTGTATCGACCAACAAACACGAAACTTTTCCCGAAAAGAAATCTTTTAGCAGTTCTTGTTACTATTGATCGCATTACAGTCCATGGATGACACTCAATGGAATTAAATGTTTCTTTAGGAACATCAACTATTACACATCCGAGGCGAGAATCATGTACTCGACGGACGTACATTCACTATCGGATTCCACACGAGTGCACGATACCATAAATTGCATGAATCACGGATTAATGATGTACTGAGATAGGAATTTCCTTTCAAAATAGCCAACCCATTTTGAACCCTGCAGTTATCATCATCCAAGCAAATAAGCTGTATTTTTATTAATGTAGTATGATGGGTGTTATTCTCACTTATAATGAACCAGTCATCATTATCTTTTGAGGAATGAGTCATTTTTAACTTTGTTGTTTCCGAGTGGTATCATATGCACAAGTGATTAACAAAAAACTTATTACGGTAGAGTGGGCAATGATTAGTAATGAGGACAGGTGATGACAATCAATCCAGAATTCTAAAACAATATAAAATTTATCCACTGTCTTGACCATAAAACATACATTCCCTATACCACGTTATTCAATTTTTGAATTGCTTGTTCCAGATTGGTTCCCTTATAGTGTCACCTCGTGACATTGATGATTAAAGCAAATATTCAAAGTTGCACAGTTCAATGAATATCACCAAGAGTTTTGAACCAATGCATGCTCAAGATTATTTCGAAATATTGCTAGGTAATATCAAGAAATCTAATGTAAACATTTGTTCATTGAACTTCCTAGTAATCAACAATTTATTACTAGTAACAATTATCACCAAAAAAATCTTTGATAAACTATGTTTTCAGTCCTAACAGTTTGACCTGTTTGTAACTAGTGTCTATAAGAAAAGTTACAGTCCATTCTTTGATAATTTCTTTGATTTTCAGTGTATTACCATGCAGCATTCCATGTAAAGTATTAAGAGAAATGTAAACATCTACAGCTTGAATCATGTTTATGTTGTTGTCAAAATAAAAGACACTTCCATTCATGAATAACGGTAATAGTTTTCCCACATTATGTCACTGGTCGAGTTCCCAATTCAAAGATTTGTTCAGCCTTCAGCTTTCTAATTTAAAAATTTGTGCCATTGAAAGAAAATTGAATATGGATACGTTTGAAACAGACTTGCTCGAACCGGTCATGATTTTGATCATGTTTACTGCAGAGAATTGAGAGGAGATTTTGAAAATATGAAAACAGAAGAAAGATGATAAGTTGAGAAATGATAAGTTCAGAACCTGGTTTGATGAAGAAACGGATTTCAAGTTTTTGAAATTCAAAGAGACATTTAAACACATTATCCAGATTACGGATTATCATAAAGACACTGGGTTTTTTAATCGAATTGGCCTATCAAACTTTAATTAGATGTTGTAAATCATGTTTTCGAACCTAATTAATTGATTAATCAACTCATTATCTATTAATTTGATTCTTGACATTTGGGTTGAAAACATCTACGAGTGAATTAATCGATTGTTTTATGAAAGAATCGATTTGTATGGTACGAGAATGTAATAAAAAAATATCACCAGTATTTAAATCGATTATAAAGTAAATGAATCGATTAATTTTGATCCTAAGTGTTTTTAGTTGATATAAATTTATTCTAATCGATTAAAGCGACTAAACCAACATTACGAGAACAATTTAATCGATTATTTCGATATTTCAATCGATTAAAATGGTACGGTAAGTTATTTCAATCGATTAATATTGGTTTATATCAATTAAAACAATTAATTTAAATACGAGAACCTGGTTTCGCGACTTCGATCTTCAAGGGATTCCCGAGACTTGTTCCTGCAAAACAATTAAGTATTTTTACGGTACCCTTTATAATTATTGGGTCTGATCGAGGTTATTTGAAAGGAATTAATCTTTTGAACCCATTTCATTCTTCCTTTGGAGTACTGCATATTTCTTAATTCTGCAGTATTTAACGAGTGACCCTTTTTCATACAGTAAAAACATTTAATAAATGGAGATGAAAGCTGTTTTACTATATGCAAAATAATTTTTGAAAGCTCTGGTTTTCTTTCCAATGGTCGGTGTATAACCTATACCACCACGTTCAATAACTAACTTTTGGGAATCAAGTATCTGATCAAGATTATTCTTTCCTTGTGCTAATTTAGATGAAGTTTTTACTAGGTATGATACTTGTTTACGTAACTCGGGACGAGTTTTGCAATCTTCAACATTACACATGCAATCAGTATCATTTTCTAATTCTAACTTTTCTTCATCAATTATTTTCTTTTCAAGAATAATGATCTTGTTTTCTAGTAACTTATTCATGCTTTTTAATTTTCTGTTTTTAGTTTCTAATTTCTTTGCTACTTCATGTATTTCAAAGAAAGCATCTTGTAATGAGCTATAGTTTATAGATTCAGAACTTACACTTGGTTTTTGATGATTCAGAGTTGACCATCAAGCATATTTACGGTGCTTCTTCATAGGTCTTTTCAAGGATCTTCCACATTTGTGCAGCGAGTTTGGCAGTGTGCAATCCTGAAAAGATCATCTCGTTAAGGGCGGATAAGATGATATTCTTGGCAATACAATCATCTTGGATTACTGTTAGCAATATCGGTTTCTGTTCAATAACATTCCAAGCATTTATACTAACAGATTCAATGAAGATTTTCATCCTTATTTTCCAATATAGGTAATCTGTTCCACTCAACGATGGAGGTCTATCAATGCACGCTCCCTCGAGAAAATGCCATGGATCGAAGTAACTTGATTAACTTTCAAGCACCTCGCTCGATGCCAATTGTTAGAAAAGTAGTTTTAAATCAAGAGGGGGTGAATTGATTTTTGAAAGTTTTTCGCAATACACAGATTATCTAATCCAAAAATTAAGATTACTTATCAATTCACAAATCACAAAGCAATCAAACAGTTTAAGTGCAGCGCAGAAATTAAAGAGAGAAAGGTTAGGAAAGATTTCACCGGTAATTTTATACTTGGTTCACCCACAACCAGGGCTACGTCCGGTCTCTAGCCAAATTCCAGTGGGTTCCACTAGAATAGATGTTTTACGAGACTCACCCTCTTACACCTATTCTAACTCTCCACCAAGAACCAAATTCCAGCTCTTGGAAACCTCTGCAACCAAATTCCGGTCCGCGAGAGAAACCAGGTGCCCAAATTCCAGGCACCACACGGTACAAGAACCAAATTCCAGTTCCGCACTTAACCTCTCCCACCAAGAACCAAATTCCAGCTCTTGATAACCTCTACAACCAAATTCCAGTTGCGAGAGAAACCGAGTGCCCAAATTCCAGGCACCAAACAGGTACAAGAACCAAATTCCAGGTTCTAGTACTCAACCACCAAGAACCAAATTCCGAGTTCTTGGAAACTTTCTACAACAGTACTGAGAAAAAACTTGTACCCAAATTCCAGGTACAACACAATACAAAGTAATGAAAAAGAATTTACAAAGAAGAGACTTAGAAAGCTCAAACCGGATTACACCAATCCACATTAAGTTTCTTCTTCAAGGATGCAAAGTGCCTCAAGAAAGATTTCAAAAGAAGTTCACAAAAATAGTTGTGTATCTTTCTTGAAAAATGCTAATAGTTGTTTGTATTGATTGCTTGAATTGTGTAAAAGCTGATATTCTAAAAGTTCCAAGCAATTGCTGTTTATAAAAGAGTATTTTCAAATCTGCTCGCATTAATTAATCTGTTGAAAGTTTGTTTTAATCTGTTGAAATAGCCGTTACAATCTGTTAAAAGTCCTTTCAACCCATTAATGCATTCTTGATCTTTAACGAGAAAATGTTTTAGTTGATACGACCACGTTTTTATCAGTTAAAACGTTTTACAAACATTTTCAAAGTATAAAACAATCGATTGAATCGCGTATTAATCGATTGATTTGTTTAAAAACCTTCTTATAAAACTTTCCAAGTTATTTTAGGCTGATATAAAGTCGTTTCAATCGATTGAAAAACTGCACATATATTTTCAAGTCATTTTAATCGATTGAAAGTTTGTTTTAATCGATTGAAAAGATTTTCTAAGTTATTTTAATCGATTGAAATACGTTTTAATCGATTGAAATAATTCGATCGGTCATAATTCAATTCTGATCGATCATAACCAACTCGATCGGTCATAATGTCATTCTGATCGATCATCCTGACATTCAAAGTGATTTTAATCGATTGAAACGTGTTTTAATCGATTAAAATAATTTTGATCGCTCATATTTAAGATCTGATCGATTATATTGCATTCCGACCTATTATATTCGAATTCTAATCGGTCATAAAGAGTTTTAATCGATTAAAAGAAGTTTGTATCGATTAAAATATTGTAAAAACACTTTTTAAAACATTCTAAGTGTTTTAAATTGATTCTTTCAAACCTATATCAGTTAATAACTTGTTTAAGAAAATTCTTTGCCAAAATGCTTTTGTTTTTATTTGTTAAAAACTGTTTTTGAGGCATTTTGCAAGATGAGTGAAGAAGCTTTATGCAGTGGAAAAGGTAAAGTGGTTTTACCTAAGCTTTCTGTTTAGACACACTAAGTCTTCAGCTCCTTTGTTCTGAGTGACTTGTTTGACAGCTGCAGAGTTGACCCTTGACTTTATTTTTGACTTCATCAAATCAATGAGATCTTTGCTAGGATCACTTTCATCTACATCAGATATATGGCAAATTATTTCCTCATGTCGTACTCCAGAAAGAGTGAAGAATGACTGCATTCTATGATTCATGTCAGATAACATGTCTTCCATGGATTGTCAGGTTTCATGATGAGTAGAGGAAGTTCCAACACTTTGGATTGGATCAGAGGGAAACTCAGCAGCAGGAGGCATATCTTCATCAGAACCTTCATTATCATCACCTTGGTTTGGAACGTCATCCTTGTGAACATAAATATCGTTGATGCGCACCATTTGTAGTTGGATCAAAGTGCTGTCCAGCATGCGATTCAAGTTATTTGTGCGTACTGTTTGTTCACCTTCAACATTTACTCCCTTATATTCAAGAATGCGAGAGACAAGGAGGGCATATGGAATTTTGAATGTGGGATGACATTTGGCTTTTAACATAGTCATGGTGACAAGAACGCCCCAATCTAAAGGCTCATTATTCATTATGGCATGAATAATACGAAGATCAATTGAAGAACATTGAGCATGATTCGTAGCCCTGGGACACAGGATCCAGACAAGTAGATGTAAAATCATGCGTTCCTCCTTTTTCAAAGGACCAGTAAGAAGGAGACGCCCAATCTCCATGGAGGGATTACGCAGAAAAGAACGGTAAGCTAAGAATCTGTCAAAGTCATCTAACTCACCATAAATGTTAATAACATCTTCTCTAATTGGAAAGTGGGCAACGTTCTCCCAAATATCATCGTCAAGAATAATTGTGACACCTTTTACTCTAGAGGTAGCAATTTGATCTCTAAATTTGAACCTAGAGTAAAATACCCTAACTAAGTCAGGATAATACGTACCTTGCATTTGGATGAAAGGGAGAACTCCTTGAATTTCAAGAAGGTTAGGAAAGTTGAATCCCCTATTGATGAATTGCTCACCAATAAGGAACTTAGGAGAAATAATTGCACGTTCCTTCCAATAGGTCAAAAATTCTTGTTGGCCATCTGCATCAGAAATCTATCCTTCTACAGAATTAGGACGGGGATGAGATGAGGGTGCAGATCTTCTTCTAGTGGGGATTTTTGCACGAGAAGATGAGGCCATTGAAGGATTAGAAGAGGAACAAGAAGATTTAGAAAGCTAAGTGTAGTGAGAAGAAGGCAATATTGCTAGAATAAGGCAAGAAAGCTTGATTCCAAGAGATAGAAGTGAGTAGAAGTGAAGTGAAGGTCTCTATTTATAATCAAGCATGTCCAACAGTCATATGGAACGGAATATAGGTCAAGAGATCCGTTGGCAATGGCTAGGAAGCCAAACTTGCCAGGTTTAATCAATTAAAACTCAGATTAATCGATTAAACCAGTGCCAGAACCAATTAATCGATTAAATTGTGCAGTTAATCGATTAATGTTGTATTTAATCGATTAATTTGCGAATTAATCGATTAATCCAGAGAGGAATATCCTGTTTTGAGTGTTTTGGATGCAAATAATCGATTATAAATCCAATTAATCGATTATTCCAGAGAGTACATCAAATTTTTGAGGTTTTAGCACATGATAAACTATTAACATTCTGTATAATGAATTTTAACATTACAATAATCCAAAAACTTGTCTAAATAAGAAGAATTTAAGCTATTTCTAATATCCCTAAGTCTCTTCTAAGATCATAAAATCTATCCTTGGGTAGAGGCTTAGTAAAGATATCTGCTAATTGATGCTTTGTATCAACATACTCTATTTTACAGTTTCCTTTGCTGATATGATCTCTCAAAAAGTGATGTCTAATTTCTATGTGCTTAGTCCTAGAGTGCATTACTGGATTCTTAGTAAGATTAATTGCACTCGTATTATCACACATCAAAGGAATGTCATTTAAAAATATACTATAATCTTCTAACTTTTGTTTCATCCACAGAATTTGAGCATAACAACTACCAGCTGCAATATATTTAGCTTCAGTGGTAGATAAAGCAACACAAGCTTGTTTCTTAGAATGCCAAGATACTAAGGATGAACCTAACAAATGACATGTCCCACTAGTGCTTTTTCTATCAATTTTGCATCCACCATAATCAGCATCAGAATATCCTATTAAACTAGTACAAGCATCAGATGGATACCATAAACCAAAACCAGTAGTTCCTTTTAAATATTTTAAGATATGTTTTACTGCAATTAGGTGAGATTCTTTTGGACAAGCCTGAAATCTAGCACACACACAGACAGAATGCATAATATCAGGTCTACTTGCAGTTAAGTATAACAGTGAACCTATCATACCTCTATACATAGATTGATTAACTTCCAAACCTGATTCATCCTTGTCTAAATAACATGAAGTTCCCATGGGTGTGTTAGCTTCCTTTGAGGTGTCCATTCCAAACTTTTTAAGAATCTCTTTGCAATATTTGGTTTGAGAGATGAAAATGCCATCTTTAAGTTGCTTGATTTGTAGTCCAAGGAAAAATGGCAATTCTCCCATCATAGACATTTCAAACTCTCCCTGCATTATCTTAGCAAATTCTACACATAACGAATTATCAGTTGATCCAAAAATAATATCATCAACATATACCTGGACCAATAAGATATGTTCTTTAACTTTCTTTATAAACAGAGTAGAATCTATTTTTCCTCTAGAAAAATCATTTGATGTTAGGAAACTACTTAGCCTTTCATATCAAGATCTAGGAGCTTGTTTCAACCCATATAAAGCTTTCTTTAATTTAAAAATATGATTAGGATATTTAAAATCTTCAAATCTAGGGGGTTGCTCCACATAAACTTCTTCTTTAATAAAACCATTCAAAAATGCACTCTTAACATCCATTTGATATAATTTAAATTTCATCAAAGATGCATAAGCAAGAAGTAGGCGAATAGCCTCTAACCTGGCAACAGGAGCATAAGTTTCATCATAGTCAATACCTTCCTCCTAACAATAGCCTTTGGCAACAAGTCTGGCTTTATTCTTTGTTATGTTTCCATCTTCATCAAGTTTGTTTCCAAACACCCATTTGGTTCCAATAACTTGATGTGACTCTTCTCTTGGGATTAATTCCCAGACTTGATTCCTTTCAAATTGGTTAAGTTCCTCTTGCATAGCTATGCACCATTGGTCATCTTTAAGTGCTTCCTCAACGTTTTTGGGTTCTATCTGTGACACAAAAGCTACAGACATACAGAAATTAGTCATATTTCTAGTTCTTACCCCTTTTGAGATGTCACCTATGATATTGTCCATTGAGAGTCCTCTAGGTGATTGTCATTCTTTTGCTAATTCAGGCGTTTGAGAAGGCTCATTTTCTTCCAAATATAATTCATCAAGAGCCTCTCTTATATATTCATCATCACCTGCAAGTTCTTTATTTGACTCAAGAGGATTTCCCCCAAGGTCTACAATCTCATCAAAAGTAACATGTATAGATTCTTCTATATTTAACGTTCTTCTATAAAACAACCTGTAAGCTTTGCTAGTTAATGAATAACCTAAGAAAATGCCCTCATCGGCTTTAGAGTCAAATTTTCCTAAGTTGTCCTTTCCATTATTCAACACAAAGCACTTACATAAAAAAATTTTCAAATGAGCAACATTAGGCTTTCTACCATTTAACAATTCATAGGGAGTTGATTTTATAATTGGCCTAATGAGCATCCTATTCAAAACATACTAAATGATCAATTTTCTTTGAATAAATACAAGAGACAAACAATTCATTTTATTATAGGAACCCAAATATATTTTCCTTTAGGAACACCAAAATGCTTAATTTTACATCTATTTGAAGTATGACCATGTTTCATACAATAAAATCATGCTTTAGATGTAACTTTTGAATATGATGAATTTTTAACCATAGATGTTCTAGTTCCTTTTTCTACCCATACTCTTTTATTTTTCCTTTTAGCCTTTTTCAAAGGAACTTGATGATTTACATTATTTTGAGCAAACACCATTTCATGCTTCTTAAGATCATCTATTTCCTTTTCAGCTTTGTCTAGCAAATGGTTAAGAATATCTATGTCATATTCATTCTCTTTACAAGTTGCACATGCTAGGTTCTTATCATCATTCTCATCTAAACATACAATTTTCGTTTCTAAGGATTCCTTTTCTTCTAAACATGTGATTTTCGTTTTTAATGAGTCAATTTCCTTTTCGGATCTACTTAAACTCTTCTTCACAACTTTATATTCATTTTTCAAGTTCTTAAAGGCACTAAATAATTCATTATATGCATTTTGTAATTCATCAAAATCATTTTCATCATCACTTGAGGATGAGTCAGAATAACTAACCTCAAAGTCGGAAGATATATTGTCTTTTGCCAACAAGCAAATGTTAGCTTCTATTTCCAGATCACTTGTCTCCGAAATCGAGTCACTATCAACGGTTCCTTCATAAGTTACTCTTAGTTTATCCCACATTTCTTGAGCACTCTTACAGACTGAAATCCTGTAAAACTCGTCAAGGGTTAGAGCAGATGAAATTATATTTCTAGCCCTAACGTCAAATAGTGCTTTTCTGTTTTCTTCTGCAATCCATCTAGAAAAAGGTTTGGGAACGTCAACACCGTTCTCAATAACTTTAGGAATATATGGACCGTTTAAAATAGCATCCTAGACGCCTCTATCAACAGCGTTCATACCAGTTGGGGGTAGATACCCACAAGAGCCTTATAGAATAGGGTTCGTACCGGGTGAGGGTAGGTACTCACCAGAGCCTTATAGAATAGGGTTTGTACCGGGTGAGGGTAGGTACTCACCAGAGCCCTATAGAATAGGGTTCATACCAGCTAGAGCCTTATAAAATAAGGTTTATACCAGATGAGGGTAGGTACTCATCAGAATCTAGCAAAAATGCATATTCATACCAGGTGGGGGTAGGTACTCACCAGAGCCTTATAAAATAAGGTTTATACCAGATGAGGGTAGGTACTCATCAGAATCTAGCAAAAATGCAGATTCATACCAGGTGGGGGTAGGTACTCACCAGAGCCTTATAAAATAAGGTTTATACCAGATGAGGGTAGGTACTCATCAGAATCTAGCAAAAATGCAGATTCGTACCAGATGGGGGTAGGTACCCACTAGAGCCTTAGAGAATAGGGTTCGTACCAGGTGGGGGTAGGTACCCACAAGAGCCTTATAGAATAGGGTTCGTACCAAGTAAGGGTAGGTACCCACAAGAGCCTTATAGAATAGGGTTCGGACTAGGTGGGGGTAGATACCCACAAGAGCCTTATAGAATAGGGTTCGTACCGGGTGAGGGTAGGTACTCACCAGAGCCTTATAGAATAGGGTTCGTACCGGGTGAGGGTAGGTACTCACCAGAGCCCTATAGAATAGGGTTCATACCAGCTAGAGCCTTATAAAATAAGGTTTATACCAGATGAGGGTAGGTACTCATCAGAATCTAGCAAAAATGCAGATTCATACCAGGTGGGGGTAGGTACTCACCAGAGCCTTATAAAATAAGGTTTATACCGGATGAGGGTAGGTACTCATCATAATCTAGCAAAAATGCAGATTCGTACCAGGTGGGGGTAGGTACCCACCAGAGCCTTATAAAATAAGGTTTGTACCGGATGATGGTAAGTACTCATCAAAACCTAGCAAAATGCAGCAGGTAGAGTAAAATACTCACCAGAGCATTACAAAAAACGGTTTGCAAATACCTTGCTTCTATTAGAGGATAGTTCAAGTGTTGAGCACCTCGGAAGTAAGTACCCATAAGAGTTTAGCAAAATGCGAACTCGTACCAGGTGAGGGTAGGTACTCACCAAAGCCTTACAAAACAAGGTTCATACCAAGTGGGGGAAGGTACCCACAAGAACCTTATGGAATATGGTTCAGAATCTAGCAAAAAGCATATTCATACCTAGTGGGGGTAGGTACCCACAAGAGTCTAGTGAAATGCAGACTCATACCTGGTGAGGGTAAGCACTCACCAGAGCCTTATAAAGTAAGGCTCAAACTAGATAGGGGTTGGTACCTATCAAAAATATTTATCATCCGGAGGATCAGCAAAGGAGCATCTGAAGGATAACGGGGCAAAAGGGTTAACTCCTTCCCCTACCAACTAATTTTGTCGGCATATTAAGCCAGCAAATTAGCCAGGCAGGTGAAGGGGGGGCAGCTGTAGACCGCTAATTTTGCCCGGCCTCTCAATAAAGGCTAAGGAGACTTCCTATAACAAGATAAAGTTCACCCGACATCTCAATAAAGGCCAAGAAGACTTCCTATATGAAGATAAAGATTCAATGGGCATCTATCGACATCAATCTACGTCCGAATAATGAAAGGAAAGCTTCCCAGGGGTCCCAGAACACAGAAGCTAGCCAAAACAAGTTGAGACGGTCGTCCCAAATGTGAGACGGCCGTCCCAAGCTGCCCTGGCCAAGTGGGACGCCCGTCCCAAAGTTGAGACGCGCGTCTCAAGTCCCAAATTTGAATGGGACGGCCGTCCCAAATCCCAGACGGCCGTCCCAACATCTCCAGACGCTCATCCCTGATTTCCAAGCCCCGGACGACCGTACCAAGCTGCCAGGCTGCGAAAACTATAAATAGGAGGCTCATTTGCCACTTTTTCACACCCCAGACAACTCCTAGTACTTGTCTTCTCTCCCTACTTCGAATGAACTCTCCGATTGCCTTAAAAAGGTAACAATCGGTTAAGGAATTGTATTCCAGCATTCGATTCTTCTTTAAAATTTAGTCGAGTCGATACTGTATTCGGGGAGGAGAGTCTTTGTAGAGCGGGGGATTGCCAAAATGCATCCTCACTGTAAAAGATTTGCAATACAAAGCTTGCTACAGAGGTTCTTTTCAATTCTCTTCTCTTTTATTGTTTTATTTATTGCTTTCTGTATGCAATGTAAACTAAAATCATGTAGATAACTATTTTTAAATACTGTATAAATAAAATAGGGTAATAGTGTAATTTCTCATAATCTTCACTTAATGAATGAATCTGTCATAGGGAACCCGAAAGGGGCGTTGTGGGGTGCTAACACTTTCCCCACACGTAACTACCTCCCTTACCCAACTCTGGTTATAATGGCCAAGTTTGGTTTTTATTAAAATCAACGCCTTTTTATCCTTTTCCAATGTTTACGGTCAAAACATTGGTGGCGACTCCATAAGAACCCCTTTTCGAAAACCTTGCTTTTATTAGAGGATAGTTCAGTTGTTGAGCACCTTGGAAGCAATGAACATATTTTAACATAAAAACGCGAGTCTAAACCATCTTTTCGCGACCGCTCGCATAAACGTTCAAGATGTCCCTAGACATCAGAACGGACAGCGGCGACACTCCCCTTGCAGAAAAATGGGGGTGCAGTGGCAGGGAGGAACTGGCCTCTAGCCTTCGACCCGAGTTTATCAACGGGTCGGTCCTGGTCAGCATGGGGATGCTACTGTGCCACGGGACCCAGCTGATCCTCCACCTCTCACTGGATATCACTTTGGATCTCCAGGATCTCGTGGCAATGCATAATCTCCCAACACCTCTCGAGTTCCAACAACCACAACAACAGAAGCAGTACACAGATGATTTTGCTGGCGTAAACCGCAACATGAACGATTTATGCCAGCAATTCGATCAAATGTCTGTAAGGCAAGAGCAAATGTCCCTAAGGCAAGAGGCCTTCGACACGAGATTGGAGACAATATACCAATATCAAGAGGGAATGAGGCAAGACTGGGTGGCCTTCCAGCAGGAGTACCGCGACCAAGCCCGGGAACAGGCAGAGTTCCGGAGACATATGTACCGGCAATTCCCCTCTTATGGATCGTCTCCAGATGAGAGCCCACCTTCTTAGGGATAATGCTCATAGAATAAATTGTTGTAATAAATTTTTCTTATAAATAAAATTTCATTTCATGCATTTTTTGCTATCCCTCCCAAAAAAGTTAGCGCAACAAAAAGAAGCTTAAAGTAAAAAGACTTACGCTCGAAAAAGCCAAAATCTAAAATTGCAACAAAAAAAGAGATAAAACCGCGGAAAAAGGCAAGATTAAACCAACAATTTTCGACCAACTAAGCAAGAGTCAAACAACAAACAAGACTACCCGACCAACCAGCAAGAGTCGGGTGATCACTACCAAAAGATCAAAATCAAACAATTCCCAGCAACCAACAGCGCTGGATGAACACCAACAGAATTCCCGGCACAATCCAGACGACCATCCCCAGGAAAAAATGAACAAAGACAAGAAAGCACATCTCAACACAGGCGCATGAGCTAGAGCAGTAAGCCGCCACCACAACAAAAGGATCAGCTATCGCAAGAAGCAGCATCCGGAGGCACAACACCAGATGGGAGTGTATACTCATCAAGCCTTACAAGAGGGGGCTTACCGGACGGGGGTTCATACTCGTCAAACACCAGATGGGGGTGTATACTCATCAGGCCTTACAAAAGGGGGCTTACTGGGCGGGGGTTCGTACTCGTCAAACCAGATGGGGGTTCATACTCATTAGCTGAAAGGATCAGCTACCACCAGAAGAAGCATCATGAAAGCACACTTTTCCCCAGAAGATCAACCACCACAAAGAAGGAACATCTGAGGGGCAACCGGGCAGGAGGGTCAACTCCTTTAGCCTCCAGTCGATCTCCTTGGCGCAACAGGCCAGCAATCGACTAGTCGGGTAATGGGGGGGGCAGATGTAGACCCCAAATCTTGCCCGGCCTCATAATAAAGACCAGAAGACCTCCTTTTCAAAGATGGATGAAGCCTAAGAAGCCATTAGGAGAGATTATTAGGCCCCATATTAGGATAGGAGGGATTTTCTGCATGTAAATAAGGATTTTTGCCTTTTAGGGTCGAGACCGCCGTCTCGCTTCTCGGGACCGCTGTCTCGCCACTTGCGCAAGTCGAGACCGCCGTCTCATTTGGCGAGACGACCGTCCCGGTTGGCGAGACAGCCGTCTAGCTATTTGTGCAAGGCGAGACGACCGTCTCGACCTTGTCAGACGAAACGACTGTCTCGATCTGACAAGCGCGAATCCCTATTGTCTCCGCCTTCAAAACGAGGCGGTCATTTTTATTGGTGTAGTTACAACGCCTTTAGGTTGTCCGATAACCGGGCTAAACCTAGGGGTGGGGTTTTCGAAAAGGCGCTCTTGGATTGTCCGATAACCGAGCTAACCCAAGAACTAGTTTTGAAAGGTTCTTCTGGAGTCGCCACCGATGTTTTTACCGGAAACATCAGAAAAGGAGTAAAAAGGCGTTGGTTTTCGAAAAACCAACTCTGGTCATTAGAACCAGAGTTGGGTAAGGGAGTTAGTTACGTGTAAGGGAAGTGTTAGTTCCCTTACGACGCCCCTTTCGGGTTCCCTATGATAGGTCAGCTATTTTAAATAAGTAAACCGGTGAAAATACGCTTTTACCTTTTATTTGCGAAATTTAAAATTACGACTACATGGCCCTAATATCTATTGCACAATTAAAAATAAAGCGGTAAAGGAGAGAGAGAGTGTAGAAACCTCCGAGGCAAGCTTTCTATTAATTTCTTGACAATTTGGGTGCTTTTTGGCATCTCTTCACTCTTTACAGTGCCGGAATCTCTCGAAAACACTATAAAAAACTCTAAAAAGCTCTCAGAAACTCCGGAAATGCTTTGGAGGGATTCTAGAAAGAGAATTTGAGGAGGTGACTAGAGAGAGAATGGAAGAACTGTGTGAAATGAGGGGAATGGCGCGACTATTTATAGGGATTCGCGCCTGTCAGGTCGAGATGACCGTCTCGTCTGGCAAGGTCGAGACGGTCGTCTCGCCATTCGAGACGACCGTCTTGCCAAACGAGACGGCGGTCTCGCCACTTTCACAAGGCTAGACGGCGGTCCCGAATACGAGACGACGGTCTCGACCCTAAAAGGCGAAAATCCTTATTTACATGCAGAAAATCCCTCCTATCCTAATATGGGGCCTAATAGTCTCTCCTAATGGCTTCTTAGGCTTCATCCATCTTCGAAAAGGAGGTCTTTTGGTCTTTATTATGAGGTCGGGCAAGATTTGGGGTCTACAGCGCTCCCCCCTTACCCGACTAGTCGACTGTTGGCCTGTTGTGCCAAGGAGATCGACTGGAGGGTAAAGGAGTTGACCCTCTTGCCCAGTTGTCCTTCAGATGTTCCGTCTTTGTGGCGGTTGATCTTCCGGGAAAAAGTGTGCTTCCAGAACGCTTCTTCTGGCGGTAGCTGATCCTTTCGGCTGATAAGTACGAACCCCCATCTGGTTTGACGAGTATGAACCCTCACCCGGTAAGCCCCCTTTTGTAAGACCCGATGAGTATACACCCCCATCTGGTGTTTGACGAATATGAACCCCCGTTCGGTAAGCCTCCTTTTGTAAGGCCTGATGAGTATACACCCCCATCTGGTGTTTGACGAGTATGAACCCCCGTCCGGTAAGCCTCCTTTTGTAAGGCCTGATGAGTATACACCCCCATCTGGTGTTATGCCTCCGGATGCTCCTTCTTGCGGTAGCCGATCCTTTAGCTGTGGTGGCGGCTTACTACTCTAGCTCATGCGCCTGGTGTTGAGAAGTGTTTTCTTGTCTTTGTTTGTCTTTTTCTGGGAATGGTCGTCCGACATGTGCCGGAGATCTTGTTGGTGTTCATCCAACTTGTTGGTTGTTGGGGATTCTTTGTTTTTGATCTTTTGATGGTGATCACCCGACTCTTGCTGGTTGGTCGGGTAGTCTTTGTTCGTTGTTCGATTCTTGCTTTGTTTGTCGAAGAAACCTTTGGTTAATGAATTTTGTGAAGTCTTACAGGGATACTTCTGGGTGCTTCATATTTTCGGATGCAAGCATAAAGCTGAATGCTTTTTTATTTTTATTTGTTTGGAATATGTTTGTTTGTTTTGATTTTGACAAAGTCATTTTTGTGCAACTATTTGTGTATAGATGTTCTCAATGCAATCTATTTTAGTCAGGGGCATCTAGAAAGTGACTGGTGCTTTCTTTTCCGTTCTCCCGTGATTTTTCTTTTGAAATTTTGTTTTAGCCCTATCTTTTGCCTAGACCTCCCTTTGCGTGTTTTCGATCTAGCGGGCTTAATTCTTGCCTAAGATATTTCGGTTGGCTTTTTCTTTTTATGAAGGCCTTAACTTTTGCCTAGACCGCCCTTTGCAGGTTTTCGATCTAGCAGACTATCCTGTATTTTTTGCTTGGGACGGCCCTGGTCGACGCTGTTTGTCTTCTTTTTCTTATGCTTTCTCGTATTTCTTGTTTTATGCATACTTATGTTTCGTTAATACAGAGGCATTCTTGCAAGTAGGTAAAGAGAAAAGAAGACAATTTTTATTGATATAAACGAATGATTTATTTTTACAGGAGGTGTCGCCGCCGTCCGTTCCGACGTCCTGGGGACGTCTCGAACGTTTTGCGAGCGGTCGCGAAAAGATGGTTGGACTCGCGTTTTTTGTTAAAATTGTGTTCATTGCTTCCGAGGTGTTCAACACTGAACTATCCTCTAATAGAAGCAAGGTTTTCGAAAAGGGGTTCTTTTGGAGTCGCCACCAATGTTTTGACCAGAAACATCGGAAAAGGAAAAAAAGGCGTTGATTTTATTAAAAACCAACTTGGCCATTATAACCGTAGTCGGGTAAGGGAGTTAGTTACGTGTGGGGAAGGTATTAGCACCCCACAACGCCCCTTTCGGGTTCCCTATGACAGATTAATTCATTTAAGTCCAGATTACAAGAAATTACGCGATTACCCTTATTTTATTTATTTAATAAATATGGCAATCTACATGATTTATCTACATTGCATACAGAAGTAAATAAAGCAGTAAAGGAGAAGAGAATTGAGAAAAAAAAACCTCCGTAGCAAGCTTTATATTATAAGTCTTTTACAAAGAGGACGCGTTTCGGCAGTCCTTCGCTCTACAACGAACTCTCCTCTCGATTACGTGACTCGACTCGACTAAAATTTCTAGAAGAATCGAATGCCGGAATACAAATTCCTTAACCGATTGTTACCTATTAAAGGCAATCGAAAGATCATTCGAGAGAGGGAGAGAAGAAGACAAGTCCAGGAATTCTCTAGTGTCTGAGGTGTGTGAAATGAGACAAATGAGGCTCCTATTTATAGTATTTTTCGCTGCCTGGGACTTTGGGACGACCGTCTGGGTTGGGACGGCCGTCCCAAACGCGTTTTTCACGTTGTACCAATCTGGGACGGCCAGTCTGGGTTGGGACGGTCGTCCCAAATGCAATTTAACGAAGGCTGAGACCCCCTGGGGTTTGGGACGGCCGTCCCACATTCGGGACGCGCGTCCCAACTGCTTAATTGCAGTTGGGACGGCCGTCCCAACCCTGGGATGGTGGTCTCAGCCTGTTTTGTCCACTCTTCGCGTTCTGGGACCCCAGGAAGCTTTCCTTTCCTTTTTCGGACATAGATTGATGCCGATGTGTGTCCGTTGAAGCTTTATCTTCATATAGGAAGTCTTCTTGGCCTTCATTAAGATGCCGAGCGAGCTTTGTCTTTGTGTAGGAAGTCTCTTTTGGTCTTTATTGTGTGAATGAATGAACTCCGTCTTTTGTTGTGGGAGGTCCTTCTCGTTTTGGGGAGCCGGATGAACTCCATCTTTGGGCGAAGCTCCTCTAGCTTTTATTTTGAGAGGCCGGGCAAAATTAGGGGTCTACAACTGCCCCCCTTCACCTCGCCTAACTAATTCGTTGGTTTTTAACATGCCACCAAAATTAGTTGGTAGGGGAAGGAGTTAACCCTCTTGCTCTACTGTCCTTCGGATGTCGCTCCTTGCCGATCCTCCGGATGATAAATATTTTGATAGGTACTAACCCCTATCCGGTTTGAGCCTTCTTTTTCTAAGGCTTTGGTGAGTTTTTACCCTCACTAGGTATGAACCTTGTTCTGCAAGGTTTTGGTGAGTACCTACCCTCACCTGGTATTTTGCTAAACTTTTGTGGGTACTTACTTCCGAGGCGCTCAACACTGAACTATCCTCTTAATAGAAGTACAGTCTTAGCAACCCATTTTTGAAATGCTTAGGTGAGTATTTTTACTCCACCTAATGCATTCTGCTAAATTTTGATGAGTACTTACCCTCATCCGGTATGAATGATAAGCCTCATTCTGCAAGGCTTAGGTGAGTATGTACCCCCACCCGGTGTGAATGATAAGCCTTTTTTACAAAGCTTAGGTGAGTACACACCCCCACCCGGTGTGAATGATAAGCCTTTTTTGCAAGGCTTAGGTGAGTATACACCCCCACCCGGTGTGAATGATAAACCTTTTTCACAAGGTTTAGGTGAGTACACACCCCCACCCGGTGTGAATGATAAACCTTTTTTGCAAGGCTTAGGTGAGTATACACCCCCACCCGGTGTGAATGATAAGCCTTTTTTGCAAGGCTTAGGTGAGTATACACCCCCACCCGGTATGAATGATAAGCCTTTTTCGCAAGGCTTAGGTGAGTACACACCCCCACCCGGTGTGAATGATAAGCCTTTTTTGCAAGGCTTAGGTGAGTATACACCCCCACCCGGTATGAATGATAAGCCTTTTTCGCAAGGCTTAGGTGAGTACACACCCCCACCCGGTGTGAATGATAAGCCTTTTTTTGCAAGGCTTAGGTGAGTACACACCCCCACCCGGTGTGAATGATAAGCCTTTTTCGCAAGGCTTAGGTGAGTACACACCCCCACCCGGTGTGAATGATAAGCCTTTTTTTTGCAAGGCTTAGGTGAGTACACACCCCCACCCGGTATGAATGATAAGCCTTTTTTGCAAGGCTTAGGTGAGTACACACCCCCACCCGGTGTGAATGATAAACCTTTTTCACAAGGTTTAGGTGAGTACACACCCCCACCCGGTGTGAATGATAAACCTTTTTCCCAAGGCTTATAGGATGAACTTTTTTGTAGTCAATCCTATGATCATCTGTTTTTTTGGAGATGAGTTGACGACTTACTATTTTTGGTCATGCGTCTCTGGGAGTAATTGATTTTTCTTTTTGACTTTTCTTTTTTAGTCATCTGGTTTTACCAGGGATTTCTGTATTTTGGCTTTTCTTGTTTTAGCCGTCCGGCTTTTGCCGGGGATTCTTTGATTTTGGCTTTTCTGTTTCGCCATGGGGATTTTATTGTTTTGGCTTTTTCTTTTAGCCATCCGGTCTTGACCGGGGATTTCTTTGTTGGTTGCTCTTTGTTTAGGCAGGAATCCTTTGGGGATTTTGATTTCTATTAGTTGTGCCTCTTGATTAGGCGGAAATCCACTTGGGGAGATTCTTGTTTGGTTGCGCCTCTTGATCAGGCGAAAATCCTCTAGGGATTTGAACTTTTTGTTGATTGTGCCTTTTGTTTAGGCAAGAGCCCACCTGGGGATGTGATTTCTATTTGGTTGTGCCTCTTGATTTAGGCATATGCTTCAATAGTGAAGACTTAGGTTTTGGATTGCCTCTCGAATAGGCTGATGTTCTACTTGAGGATATTTGTTTTTGATAATACCTCTGAGTAGGTGGATGCTTTTGAAAGCTTTTGTGCTTGTATTACCTCTTATAGGTTGATTTCCCATTTCTTGGGGATATTGGCTTTCTGCTTGTCTCCGAGTAAGCATAGGCATTCTTGGGAGTGAAAATTTTTCACTTCGCTGGGGATATTCATATTGGGTGTTCCGAAAGGTTAACTCCCTGAGGATATGAATTTTCTAATTTGCCCTTGCTGATAGGCTTACTGGGGAAAAATTTTCTTGTTTTGTGATCTACTGGGGGAATTAATTTCATCCCGGAGATCTATCTTGAATTGCCTTTCTATGGAGAAATGGAGTTTTTTTTTTCGACTCCTTATTTGGCTGCTGTTGTTTGAGCTGGTTTTTGCTTAAGCTCTTATTCCGTTGGGAATGAGTTTTTTTGCTTTTTTCTCGCGATTATGTTTTTTCGCGATTTTGGATTTTTGATTTTAAATGCGTGTGCCTTTTTCCTTTTGTACACGCAGACCTTTTATTATCTGCTGGGGATGAAGAGGTTTTCTTTTCTTCTCTTTCCTTTTTAGTGGCCCTGGGGAATTTGTTGGCTCCCTGGGGATCCGACTTTGATGATGGAGTCTTGGCTCCTGGCTTTGCGAAGCCTTTATTTGAACGGGAAGATGGAAAAATTTTATTTTCCTCTTTTTGTCTTTTTGTAGAACTTTCTTGACGCGTTCTTTTTGGGGATTTTCATGTGGCCTTTCTGTAGTGGCCTCCGTTGTGGAAGAGATTTTTTTTTTCTTTTTGTTGCCCCCCAGTGATGTGGGGGATTTCGACTCCATTTTTCTTTGATGGAATCTTATGTAGTCCTTGTTCTCCATTGGGGGATGAAGCGGAGACTCTTGCATGAGTGTGCTTGATGACTCACGTAGCGACGAAGCCGAGTCGTGAGGTAATCTTTTTGTTTTGCCTCCGGAGTAGGCAAGGATCCGTTTGGGGATAATTAAGCCTTTCCGTTGGCTTTTCTACATTGATGACTTCCTTTTTCTTGGATGGAAGGATGTTGATTACGGCTTTAAATGATTTAGGTTTGATGACTCAAGTGATGATGCTCGAGTCATGAAATAATTTTTGTGTTGCCTTTGGAGTAGGCAAGGATCCACTTGGGGATTTATTGAGCTTTTCCATTTCCTATTGAGGTACCTCCTCTTGTTGGTGTAGAAGATTGGTGGTTGGAGCTATTTTCCTTAAAGCTCCTTATGTTGCTCGAAATGGTTTTGATTTCGTCTTTTTCTTTCGCGATTTAATTTTTATCGCGAGCTTTGTTTGAAATTTGACTTTTTAATAGATCATGTGTGCCTTTTATTTTGTACACATGGGCTTTTTGAATGCGAAGTGTAAAACGAAATAACGATTTTTATTTATTACTGCTTTTTGTTGGATACATTTCAAAGCATATTCAAGATACTAGAAAACTATCTAAACTAAGTCTTCTTGATCATCCGCCTCCGGCCGGAGTGGGCAGATGGTGCGGGCGAAGGAAGCGGCGAAGTAGGCGGCGCTGAATCTTGCTCGAGTCCGGACCAGGCTCTCTATCTCGTCGATCCGTCCTATCTTGCCTCGACGGTCACCGGCCAAACCGTCGGCGTATAAACCGGAACTCTCCTTCCATATAGGTGTGCTCCTCATCTAAGCGTCGGTACAAGCCGGAGAAGTTCGGATCGTGTGATTGCTGCTGGGACTCCGAAGTAGTGGGGATGTCTTGCGGTGTACCGAAGTCGCGCATATCCCATGAAATCGAGATGATAGGGTTCAAGATGAAACTTGATCCTTCTCTCGCCGAGGATATTCATGTGCGTCGGCACTCCTCCGTTGATAGGCTCCGGTTGAAGTACAGCTCGGGATATCTTCTCCGTCCGTGCATCCCCAATATTCAGCCTAGAGGGGTAAGGAAGGGAGCCACCATGATTGCTCCTGCTGGTCCCCGAGTACCACATTCCTTTACGGCCTTCGAGAATGCGTATCCCGGTTGCATCGGTGTCCCCGATGCATGCAATAGACTATAAAAAGATCAGCCAGACGTGACCTTTCCTTGGCTTTCCTTCCTGCTGTGAATGGTCCCAGCAAGCAACTTGTGACATATGCGAAGAGGGGGATTGAAGGCTGCACCCTTCAGATTAGATGGGAGATTGATAGCTTCAGTAATCTCCTTCCACATATTGGTGGTGGTGAGAATAGTAGGTTTCTCCAGATATGCGGACCGATATTCCGGTGTTCTTGTATCGGCTCGTTGGCAGAATACTATGATGACGTTGAAGTCATCCAGGGCCGTGGTCCGGTAGGCTCCATCCATCCAGTAGGAGACAGCTTGTGTTGGTGGCACTCCAAGAATTGTAGATGGCATTTCCATCATGTTGACAGAGGCGAGAAACTCCATTGCAGCGGTGCGATGGATTCGAGTGGGCGGCTCGCGGAGTAGGAAGTCCCATCCTATGTTGTGGATGAACTTCCTAACGTCTTGCTCCCAGCCGAATGTAGCAAGGATCCCAAAATCTAACCGCAGCATAGGGTACCAGGCAAATTGTTGGATATTTGCCAATCGTTGTTGATGCGCTTCTGCCATCATCATGCTAGTGACAGGAGTTCTTCTAGCAGCAGTCCTGGTGCGTTTTCTTCTGGACGAGGCTTCTCCATGTTCCATTGTAAGCTCTACTCTTTTAGAAATGCTAAAAATGTATGGAGGAGTAGAAAAAACAAGATAGGAAGCTTGGAATGAAGTGCCAGAGCCAAAATCCGCGCCCAACATATATAGGCCGCGCAGGGGAATTTGGGACGGCCGTCTGGGTTGGGACGGCCGTCTCATATGGACAAAATTCACATGGGCCAACCCCCACTGGGACGTGCGTCCCAACCGACAATTGGCACTTGGGACGGCCGTGCGGGTATTGGGACGGCCGTCCCAAACTTCTTATGTTGGTTTTTTGATTTTTTGAGTTAAATTTCGTGTTTTTTGATGAAATTGAAGATAGGATTCCCTTCATTTATGCTTTAATGCATGCAATGCTTCATGATATGCATTCTATGATCTATTTCAGTTAATATCTTGAAAGTTTTAACCGATGTGCTTTGACTTGGGGCGCATTCCTGGTGCCGTGCCTTTATGTCATCTTGTTTCTTGGATAGTAAGCTTAGTCTGTATTGATTTGCCGTCTTGGAATTTTCTTTGCTATGGTCTGAAGAGCAATCTTCTGTTTGTGGGGCAACTGCCATATCAATACCTTTCCTCCTTTCCTTAGGGATTTCAACCTTCCTATTGATCACTATGTTACCGCATTCCCCTTCATTACTTGAATGCTTTATAGTGAAATGGTCAAGAGAAGAGAAGGAAAAGGATTTATTGCAAAGGCTTGTGTTTTAGAGTGATATTTTTGTAATAAAGGTTTTTGTAAGAATGGCTAGCCAGGGTTGGTCGGTGTTTAGGCTAGTTTAGACAAAACGTTTTGCTCTTATAATGTGGCGTCATTGTTTATCGATTTATGGCGCTTTTTGTGATTGACTAACTTCCCTAGACCGCCCTTTCGGGTTTTCAGCCTAGGATGCCGTGCTTTTGTCCTAACTTTTGTCTAGGTTTCCTTTTTGTATTTATTTTTTAGGAATACCTAGCGGACTTTTAATAACCCTAACTTTTGCCCAGGCTACCCTTTATTATTGTTCGGGTCTCCTGCCGGGTTTACCCTAACTTTTGCGCAGCCCCCTTTGTGGGTTTCCTGCACGGTATTTTGCCCTTTTATTTTCTTGTCTCGGCCTTTGACCTTGACGGGCTTTCCTTTTTTGTATGCGTATATATTATATTTTTTTTGCACAACATTGTCGAAACTTGATTTTATCAAGATAAATTTTGATTATGTTTCTAATTAATCAATTTATTTTGGCTTTGCTTTGCAGCGCTTTACTTATTTGGACGCATTTGGAACAAAACATTTATCTAAACTTTGTTTATTAAAATGGGGTATAGATACATTTTAGCAAGAAAAGAAGCGAGATAGTAAGAATAGCATTCTTTTGTAATTTCGGGGAAATGTGTGCCCTAAAGATGCTCTGGGGACTGGCAAACCCCGAGGAGTGATCTCTAATAGTCACTAGATTTACATCCCTTAGAATCGGAAGAAGGACACCTAATGACTAACGCTACCCTTTGCGCTAATTCCCCTCCTTTTCGAAATACCATCTTCGAGGGGTAAGACTTCCCTGTTCTTCGTATGGTTTGATCTTTCGTAGGGTTATACCCTAATCCATACTTTAGCGGATTGTCCTTGAAGTCCGGTGGCTCTCTTATACCTTGAGCGTTCTTTCCGAGCCCTCGTCCCGGGCGATATCCATATCTTTTCATCATATGGGCCACCTTTGTATTACCAGGGAGTCTTTCTATGTTGGCAATTTCAAGTGCTTGAAAAGACGTTTCAAGAGCCTCTTCAGCCGCATCCACATATGGTTGGTCGGTCGGTTTGCTAATCGGAAAGTCTTCTTCAGCCTTGAACCGTGACGAGTTTATCATTTGTCACAAACTTGATTTTCTCGGTGGAGCGTTGAAGGTATTGCCTTAGCGCTCGTGAATCCAAGGTCTACCAAGGAGACAACTGTATGCTGGCGTGATATCCATCACGTGGAAGTCTATGTTGAAAATAGTAGGTCCAATTTGGATTGGTAGACTGATCTCTCCTACTACTTCACGCCTTGATCCGTCAAAGGCTCGAACAACTGTATTACTCGGTCGCATGTGGGTTCCTTGTATTGATCAAATGATTTCGTGGATTGGATTTTACTTGACTGTCTACGACTCCATTGCGTGTGCTTGGGGTAGAAGTTTTGTATAAATGTATCGCCATGCTATTAAGTATTTTGATTTAAGTTCTTTTCTTTCTAAGAGGTGGAATAGAATAACCCGGTTGAAGCGTAATGATCATACGTCTGTAATGCATTGTATGTCCCATAATAGGTCGTACTCTTCTACCCTTTACCGGGAGTCGATGACTATTCATAGCTATTACTTTGACATCAAAGAAGAGTTCGACCCAATGCTTTATTTCTGTCCTAGTTGATCCCGATTCGACATTAAAAGTATATTGATTTTTCCCCAATAACCGAATACTTTTGTCTGTAAATACTGCATATTTTATTCCATTCATAAATCTATTTTCTTCCCTATGAGTTCTAGTCTCAATTAAAATACTAGTTTTTACTGTTCATATGTTATGATTTGAATATACCACACCAATTCGTTATGTATGGATGATGAGATTCCATTGATACAGAGCCACTCGTTCTTTTTTCTCTGACAGATGGTCAGAACTTCATCTGGGTTAAAATCCTACTGATAGGTCTACTAGAGATCAAAAATTGTTGAAAAAAGAACAAACGAAACATCTTGCTCTTTCCAGGCGATCGGAAAAGAAAGAAATAGTGAATTTCTTCAAGATAATTATGTACTTACAAAATACCGTCTCAATTCATCCTATTTCATCATATCGAGGATGTGATATGGTTCCAAAGGGTGAACTGGACAGTTCCAATAAGATTTCATTCTTGAACAAAAATCCGATAGACTTTTTGGAGGGAGGGTCCCATTGGCGTGCATCCAGTAGGAATTGAACCTACGAATTCGCCAATTATGAGTTGGGCGCTTTAACCATTCAGCCATGGATGCTTAGCGGGAATCCTCGTACATGGTGAATAACCAAATTCCAATTGAAGTGAAATCTTTCGGATAAATCAATGCAATTAGGAGGATTCAATGAAAGGACATCAATTCAAATCCTGGATATCTTGTCGAGTGTACTTTTAGGCATAACATTTAGGGATGACCCATTATCCACAAGTACTTTGGAAATGAGATACTCTTTGCATTTGACAGAGATATGCAAAGGCTTATTATGATTTGACCCTTCCAAAGGGAATTCTTCGTTGGTGAAGGTAAGATGATTATTAGCTGTAATATTACTAATAATTCCTTCGAACTTGTCTTGGGATATTGCATGCGGAACGAATGATTCATTCAAAACCTTTAACAGTGCGTTTCGATGCGGTTCCGAACTCATGATGAGGGATAACAAAGTTATTTTTGCTGGAGTACGATTGAGTTGATCTATGATGGAGTACTCGCTTTGTCTTATGTACTGGAGTAACTCATCTGTCTCCTCCTTGGATTCGTTTTCTTCTTCGGTTTTATTTTTCATTTTATCTTTAGGAATATTATCTTGTAATTCCTTGGGGGAATATATTCTTCCGCTTCTTGTCATGCCCACAATACCGACTATGTTGGAGATATCTTGATTGACTGACGATTCTTCTGAGTATCTCCAAGGTACAGCTTTATTTGATTCATAAGGGAAAGGACGCGGTACGAATAAGCGTAAAGGCGTTATTGCTTCTTCCCTTTTAGTGTTTGGAATGATTAACGGTGCTTGTTTGTTATCATCTTCAGATTTATTGACCGTCGTAGAGATTTTGATGACGAAAGGCTTCTTTTCCATTTTTCTGATTTGTGAAAAGCACATCAATTAATCCTTTCTTTTTATTATCTTTATTATTAAATGAGGAGGGATATGTGAATGTATGAAATTTATGAATGCAATAGACAATTTAAGGAGAGAAAAATAAATCCTTTTTATTAGAAAGTGTAAATCCTTCTATACAATGCTTTGAAGCAAGTGTTGACAAAAGCGAAAAAGCTTGAAGAATCCTATAGGTAAATTAGGCTTTCTTCGTAATTCGTCTTCAGTTGTTATCACATGATTTCGAGCGTCTTGATTTGCTCAAATGCCGCCCGGCTCATGTCTTCACTATATCGACGAGCCTCTTTTATCTTTTCTTCTTGATGAATGATCAAGGCATGCTCGTCGATCGAGACCTCTCTATTAGTCGGTCCTTTTCACGAAGTAATTGACCGTATTGAGCTAATCCATCTTTTTCTTTTTCATGTAGCTCCTCTAGGTCTATTCTCGTATTTCTCAGCGGTTTCCCACCATTTTTGTGCTTCCGACCGAGTATTTGCTAGGTCATCTTGTATTAACTTGATCGTTCTTGCTCGTCCCGCAAGCGTGTTTTCGAGATGTGCTATTTCGTCATTCAAGTCCCTGAACGGACTATCTTGCTCAAGTCTTGGAATCTTTAATGCTTGCTTAGTCTCTTCCCGATAATCATCACAATCGTTCTTAAGACGCTCTATTTCGTGGTCCTTCTTTTTACATTGCCTTTTTAGGCCATCTATTATAAGGGTTGACTCTTGATCTTTTTCTTCGAAGGCTCTCAGCTGAGCTTCCATGACTTCAACCCTCTTGTTTAAGGCATTGACCTGCAATTGTAGCTCTTCACCGACTAAAGTTGTAGTGAATGCAGCAGATGGTTGGGGTATCCCTCTATTTTTTCTCCATTCTTCATATTCATGGGACGTAGAAACCTCGAACCTTTCCGAGTTCTTTATCTCCCATGTAGACTGGTCTTTCCCATGCTTTCCGGACAGCGGATACTTCTTTAAAGTTATGGGAATAATGACATAGACTCGACCCTCCGAGCTCTTCTTGAGTTGGTGCGGTCCGGGTTCTCATAAGTTGTCTCATAGCCATCTTAGGAGAGTAGGCTATACAACCCCCGAGGCCTAGTAATGGTATGCTCGGGTAATCTCCACATCGTATGAGAATATAACTGGGTCGGAACCAAGGGCATACCCAGGATATGTGTTCTATGTTCCATCTTTCCAACTCAGCTTTTCCATTCTAGCACTTGACGATGCTCGAAGAGGGATTTTTGAAAAACTCCTTAAAGGATCGGGAAATACACCCATATGGCTTGAGGCGTAGAAATGAGTAATACCCCACACGTATAGTAGTGAAGTGCAACATCTAAGTGTTTTCCCCTGTTTCTGTCGGCAAAAATCTACGGAAAGCAGGGTGTCAGCAAGGATTGCAGGAATAGGACTCTTTGAATATACATCCCAGGCAAAGAATGTGTCCATTGCAGCATGATCCACGATGTTCACATGGAATGGGAATAATATGATTCCGAACATTGCTAATGCTAGAGTCTTGTTGAATGTAGACCAGTCCTTCTTTTCAGCTAAAGAGATTAAGTGGTCTTCTATTATAGCCATTTTCCAACCTCTGATATTCCCTTTTCCCTCTAGGGTGGATTGATGAGGAGGCAGTCGTATAATAGTAGCAACCTTACTCACAGCCGTATATACTCCTGAGCAAACGTAGACCCCAACTGACTGAGGCCATCTGACCATGAGTTCATATTCTTCTAAGGTTGGTACCAAGTCAAACTGCGAGAACTCGAAGCAGTGTAAATCGGGACTCCAGAAGTGGACCAATGCTCTAACAAATATTGGATCAATGCTGATCTTTAGGAGGTCAAGAATTCTTCCGTAAGACTTCTCAAAGCTAGCATAGACCTCCGGCGACATATATGTACACAAGTGCCTTAACTTCTCTACATGGCATAGAAGGATCTCCACTTTCTTTAATTGTCTATTACCGGGTCCCTCCATTATCTAGCAAAATTGAAAATGCATGATATGAGGATGAGTTTTTGTAAATGCATGTATGCAAGTGTTTATTTTTCTAAGTATTATCATGTTTTATTCCTAGTATGATGCATGATAATACCGGGTTTTCCTTGAAAGAAAAGCTTATCTATATGAATGTTTATGGATTTTAATGAAGAGAGTCCTATTTTCTTCCCTTTTTTTATTTTTATGAAGAAAAGGTAATATGAATTATAAGACTTTTGCTAATAATTTTAATTTTGTAACAGAGGTATTTTTATGACTTTAATCTATTTTTATATTTTTTATGACCCTTTATCTCTTCTGTTGGTCAACGTGGCTACTTAGCTTACAAAGAACCTGAAACCAGGCTAGCTTAACTGAAGACTGTCCGAGATAAAGGTCTTTTATCTTTTCACTTTTTGTGATTTTTAGGGTTTTTCATTTTTTTGTTGTATGATTACCCTATGCTAATGCATCAATACAAATGCAGCAAACAAATGCACACACAATTCGTACATCCACGAGCAGAGCCACGCTTATTTAATCACGAGGTGGGATTTTCCTGCAGAAACGTGCTTGGTTTAGGTGGTTCTAACTGTTCTCACCAGGCCAAAGGTCCCCAAGGTGCCCCCATTATAGGGACCTCTCAACTCTCAATCCTCGGGTCATGCACGGAACTCCGTGGCGACACCCTTAGACCAAAAGAAGAGAGTTATCACCTTGAGTTGGTGGTTTTCCGACAACGGTAGTAGCCCCGTGTGCCAACTAACCGATCGTATCTGCCACCCACTCCCTATAGGTATTCACTCTTGCCCCGGGTATAGAGGGACTGTTGTGTGCAAGGGTTTTTGTGTGCAATTTATATTTCAAACAATTGCAGTAAATAAGCATACAACAGTTATTTAAAGCCATACAATAAAAACATACAGAAGGGTAAAAACGTAATTTCAAATCTTTGCTTAGTTTGAATTTATCAGTCACTAAATGGGATCAACTCTCTAGCTTCCCCAGTGGAGTCGCCATCTGTCGGCGCCGTCCGTTCCGACGTCCCGGGACGTCTCGAACGTTCTGCGAGCGGTCGCGAAAAGATGGTTGGACTCGCGTTTTTGTTAAAATTGTGTTCATTGCTTCCGAGGTGTTCAACACCGAACTATCCTCTAATAGAAGCAAGGTTTTCGAAAAGGGGTTCTTTTGGAGTCGCCACCAATGTTTTGACCGAAACATTGGAAAAGGAAAAAAGGCGTTGATTTTATTAAAAACCAACTTGGCCATTATAACCAGAGTCGGGTAAGGGAGTTAGTTACGTGTGGGGAAGGTATTAGCACCCCACAACGCCCCTTTCGGGTTCCCTATGACGGATTAATTCATTTAAGTCCAGATTACAAGAAATTACGCGATTACCCTTATTTTATTTATTTAATAAATATGGCTATCTACATGATTTATCTACATTGCATACGAAGTAAATAAAGCAAGTAAAGGAGAAGAGAATTGAGAAAAAAACCTCTGTAGCAAGCTTTATATTATAAGTCTTTTACAAAGAGGACGCGTTTCGGCAATCCTTCGCTCTACAACAACTCTCCTCTCGATTACAGACTCGACTCGACTAAAATTTCTAGAAGAATCGAATGCCGGAATACAAATTCCTTAACTGATTGTTACCTATTAAAGGCAATCAGAAAGATCATTCGAGAGAGGGAGAGAAGAAGACAAGTCCAGGAATTCTCTGGTGTCTGAGGTGTGTGAAATGAGACAAATGAGGCTCCTATTTATAGTATTTTTCGCTGCCTGGGACTTTGGGACGGCCGTCCCGAACGCGTTTTTCACGTTGTGCCAATCTGGGACGGCCAGTCTGGGTTGGGACGGCCGTCCCAAATGCAATTTAACGAAGGCTGAGACCCCCTGGGGTTTGGGACGGCCGTCCCACATTCGGGACGCGCGTCCCAACTGCTTAATTGCAGTTGGGACGGCCGTCCCAACCCTGGGATGGTGGTCTCGGCCTGTTTTGTCCAGTCTTCGCGTTCTGGGACCCTGGGAAGCTTTCCTTTCCTTTTTCGGACATAGATTGATGCCGATGTGTGTCCGTTGAAGCTTTATCTTCATATAGGAAGTCTTCTTGGCCTTCATTAAGATGTCGGGCGAGCTTTGTCTTTGTGTAGGAAGTCTCTTTTGGTCTTTATTGTGTGAATGAATGAACTCCGTCTTTTGTTGTGGGAGGTCCTTCTCGTTTTGGGGAGCCGGATGAACTCCATCTTTGGGCGAAGCTCCTCTAGCTTTTATTTTGAGAGGCCGGGCAAAATTAGGGGTCTACAGGAGGATTTACAAAGGAATTTATAAGGAGGGCTGGCCAAGGTTGGCTTAATTGTATAGGGTATAACAACCATGCCCATGATTTCTGTTTCTCTGCTTTTCCTGGTCGCTTCAATTGAGATGCTCGAGCTCGGAGTGAAGATCATTCGAAGTTTGCTTGCTTCTGTGAAGGTATTACCCTAGTCGCCTTTGCGGTTTTCGGCTAAGGTAATCATTGCTCTTTTTTGTTGTTTTTTTTTTCTTTTTTTTTTTTTGAAACCTCTAATTTTTGCCTAGGACGTATCCTAGCGAGGAATGCGGACCCTATCTTTTGCCTAGGACGCTCTTTGTGAGTTTTCATCCTGACGGGTCATGAGCAATGTCTTCAGGCGTAGTATTTTTTCACCGCGTCTGAGTTGCCCGACCTCAAGATAAAGACCAGAAGACCTTCTATTCGAAGATGGATGAAGCCTAAGAAGCCACTAGGAGAGACTATTAGACCCTATACTAGGATAGGAGGGATTTTCGGCATGTAAATAAGGATTTTCGCCTTTTAGGGTCGAGACCGCCATCTCGGATTCGGGACGATCGTCTCGAATGGCGAGACGGCCGTCTCGACCTTGTTAGACGAGACGACCGTCTCGACCTGACAGGCGCGAATCCCTATAAATAGTCGCGTCATTCCCCTCATTTCACACAATTCTTCCATTCTCTCTCTAGACACTTCCTCAAATTCTCTTTCTAGAACCCCTCTGAAGCATTTCCGGAGTTTCTAAGAGTTTTTGTAAAGTTTTATAGCGCTTTCGAGAGATTCCGGCGCTGTAAAGAGTGAAGGGCTGCCAAAAAGCACCCAAATTATCAAAACTTAATAGAAAGCTTGCCTCGGAGGTTTCTACACTCTCTCTCTCTCCTTTACCGCTTTATTTTTAATTATGCAATAGATATTAGGGCCATGTAGTCGTAATTTTTAAATTCCGCAAATAAAAGGGGTAAAAGCGTATTTTCATCGGTTTATTTATTCAAAAGTGGCTGGCCTATCATAGGGAACCCGAAAGGGGCGTCGTAAGGGAACTAACACTTCCCTTACGCGTAACTAACTCCCTTACCCAACTCTGGTTCTAATGACCAAAGTTAGTTTTTCGAAAACCAACGCCTTTTCACTCCTTTTTCGATGTTTCCGATAAAAACATCGGTGGCGACTCCAGAAGAACCCTTCAAAATTAGTTCTTGGGTTAGCTGGGTTATCGGACAACCCAAGAGCGCCCTTTCAAAAACCTCGTCCCTAGTTTCAGCCCGATTATCGGTTAACCTAAAGGCATTGTAACCACACCAATAAAAACGCAAAAAATGGAAAGTCGGAACCTTCACGTCGCTCCGACTGCCTCGTTTTGACGGCGACGACAGATGGCGACTCCACTAGGGAAGCCTAGAGAGATGATCCCATTTAGTGATGGGCCACCCTAAAGTAAATAAACCAAAAAAATTACGCTTTGACCCTACCTTGTATTATAACATGCTTTAATGCTTGGCTTTAATAACTGTTGTTTGTTTATACTTACGCAAATTGTTTGAAATACAAGTTGTACACAAACCCTTGCACACTACAGTTCCCTCTATACTCGGGGGCAAGTGAGAAATCCATAGGGAGTGGGTGGCAGGTACGGTTCGCTCTAGTGATGGCCTTGTGCCCACCAGTGTGATCAGAAACCACCACTCAAGGTGATAACCTTCCTCTTTTGGCATAAAGACTGACTATGGCCTTAGTGCTAAGCATGGTCGGAAGGCTGGAGAGTGGGGACCCTATAATGGGGGCACCTTGGGGGCCTTAAACCTTGGTGAGAACAGTTAGAACCTACCCTTGCCAATGCACTTTTCTGCAGGAAAACCCTACCTCGTGATTAAAACGACTTTACGCCTGTTCGTGGATGATCGAATTATGTGCACATATGTTTGTTGCATTTGTCTGTTGCATAGCATAACCAAACAACAGAAAAATCATTTTTTGTTTTGCAATAAACACCCCTATCTCGGATAGTCTGCCTTTTAGCTAGCATGGTTTCAGGTTCTTTGTAAGTTAAGTAGCCACGCAGCCTGACAGAAGAGATAAGGGACGCTAAATAATCCTTTCGCATAAAGCCATTTTTTTATCTCGGACAGTCTGCCTTTTAGCTAGCTTGGTTTCAGGTTCTTTGTAAGCTAAGTAGCGACCTAGTCTGACAGAAGAGATGAAAGGTTATAAAATAAAAAATAAATCCAAAATAATAACAAAATTTTGACAAAGTTGTATCATCCATATTACATCATATCATGAGTAAAGAAATACCAAGAGAGAAAATAAAAAGTGAGAGCGCATTTAGCATCATTTAAACAAAATCTCTCATACATAAACAATCCATGTTAGTTCAACACTCAACATGCATTAATAAATTTCTTCCGGGCATTCTAGAAAGTGGCTGGTCCTCTCCCCACCCGAACTCGTGCACAATAGGCCAGAGCAATGGAGAACCTAGAGGAACAAAATCGAAAGCTCACTACAGAGGTCAATACCCTCCGCGAGCAAATGGCTCAACTGATGGAGGTTGTGCGCCAGGGTCAAAACAAGGGCGAGGCCCAAACGGAACACGCCTCTCGCCATGAAGAGGAAGAAGAAGAAGAATACTTCTACGATGGAAAGGATGCGAAGACTGCACGCATCCTCACCCCAGAGGTGTCCAAACAACAAATCTCCGCCCTAGAGGAAAGGCTGAAGGCGGTGGAGGGACACAACTTTGACGTCAAGGAGGTGGTGGACATGTGCCTGCTAAAGAATATTCATTTCCCTCCCAAATTCAAAATCCCGGACTTCCCCAAGTACGCCGGGATGACCTGCCCAAAGAACCATCTTACGATGTATTGTCGTAAGATGGCTGCTCACGCCGAGAATGAGAAACTCTTGATCCACTGCTTCCAGGAGAGTCTGGCAGACACAACTCTCAATTGGTATATGCAGCTGGAAAGAGGGCAGGTCCAGAACTAGAAACAATTGGCCGACGCTTTTCTTCGTCGTTACCGATACAACATTGATCTAACCCCTGACAGGTCATATCTTAGGACTCTAAGCAAAAGGAACGATGAACCTTTTAAAACGTACGCCCAGAGATGGAGGGAAATGACGGCCTAGATAGAGCCTCCTTTGACGGATAAGGAGACAGTGGCTATGTTCATAGATTCACTAACTGGAGCGTACTACGACAAGGCAATAGCCAGTACTTCCAACCTTTTTTCGGACATAGTCACTGTGGGTGAAAGGGTAGAGTAGGGACTGAGGAGTGGGAAGATAGCACAGTCTTCCCAAGCTGGTGTCTCATTCAGAAAGCCTACTGGCAAGAAGAAGGACGAAGTCGTGCATGCAATCAACTTTGCCACTCCTTCTTCTGCCCCGCAAACATCTAGGAAGCCTCGTAAGAAAGAGAGGAAGTTCACTCCAATCTCCACTTCCTATGGTAAGCTGCTACCACAGCTGTTGGAGGCCAAACTCTTGACCTGCGTTCCTCCCAAAAAGCAGATGGAACCTCCCTACCCCGTGTGGTATAAACCAAACGAGAAATGTGATTACCACTCGGGTTCACCCAGACACTCAACAGAAAACTGCTTGACCCTTAAGTATCTGGTCCAAGAATTAATAGACGCTGGGTGGATAACTTTTGATGCCTCTGCTTTCGATGTCGACGCCAAGCCTTTATCGAAGCCAGAGTAGCAGAGAGGGAGGACTGGGAGGATCAGCCCTAGGTTTTTTTTAAGCGTTCTCTTGTATTTCTTGTGGTCCCTGCCTCGTGGGTGCAGGAACCCTAATTAAAAGGGCTTGTACATACACTTTCATTTTCTTTAATACATGAGGCATTCTATCATATTCATTCTTTTCCCTCTTTCATTTATTATTCCTTCAAAGATAATTGAATAATAAAATCTATGACTAAAACAGAGCCTAAAACACATCATGTCTATGATTGATGAATCTCTGTGGACCCCGGAAACTGAAAACGAATGGGTCGAGTCTGACAGTGAGCAGAAGACCATTTCTCCGGACATGCAAAGAATGCTAGAAAAAGAAGCACGCATTATACGACCACATCAAGAAGAGACAGAAACTGTCAATTTGGGAGAAGGGGACGATGAGAGAAAGATAAACATCGGCACTCAATTGGAAAGTAGCATCAAAAAGGGATTGATACAACTTCTAAAAGAATATATGGATGTATTTGCTTGGTCTTATCATGACATGCCCGGACTCGACACGAGTATAGTGGAACATAGATTGTCATTAAAAGAAGGGTTCCGACCTGTAAAGCAAAAGCTCAGAAGAATCAAACCCGACTGGTCCCTAATGATCAAGGAGGAGGTACAAAGGCAACTAGACGCCAATTTCCTAGTAGTTTCCAAATACCCAGAGTGGTTGGCCAACATAGTACCCGTCATCAAAAAGACCGGGAAGGTCAGGGTATGTGTGGATTATAGGGACCTCAATCGAGAAAGTCCAAAAGATGACTTTCCCCTACCACATATAGACACGCTAGTAGACCATACTGCTACCAACACACTTTACTCCTTCATGGATGGGTACGCAGGGTACAACCAAATTAAGTTGGCCGTCGAGGACAGCGAAAAAACCTCCTTCATCACACCATGGGGCACCTTTTGCTACCGTGTAATGCCTTTTGGACTCAAGAATGCAGGGGCTACTTATCAAAGGGATATGGTCACACTGTTCCATGACATGATCCACAAGGAAATAGAGGTGTATGTGGATGACATGATTGCCAAGTCCAGAAATGAGATGGACCACATTCAATACCTCAAAAAGCTTTCTGACCGACTTCGGAAGTATCAACTTAAACTAAATCTAGCAAAATGTACTTTCAGAGTACGCTCAGGAAAACTATTGGGGTTCATTGTCAGCAAAAGAGGAATTGAAGTGGACCCCGACAAAACCAAGACAATTTTGGAAATGCCTCCACCAAGCACGGAAAAGAAGGTCTAGGCCGGATTAACTACATTGCCTGTTTCATCGCACAGTTGACGGATAAATGTATACCCATCTTTAAACTGTTGCACAAAAATCAACCAATGATATGGAATGTAGAATGCCAACAAGCATTCGATAAAATCAAAACATGTTTAACCAATCCACCAGTATTGGCACCACCCGTTGAAGGGAGACCTTTGATCCTATACTTGTCAATACTTGAAGAGTCCATGGGATGTGTGCTCCGTCAACAAGATGAAACTGGGAAGAAAGAGCGAGCCATTTACTATCTCAGCAAGAAATTCCTAGACTATGAAACCCGTTATACACCATTCGAAAAAACCTGTTGCGCATTGGTATGGGTCACTCAGCGTCTCCGACAATATATGGCTCGGCATACAACATGGTCGGTCTCCAAAATGGACCCAATCAAGTACCTCTTCGAGAAGCCCATTTTGACTAGAAGAATAGCTAGGTGGCAAGTCCTCCTCTCAGAATTTGATATCATTCATGTCACCCAGAAGGCCATTAAAGGTGGTCCCCTAGCGGATTATCTAGCCCATGGGTCAACAAATGAGTATCAGTCTCTACAAGACGACTTTCCTGATGAGCATATCATGCACATCGAACACGAAGAAACCAAAGAAGAGGCATGGACCATGTTCTTCGACGGAGCCTCAAACATGCTCGGACACGGGATAGGAGCTATTTTGATATCCCCTGAAAAGAAACACATCCCTGTAACGGCCAGGCTTAATTTTGACTGTACCAACAACATGGCCGAATACGATGCATGCGCACTAGGGATCCAAGAAGCTCTAGATCATGGGGTTACTAAACTCAAAGTCTTCGGTGATTCATCCCTTGTCATCTACCAACTTAAAGGTGAATGGGAAACCCACAACTCTAAATTAATCCCATATCTAGAGCACATCCGAGATTTAGTCTCCAAAATGGAAAGCGTCACCTTCCAGTATATTCCTCGGGAAGACAATCAATTTGCTGACGCCCTCGCCAGTCTATCATCCATGTTTTCTTTGGGCGGAGAACATGAGATGCCAATCATCCAAATCAAGCTGCATGACAAACAAGCTTTTTGCATGGCAGTAAATGGCGAGCGCGACCAAAATCCCTGGTATCATGACGTCAAACAATATCTCATGAGGGGCGAGTATCCCAAAGGAATTAATGACAATGATAAATGAACCATTCGTAAAAGGGCAGTAGGGTTCACGTTGCTTGAAGGAACCCTCTACAAAAAGAGTCTCGATTCCACTCTCTTGAGGTGTGTGGACCAAGAAGAAGCCCAAACCTTAATCAGAGAAATCCACAAAGGAGTTTTTGGGACCCACGCACTTGGGCATGTCATGGCAAAAAAGATCTTAAGGGCAGGATATTTTTGGTCCACAATGGAAGCTGATTGTCACCAGTACGCCAAAAAGTGTCACAAGTGCCAAATCTACGCTGATAATATCCACGTGCCGCCCGCACCTCTCAGTAGCCTGGCTACACCATGGCCATTTTCTATGTGGGGTATGGACATCATCGGGCCCATAGAACCCAAAGCATCTAATGGCCATTGTTTTATCTTGGTGGCCATTGACTACGTCACCAAATGGGTTGAGGCAGCGTCATATGCACATGTGACTCAAAAAGTGGTGACCACCTTCATCAAGAAAAATATTCTATGTCGGTACGACATCCCTCATAGGCTCATTACTGATAATGGGACCAATCTCAATAATAAAATGATAAAGGAACTATGTCAAGACTTCAAAATTCAACACCATAATTCTTCTCGTACCGACCAAAGATGAATGGTGCAGTAGAGGTAGCCAATAAGAATATTAAGAAAATCATCCAGAAGATGGTAGTAACCTACAAAGATTGGCACGAAATGTTACCCTTCGCCCTACACGGCTACCGAACGTCAGTACGAACCTCCACAGGGGCTACTCCGTTTTCCCTCGTATACGGAATGGAGGCCGTATTACCAGTAGAGGTTGAAATACCCTCCCTGCGAGTTGTTATGGAAGCGAAATTAACAGAAGCCGAATGGGTCCAAAGTCGGTATGATCAGCTGAACCTAATCGAAGAAAAACGGCTGGACGCCATATGTCGGGGGCAAATTTATCAAAAGAAGATCAAGAAAGCCTATGACAAGAAAGTCAATCCCTGCACCTTCCGAGAAAGGGATCTAGTAGTGAAGAAACTGCTTCCAGCCTAGAAAGACAAAATTGGGAAATGGACAGCAAACTATGAAGGACCCTTCGTGGTCAAGTGAGCCTTCTCAGGAGGAGCCCTCATCCTCACCAACATGGACAGAGAAGAGCTCTGACATCCTGTCAACTCAGACGCGGTGAAAAAATACTACGCTTGAAGACATTGCTCATGACCCATCAGGATGAAAACTCGTAAAGAGCGTCCTAGGCAAAAGATAGGGTCCGCATTCCTCGCTAGGATACCTCCTAGGCAAAAAAATTGGAGTTTTCTAAAAAAAAAAAAAAAAAACAACAATAACAAAAAAGAGCAATGATTACCTTAGTCGAAAACCGCAAAGGCGACTAAGGTAACACCTTCACAGAAGCAAGCAGACTTCGCATAGTCTTCACTCCGAGTTCGAGCATCTCAATTGAAGTGACCAGGAAAAACAGAGAAACAGAAATCACGGGCATGATTGATGTATCCTATACAGCTTAGCCAACCTTGGCCATCTTTGCTCACAAATTCCTTTGTAAATCCTTTTGTAAAAATAGATCATTTGGTTATATCAATAAAAATTGTCTTTTCTTCTCTTTACCTACTTACGAGAATGCCTCTGTATTAACGAAATATGAGCATGCATAAAACAAGCAATACGAGAAAGCATAAGAAAAACAAGACAAACAGTGCCACAAGGACCATCCCGAGCAAAAAATATAGGGTAGCCTGCTAGATCGAAAACCCGCAAAGGGCAGTCTAGGCAAAAGTTAAGGCCTCCATAAAAAGAAAAAGCCCACCGAAATATCTTAGGCAAGAATTAAGCCCGCTAGATCGAAAACCTGCAAAGGGCGGTCTAGGCAAAAGATAGGGCTAAAACAAAATTTCAAAAGAATAAGTCACGAGAGAACAAAAAGAAAGTACTGGTCACTTTCTAGATGCCCCCAACTAAAATAAATTGCATCAAAAGCATCCACGCACAAGTAGTTGCACGAAAAGGACTTTGTCAGAATAAAAACAAACAAATATACTTCAGATAAATAAAAGACCAAAAATATATTCATATAAAAAGATCAGCTTCATGCTTGCATACGAAAATAGGGAGCACTCACGGGTATCCTGGAAAGACCTCGTCAATTATGTATCCCCAAAACAACCAATAATTTTTCAACGACCGGGTAAGAGGGTCAACTCCTTTACCCTCTAGTCGATCTTCTTGGCACAACAGGCCAATAGCCGACTGGTCAGGTAAAGGGGGGGCAGTTGTAGACCCCAAATCTTGCCCGGCCTCATGATAAAGACCAGAAGACCTTCTATTCGAAGATGGATGAAGCCTAAGAAGCCACTAGGAGAGACTATTAGGCCCCATACTAGGATAGGAGAGATTTTCGGCATGTAAATAAAGATTTTTGCCTTTTAGGGTCGAGACTGCCGTCTCGGATTCGGGATCGCCGTCTCGAATGGCGAGACGGCCGTCTCGACCTTGTCAGATGAGACGGTCGTCTCGACCTGACAGGCGCGAATCCCTATAAATAGTCGCGCCATTCCCCTCATTTCACACAGTTCTTCCATTCTCTCTCTAGCTTCCCCAGTGGAGTCTCCATCTGTCACCGCCGTCCGTTCCGACGTCTAGGGACATCTCGAACGTTTATGCAAGCGGTCGTGAAAAGATGGTTTAGACTTGCGTTTTTATGTTAAAATTATGTTCATTGCTTCCGAGGTGCTCAACAACTGAACTATCCTCTAATAAAAGCAAGGTTTTCGAAAAAAAGGTTCTTTTGGAGTTGCCACTAATGTTTTGACCATAAACATTGGAAAAGGATAAAAAGGCGTTGATTTTAATAAAAACCAAACTTGGCCATTATAACCAGAGTTAGGTAAGGGAGTTAGTTACGTGTGGGGAAGGTGTTAGCACCCCACAACACCCCTTTCGGGTTCCCTATGACGGATTAATTCATTTAAGTAAAGATTACGAGAAATTACGCGATTACCCTATTTCATTGCATAATGTTAAAAAATGGCTATCTACATGACTTTATTTCATATTGCATACATAGAGCAATAAATAAAGCAGTCAAAGAGAAGAGAATTGAACAGAACCTCCGTAGCAAGCTTTGTATTGCGAATCTTTAATCGTGAGGATGCGTTTTGGCAATCCTTCGCTCTACAAAGACTCTCCTCTCCGAATACAACACTGACTCTACTAAATTTTAAAGAAGAATCGAATGCTGGAATATGATTCCTTAACTGATTGTTACCTTATCAAGGCAATCAGAGAGTTCATTCGAAGAGGGAAGAGAATAGACAAGTACTGGGAGTTGTCTGGTGTGTGAAACAGTTGCAAATGAGCCTCCTATTTATAGTTTTTCGCTGCCTGCACATTTGGAACGCCCTCTGGGGTGGGACGACCGTCTGGGTTGGGATGACCGTCCCAACTGCCTCTTTTACAAAGGCTGAGACCACCTGAAAGCTGGGACTGGCAGTCCCACTTGGGACGGCCGTCCCACTTGGCCAGGGAAGGTTGGGACGGCCGTTTCGACCTGTTTTGGCCAGCCTTTGTGTTCTGGGACCCCTGGGAAGCTTTCCTTTCTTTATTCGGACGTCGTTTGATGTCGATAAACGCCCGTTAAAGCTTTATCTTTATATAGGAAGTCTTCTTGGCCTTTATTGAGATGTCAGGCGAGCTTTGTCTTTGTTGTAGGAAGTCTCTTTAGCCTTTATTGACAGACCGGGCAAAATTAGGGGTCTACAATGCGGTAGGGGAAAGTCATCTTTTGGACTTGCTCGATTGAGGTCCCTATAATCCACACATACTCTGACCTTCCCAGTCTTTTTGATGACGGGTACTATGTTGGCCAACCACTCTGGGTATTTGGAAACTACTAGGAAATTGGCATCCAATTGTCTTTGTACCTCTTCTTTTATCATTAAGGACCAGTCGGGTTTGATTCTTCTAAGCTTTTGCTTTACAGGTCGGAACCCTTCTTTCAATGGCAATCTATGCTCCACTATACTCGTGTCGAGCCCGGGCATGTCATGATAAGACCAAGCGAATACATCCATATATTCTTTTAGAAGCTGTATCAATCCCTTTTTGATGCTACTTTCCAATTGGGTGCCGATGTTTATCTTTTTCTCATCGTCCCCTTCTCCCAAATTAACAGTTTCTGTTTCTTCTTGATGTGGTTGTATAATGCGTGCTTCTTTTTCCAGCATTCTTTGCATGTCCGGAGAAATGGTCTCCTGCTCACTGTCGGACTCGACCCATTCGCTTTCGGTTTCCGGGGTCCACAGAGATTCATCAATCACAGACATGATGTGTTTTAGGTTCTGTTTTAGTCATAGATTTTTTTTTATTCAAATATCCTTGAATAAATAAAAGGGGGAAAACAATGAAATGATTATGACAAGAAAATGCCTCGTGTATTAAAAAACGTATGTACAAGCCCTTTTAATCAGAATTCATGCGGCCGCGGGCGGGGACTGCAGGAGATACACGAAAAAAAACTTAAAAAAGAACACCCTAGGGGTTGATCCTCCCAGTCCTCCCTCTCTGCTATTCTGGCTTAGCTAGAGGTTTGGCGTCAGCATCAGAAGCAGAGGCATCAAAGGTTATCCAACCGGCATCAATTAGCTCTTGGACCTTATATTTTAAGGTCAAACAGTTGTCTGTTGAATGCCCAGGTGCGTCCGAGTGGTAGCTACATTTTTGTTGGGCTTGTACCACTCGGGGTAGAGAGGCTCCATTTTCTTTGGAGGAACGCGGGCTAGAAGGTTGGCTTGTAATAACTGGGGCAGCAGCTTTGCGTACGAGGTGGGGATAGGGGTGAACTTCCTCTCCTTTCTTCGTGACTGCCTCTCTGTCTGAGGAGTGGAGGAAGGGGTTGCAAAATTGATGGCGTGTACGGCCTCTTCCTTCTTTTTGAAGGGTTTCTTGAACAAAGTTCTAGAAGAAGAAGGTCGTGCTATTTTCCCGCTCCTCAACCCCTGCTACACTCTTTCTCCTACAGTGACTATGTCCGAAAAAAGATTTGAGGTACTGGTTATTGCCTTATCGTAGTACGCTCCAGTCAGTGAATCTATGAACATAGCTACTGTCTCCTTATCAGTTAGTGGAGGCTCTATTTGGGCGGCCATTTCCCTCCACCTTTGGGCGTACACTTTGAAGGATTTGTCGTCCCTTTTGCTTAGGTCCTGAGATCTGACCTATCAAGGGTCAAATCGATATTGTATCGGTAACGACGAAGGAAAGCGTCGGCTAGTTGTTTCCAGTTTTGAACCTGCCCTCTTTCTAACTGCATGTACCAGTTGAGAGCTATATCGGCCAGACTCTCCTGGAAGCAGTGTATCAGGAGTTTTTCATTTTCAGCATGTGCGACCATCTTACGACAATACATCGTAAGATGGTTCTTGGGGCAGGTTAGCCCGGCGTATTTGGGGAAGTCTGGGACTTTGAACTTGGGAGGGAAATGGATATTCTTCACCAGGCACATATTCGCTACCTCCTTGACGTCGAAATTGTGCCCCTCCACCGCCTTCAGCCTTTCTTCTAAGGCAGATATCTGCTGCTTAGAAACCTCTGGGGTGAGGATGCGTACAGTCTTAGCATCCTTTCCATCGTAGAAGTATTCTTCTTCTTCTTCCTATTTGTGGCGAGAGGCGTGTTCTGTTTGGGCTTCGCCCTTGTTTTGACCCTGGCGCACGACCTCAATCAATTAAGCCATTTGCTAACGGAGGGTATTGACCTCTGCAGTGAGCTTACGGTTTTGCTCCTCCAGGTTCTCCATTGCTTTGGCCTTTTGTGCATGGGTTCGGATGGGGAGAGGACCAGCCAATTTTTAGAATGCCCGAAAGAAATTTATTAATGCATGTTGAGTGTTGGACTAACATGGATATGTATGAGAGATTCTGTTTTAGATGATGCTAGATGTGCTCTCTTTTTATTTTCTCTCTTGGTTTTTCTTTACTCATGATATGATGTAAATGATTTGACTTTGTCAAAAGTTGATTTATAGCCTTTTATCTCTTCTGTTGGACTGCGTGGCTACTTAGCTTACAAAGAACCTGAAACCAGACTAGCTGTCTGAGATAAAAAATGACTTTATGCGAAAGAATAGTTAATGTCCCTTATCTCTTCTGTCAGACTGCATGACTACTTAGCTTACAAAGAACCTGAAACCAGGCTAGCTAAAAGGCAGACTGTCCGAGATAGGGGTGTTTATTGCAAAAAATGTTTTTTGTGATTTTTCTGTTGTTTGGTTATGCTATGCAACAGACAAATGCAACAAACAGATGCACACACAATTCGATTATCCACGAACAAGTGAGAAGTCGTTTTAATCACGAGGTAGGGTTTTCCTGCAGAAAAGTGTATTGGAGAAGGTAGGTTCTAACTGTTCTCACCAAGGCTAAGGCCCCCAAGGTGCCCCCATTATAGGGTCCCCACTCTCCAGCCTTCTGACCATGCTTATCACTAAGGCCATAGTCAGTCTTTGTGCCAAAAGAGGAAGGTTATCACCTTGAGTGGTGGTTTTCGATCACACTAGTAGGCACAAGGCCATCACTATAGCGAACCGTACGTGCCACCCACTCCCTATGGATTTCTCACTTGCCCCGGGGTATAGAGGGAACTGTAGTGTGCAAGGGTTTGTGTACAGTTTGTATTTCAAACAATTGCGTAAGTATAAACAAACAACAGTTATTAAAGCCAAGCATTAAAACATGTTATAATACAAGGTAGGGTAAAAGCGTAATTTTCTTGGTTTACTTATTTTAAGCTGGCCCATCACTAAATGGGATCAACTGTCTAGGCTTCCCCAGTGGAGTCGCCATCTGTCACCGCCGTCAAAACGAGGCGGTCAGAGCGACACGATGGTTCCGACTTTCCAATTTTCGCTTTGTTTTTGGTGTGGTTACAATGCCTTTAGGTTGTCCGATAACCGGGCTGAACCTAGGGGCGAGGTTTTCGAAAAGACGCTCTTAGATTGTCCGATAACCGGGCTAACCCAAGAACTAGTTTTGAAAGGTTCTTCTGGAGTCGCCACCGATGTTTTTACCAGAAACATCGGAAAAGGAGTAAAAAGGCGTTGGTTTTCGAAAAACCAACTTTGGTCATTAGAACCAGAGTTAGCTAAGGGAGTTAGTTACGTGTAAGGGAAGTGTTAGTTCCCTTACGACGCCCCTTTCGGGTTCCCTATGATAGGCTAGCTATTTTAAATAAGTAAACCGGTGAAAATACGCTTTTACCTTTTATTTGCGAAATTTAAAATTACGACTACATGGCCCTAATATCTATTGCACAATTAAAAATAAATCGGTAAAGGAGAGAGAGTGTATAAACCTCCGAGGCAAGCTTTCTATTAATTTCTTGACAATTTGGGTACTTTTTGGCAGCCCTTCACTCTTTACAGCACCGGAATCTCTCGAAAACGCTATAAAAAACTCTAAAAAGCTCTTAGAAACTCCGGAAATGCTTCGGAGGGATCCTAGAAAGAGAATTTGAGGAGGTGACTAGAGAGAGAATGGAAGAACTGTATGAAATGAGGGGAATGGCGCGACTATTTATAGGGATTTGCGCCTGTCAGGTCGAGACGGCCGTCTCGTCTGGCAAGGTTGAGACGGACGTCTCGCCATTCGAGACGGCCGTCTCGCCTTGCAGAAATGGCGAGATGGCCGTCTCGCCAAACGAGACGGCGGTCTCGCCACTTTCGCAAGGCGAGACGGCGGTCTCGAACCTAAAAGGCGAAAATCCTTATTTACATGCAGAAAATCCCTCCTATTCTAATATGGGGGCTAATAGTCTCTCCTAATGGCTTCTTAGGCTTCATCCATCTTCAAAAAGGAGGTCTTCTGGTCTTTATTATGAGGCCGGGCAAGATTTGGGGTCTTCACCTATAAATAGCCGCGCCTTCACCCTCATTTCACACAGTTCTTCCATTCTCTCTCTTGCCTCTTCTTAAAATTCTCTTCCTAGAACCCCTCCGAAGCACTTCCGAAGTTTTCTGAGAGTTTCTAAGAGTTTTTATAGCGTTTTTGAGAGGTTTCCGGCGCTGTAAAGAGTAAAGGGCTGCTACAAAGGACCCTAATTTTCAAGAAATTAATAGAAAGCTTGCCTCGGAGGTTTCGACACTCTCTCTCTCTCCTTTACCGCTTTGTTTTTAAATTACGCAATAGATATTAGGGCCATGTAGTCATAATTTTAAATTCCGTAAATAAAGGGTAAAAGCGTATTTTCACCGGTTTACTTATTTAAATAGTTGGCTTATCATAGGGAACCCGAAAGGGGTGTCGTAAGGGAACTAACGCTTCCCTTACACGTAACTAACTCCCTTACCCAACTCTGGTTCTAATGACCAAAGTTGGTTTTTCGAAAACCAACGCCTTTTCACTCATTTTCCGATGTTTCCGGTAAAAACATCGGTGGCGACTCCAGAAGAACCCTTCAAAATTAGTTCTTGGGTTAGCCCGGTTATCGGACAATCCACGAACGCCTTTTCGAAAACCTTGCCCCTAGGTTCAGCCCGGTTATCGGACAACCTAAAGGCGTTGTAACCACACCAATAAAAACGTGAAAATTGGAAAGTCAGAACCATCGCGTCGCTCTGACCGCCTCATTTTGACGGCGGCGACAATCCCTCCTTCACTTTTAATTAAAAGGATAATAAAATGGAAAGGTTAACTTATGCATTTCCGTAAATCAGAATAATGGAGAGGAAACCACTCATCATCAGTGTCTCCCCAATGGTTGAGCCACCTAAAGAGGACAATAAACCTTAGTCGTTGGTCATCACAATCGATAAGGAAGAAGGGGCAAGGACGTCACTGCGATTATTTTTGCCTTATCCTTTCCCCTAGAAATCGAATAAAGTTGTACCATGGAAATATGCAATAAATGAAGAAGTTTCCAATATAGCCAACATTCGGGGCATGACCAGAAGCGGACGAATCTACTCTCCCAAGGAGTCACAAGAAGACGCCCCCAAAAATAAAGGGAAAAACAAAGAAACTGAAGAAGAAAATAAAGAAGAATACAAGGAGGAGACTAACGAGTTGCTCCAGTTCATTGTAGACCCCTAATTTTGCCCGGTCTCTCAAATAAAGATAAAAGAGATCACCCGTAACAAGATAAAGCTCGTCTAGCATTACAAATAAGAGCCAAGGAGACTTCCTACATGAAGATAAAGCTTCAACGGACGCATATCGGCATCAAGCGACGTCCAAAACGAGGCAAGGAAAGCTTCCGGAGTCCCGAAACGCGCGAACGGCGGAACGGTCGAGACGGCCGTCCCAAGGTGGGACCGGCCGTCCCAACTTGCTCCGGCCGGTTGGGACGCGCGTCCGAGGTTGGGACGGCCGTCCCAAGCCCCGAAAAGTGGGACGGCCGTCCGGGTCCCTGGGGGTCCCGGCCTGTGTAATTTTGCCATTTGGGACGGCCGTCCCGGTCCAGCACGGCCGTCCCGGTCCGGACGGTGGTCCCGAAGTGCGCCGGCTTCGAAAACTATAAATAGGAGGCTCATTTGTCACTTTTTCACACCCCGGACATCCCGAGAGCTGCGAAACACTTTCTAAAACTCGGAGCACTTGTCTATTTCTCTCCCTCTCTTGAATGATCTTTCCGATTGCCTTAAATAGGTAACAATCGGTTAAGGAATTATATTCGGCATTCGATTCTTCTTTAAATTTTTAGTAGAGTCGATCCTGTATTGGTGAGGAGAGTACGTGTAGAGAGAGGGGTTGCCAAAACGCATCCTCACGGTTCGAGATTCTCAATATCAAGCTTGCTACGGAGGTTCTTTTCAATTCTCTTCTCTTTTATTGCTTTATTTATTGTTTTTATTTAGCTTTATTTATGCCATGTAGAATAAAATCATGTAGATAGCTATTTTGTCTCTTTTATTGCTTTATTTAGCTTTATTAATCATTTTATGCATGCAATATAGAATAAAATCATGTAGATAGCCATTTAATATTATGTAATAAAATAGGGTAATCGCGTAATTTCTCGTAGTCTTTATTTAAATGAATTAATCTGTCATAGGGAACCCGAAAGGGGCGTTGTGGGGTGCTAACACCTTCCCCACACGTAACTAACTCCCTTACCCAACTCTGGTTATAATGGCCAAGTGCGGTTTTTCTTAAAGTCAACATTTTTTCCTTTTCCAATGTTTACGGTCAAAACATTGGTGGCGACTCCATAAGAACCCCTTTTCGAAAACCTTTTAAAACAAAAACGCGAGTCTAAACCATCTTTTCGCGACCGCTCGCATAAACGTTTCTAAGACGTCCCCCTCCGGACGTCGGAAAGGGACGGCGGCGACGGATGGCGACTCCACTGGGGAAGCTAGAGAGTTGATCCCATTTAGTGACGAGATAAATTCAAACTAAGTAAAAATTTGAAATTACGCCTTTACCCTTCCGTATGTTTTTACTTGTATGGCTTTAATAAGCTGGCTGTATGATTATTTACGCAAATTGTTTGAAATATAAACTGCACACAAAAACCCTTGCACACAACGGTCCCTCTATACCGGGGGCAAGAGTGAATACCTATAGGGAGTGGGTGGCGAGATACGATCGGTTAGTTGGCACACGGGGCTACTGCCGTTGTCGGAAAACCACCAACTCAAGGTGATAACTCTCTTCTTTTGGTCTAAAGGTGTCGCCACGGAGTTCGTGCATGACCCGAGGATTGAGAGATTGAGAGGTCCCTATAATGGGGGCACCTTGGGGACCTTTGGCACTGGTGAGAACAGTTTAGAACCACCCAAACCAAGCACGTTTCGCGGGAAAACCCTACCTCGTAATAGCGTGGCTCTGCTCGTGGATGTATGAATTGTGTGTGCATACGTTTGCTGCATTTGTATTGATGCATTAGCATAGGGAAATCATACAACAAACAAAAAAAAATGAAAAAACCTAAAAATCATAAAAATACCCTTGTTATAAAATAAAAATTAGTAAAAGTCTCATAATTCATATCACCTTTTCTTCATCAAAAATAAAAAAGGGAAGAAAACATGACTCTCTTCATCAAAATCCATAAACATTCATATAGATAAGTTTTCTTTTCAAGAAAAACCAAGTACTACCATGAATCATATTAGGAACAAAACATGATAATACGTAGAAAAACAAACACTTGCATACACACATTTACAAAAATTCATCCTCATATCATGCATTTTCATTTACGCTAGACAATGGAGGGATCCGGTAATAGACGGTTAAAGAAAGTGGAGATCCTTCTATGCCGTGTAGAGAAGTTAAGGCATTTGTGTACATATATGCGAGGTCTATGCTGAGAAGTCTTACGGAAGAATTCTTGACCTCTAAAATCGGCATTGATCCAATATTTGTTAGAGTATTGGTCCACTTACGGAATCCCGATTTACATCTGCTTCGAATTCTCGCAGTTTGACTTGGTACCGACATTAGAAGAATACGAACTTATGGTGAGATGGCCTCAATCAGTTGGGGTTTATGTCTGCCCAGGAGAATATACGGCCGTGAGTAAGGTTGCTACTATTATACGACTGCCTCCTCATCAATCTATCCTAGAGGGAAAAGGGAATATCGAGAGGTTGGAAAATGGCTATAATAGAAGACCACTTAGTCTCTTTAGCCGAAAAGAAAGAGCTGGTCAACATTCAACAAAACTCTAGCACTAGCAATGTTCGGAATCATATTATTCCCATTCCATGTAAACATCGTGGATCATGCTGCAATGGACGCATTCTTCGCACGGGATGTATACTCTAAGAGCCCTATACCTGCGATCCTTGCGATACCACGCTTTACGTAGAATTTTGCCGACGAAACGGGGAAAAACACTCAGATGTTGTATTCCATTGCTATATATATGGGGTGTTACTCACTTTTACGCCTCAAGCCACATGGGTGTATTTCACGACCCTTTAAGAAATTTCTCAAAAATCCCTCTTCAACATCGTCAAGCCTTAGAGTGGAAAATCGAGTTAGAAAAGCTGGAACATAGAGCATGTATCATGGGTTTGCCCTTGGTTCCGAGCCGGTTATATTCTCATACGATGCGGAGACTACACGAGTATACCACTTCTAGGTCTCGGAGGCTGTATAGCCTACTCTCCTAAAATGGCTATGAGACAACTTATGAGAACTCAAGCTGCGCCAACCCAAGAAGAGCTCGGAGAGCTGAGTCTATGCCACTATTCCCATAACTTTGAAGAAGTATCTGCTGTCCGGAAAGCATGGGAAAGACCGGTCTACACGGGGGATAAAGAACTCGGAAAGGCTCAAGTATCTACATCCCTTGAATATGAAGAATGGAGGAAAAATAGAGGGATACCCCTACCATCTTACGCATTCACTAAAGCGTTAGCCGGCGAAGAGCTACAATTACGGGTCAATGCCTTAAACAAAAGGGTTGAAGTCATGGAAACTCAGTGAGGACTTTTGAAGAAAAAGAGCAAGAATCAACCATTATAATAGATGGTCTAAAAAGGCAATGCAAAAAGAAGGACCATGAGATAGAGCTTCTCAAGAATGATTATGCTGACTACCAAGAAGAGGCTAAACAAACACTGAAAGTTCGAGGCTTGAACAAGATAGTCTTTTCCAGGACATGAATGACGAAATAGCACGTTTTGAGAAGGCACTTGCGGAAGCGAGGCAAAAATGATCAAGTTGATGCGGGATGACCTAGCGGGAACTCGGTACGAAGCACAAAAGTGGCGAGAAACCGCTGAAAAATACAAGAAAAGCCTGAATGAGCTGCATGATAAAGAAAAGGATGGTTTAGCTCGGTACGGTCATTTACTTCGTGAAAGAGACCAAATAAGAGAGAGGTCGACCAACAACACGCTTTGATCGTTCATCTAGAAGAAAAGATGAGAGAGGCTCGTCGATATAGTGAAGATATGAGTCAAGCGGTACATGAGCAAATCAAGATACTCGGAAACCATGTGAGAATAGGCTGAAGACGAATTACGAAGAAAACCTAATTTACCTATAGGACTCTTCAAGCTTTTCCGTTTTTGTCGGCACTTGCTCCAAAGCATTGTATAGAAGGATTTACACTTTCTAATAAAAGGATTTATTTTTCTCTCCTTAAATTGTCTATTGCATTCATAAGTTGCATACATTCATATATCCCTCCTCATTTTAATAATAAAGATAATAAAAAGAAAGGATTAATTGATGTGCTTTCCACAAATCGAGAAAAATGGAAAAGAAGCCTTTCGTCATCAAAATCTCTACGACGGTCGATAAACTCGAAGACGATAACAAACAAGCACCGTTAATCATTCCAAGGGAGAAGGAAATAACACCTATACGTTTATTCGTGCCTCGTCCTTTCCCTTACTTATCAAATAAAGCTGTACCTTGGAGATATTCGGAAGAATTGCCGGTCAATCAAGACATCTCCAACATAGCCGGTATTGGGGGCATGACTCGAAGTGGAAGAATATATTCCCCCAAGGAATTACAAGAAAAAACTTCTAAAGAAAAGGTGAAAAATAAGGCCGAAGAGGAAAAAGAATCCAAGGAGGAGACAGATGAGTTACTCCAATACATAAGACAAAGTGAGTACTCCATCATCGATCAACTCAATCGTACTCCGGCAAAGATAACTTTGTTATCACTCATAATGAGTTCGAACCGCATCGAAACGCGTTTGTTAAAGGTTTTGAATGAATCATTCGTTCCACATGCAATATCCCAAGACAAGTTTGAAGGAATTATTGGCAATATCACGGCCAATAATCACCTTACTTTCACTAACGAAGAATTCCCTTTGGAAGGGTCAAATCATAATAAACCTTTGCATATCTCTGTCAAATGCAAGGAATATCTCATTTCCAAAGTTCTTGTGGATAATGGATCATCCTTAAATGTTATGCCTAAAAGTACACTCGACAAGATAACGGTGCAAGGAACACACATGCGTCCAAGTAATACAATTGTTCGAGCCTTTGATGGATCAAGACGAGAAGTAGTAGGAGAGATCGGTCTACCAATCCAAATCGGCCCTACTATCTTCAACATAGACTTCCACGTGATGGATATCACACCGGCATACTGATTGTCTCCTTGGTAGACCTTGGATTCATAGCGCTAAGGCAATACCTTCAACGCTCCACCGGAAAGTCAAATTTGCGACAAATGATAAACTAGTCACGGTTCAAGGTGAAGAAGACTTTCTAATTAGTAAACCGTCTATCCGGCCATATGTGGATGCGGGTGAAGAGGCTCTTGAAACATCTTTTCAAGCACTCGAAATTGCCTATATCGAAAGACTCCCTAGTAACATGAAGGTGGCCCATATGATGAAAAGATATGGATATCGCCCGGGACGGGGGCTTGGAAAGAACGCTCAAGGAATAAGAGAGCCACCGGATTTCAAAGATAATCCGCTAAAGTATGGGTTAGGGTATGACCCTACGAAAGATCAAACCATACGAAAGCGAGAGAAGTCTTATCCCTCGAAGACGATTTTTCGAAAAGGAGGGATATTAGCGCAAAGGGTAGCGTTAGTCGTTAGGTGTCCTTCTTTCGATTCTAAGGGATGTAAACCTAATGACTATTAGAGATCACTCCTCGGGGTATGCCAGTCCCAGAGCATCTCTAGGGCACACATTTATCCAAAATTACAAAAAGAATGCTATTCTTACTATACTGTTTCTCTTCTTGCTAAATATGTCTATACCCCATCTTCAATAAACAAGATTTAGATAGATGTTTTGTTCCAAATGCGTCAGAATAATTAAAGCGCCGCAAAGTAAAGTAAAATTGATTGATTAACTAGAAACACAAATGAAATCTATATTCACAAAGTCAAGTTTCGACAATGTTGTGCAAAAATATAATAATATATACGCATATAAAAAGAAAGCCCGTCAAGGTCAAAGACCAAGACAAGAAAATAAAAGGGCAAAATACCGGCGGGAAACCCACAAAGGGGGCTGCGCAAAAATTAGGGTAAACCGGCGGGAGACCGAACAATAATAAAGGGTAGCACTGGGCAAAAGTTAGGGTTATCAAAAGTCCGCTAGGTATTCCTTAAAAATAAATATAAAAAGGGAAAACCTAGACAAAAGTTAGGACATAAGCACGGCATCCCGGACTGAAAACACGAAAGGGCGGCCTAGGGAAGTTAATCAATCGCAAAAAGGCGCCATAAACCGGTAAACAATGACGCCACATCATAAGAATGAAACGTTTATCTAAACTAGCCTAAACACGAGCCAACCTTGGCCGGCCATTCTTACGAGAGACCTCTATTATAAAAAATATCCCTCTAAAACACAAGCCCTTGTTGTGAATCCTTTTCTTTCTTTTCTCTTGACCATTTCATCATAAAGCATTCAAGTAATAAGGAGAATGTGGAAATATAGTGATCAATAGGAAGGTTGAAATTCCTAAGGAAAGGAAGGGGGCATTGATATGGCGGTTACCACTGTGAACAACGGATTGCTCTTCGGCAAAAGCAAGAAAAAATCCACGACGACAAATTATGTACGGCCAAGCTTGTTAATCGAAGAAACATGATGACAAAAAGGAACAACACCAAGAATGCGTCGCGATCAAAGCATATCGAGTTAAAACTTTCGAAATATTAACTAAAATAGATCATAGGATGCATATCATGAAGCATTACATGCATTAAAACATAAATGAAGGGAATCCTATCTTCAAACTTATCAAAAAACATGAAAATTAACTCAAAAAAATCGAAAATCCCCTCCGGCGGCTCGAGACGGCCGTCCCAAAGTCGGGACGGCCGTCCCAAATCCCCAAATTCAATTGGGACGCGCGTCCCAGGTGGGACGGCCGTCCCACTTCCCCGTCGATGGCCCCTGTGTATTTTTTCGATCGAGACGGCCGTCCCAACCCGGACGGCCGTCCCAATGGTCTGGCGCGCTCTATAAGTGCCGGGCGCGGATTTGAGCTTACGCACCCCATTCCAAGCTTTCTATCTTGCTTCTTCTCCCTTTCTACACATTTCTAGCATTCTTAAGCAAGTATGGAGCACGGAGAATCTTCATCCGGGAGAAAACGCTCTAGAAACCACTGCTAGAGGAACTACTACGATCGGTACTCAACTAGCGAGAATCGCACCAACTACGTCTAGTAAATATCCGGCAATTCTCACTGGTACCCCACCTCTGCAATTGGACTTCGAAATCCTAGCTACATTTGGCTGGGATCAAGATGTCGAGAAGATACATCCACAACATAGGATGGGACTTTACGCTCCGCGAGCTACCTACTCGGATCCATCGCCTTGCCACGATGGAATTTCTTGCTTCGTCAACATGGTGGAAATGCCATCTTCAATTCCTGGGGTGCCACCAACTCAAGGCTGTCTCCTCTTGGATGGATGGAGCCTACGGGACCATTGCTCTGGATGACTTTAATGTCATTATGGGTTTACGCCGGCGGCGAGATACAAGAACTCCGAGTGCGGTCCGCATATTTGGAGAAGCCGTTGCTCTCACTGCTGCTACCATGTGGAAGGAGATCACGGGAGCTGTCATTACGCCATCAAATGCGAAGGGTGCGGCTTTTTCTCCCCCACTCCGCGTATGTCATAAATTGCTGGCCGGGACCATACACGGCGGAAGGAGAGCCAAGGAAAGGTAACTACGGCCGACCTTTTCATTGTTTCTTGTATGCACCGGGGGCATAGGTGCAACCCGGGGTATGCCTTTCTCAAAGCCGTCAAGGATTGCGGCACTCGCGGTCCGGCGGGAGCGATCATAATAGCTCCCTTTCTCACCCCTCTAGGCGAGTATTGGGGATGTAGCGACGGAGAAGACATCCCGGCTAGTCTTCGGCCGGAGCCGATCAATGGCGGAGTCTTGGCCCATATGAACATCCTCGGCGAGGCAAGGTACGGGGTTTATCTTAAACCCAATCCTCTCTATCTCGATGGACATGCGGGATTTCGACACACCACGGGATATCCCCACCACTTCGAGAATCCCGGCGGCGGTCTTACGACCACGACTACGCCGGCTTATACGGGCGCCTGGATGATGAGCATGCCTACATGGAAGGGCAATTCCAGTTCATGCGACAACGGTTTGGTCGGTGACCATGAGGCAAGACGGGACGGACCGCCAAATAGAAAATGCTGGTCCGAGACCCGGGCGAGGTTCCAACGCCGCTTGCTCCGCCGCTTCCCTTCGCCGGCACCATCCGCTCACTCCGGTCCGAGGCGGACGATTAGGAGGTTTTATGATGCTTTCTAGTAGTTCAAAAATGTTTGAATGTATTATCCAAAAAATATATATATAAAAGTTGTTATTTCCATTTGCATCTTGAAAAGCCTACGTGTAAAATAAAAAGGCACACGTAATATAGCAAAAAGCCAGATTTCAAATAACTCGCGTTGATCGCGAAAGAAAAAGGCGAAATCAAAACTATCTCGGCGAGAATAAAGAAGCTTCGGAAAAAATAGCACCAATAAAAGAAGGAAGCCATCAAAACGAAAAATGGCCAACGGAAAAGCTTGATCATCCCCAAGCGGATCCTTGCCTACTCCGGAGGCAAGACAAAAAGATTACTTCGCGACTCGGCTTCATCACCACATGAATCACCAAGCACACTCACGCAAGAGTCTCCATTTCATTCCCCAAAGAAGAATAAGGACTACACAAGAGTCCATCGAAAGAAAGCACAGAATCAAATCACCCAAATCATCGGGGGCAACAAAAAGAAAGAAGAGAAAAGCCTTTCATCCTCTAACAAAGGCCCTTTGCATGAAAAAGCCAAAAGAAAATCCCTGGGAAGAGCACATCAAGAAAAATCTATAAAAGAAAATAAGAAATTTCCATCCCTAGGAGACCAATAAAATTCCTCGGGGATCATTCCATCTAACGTGCATAAAAGGCACACATACGAACCCATTCCCGGCAGAAATAAAAGCATAGACAAAAGCCGAGTTCAAGCAATAAGGAGTCAAAAACTCCATTTTCCCTCTAAGGGGGCAATTCAAAAGAGATCCCGATCGGAGCAATCAAATTCTCAAAAGAAAAATTTCACAGGTGAGCTTACAACGGAACTACTTGTTTGCTCAAAATAAGCAAAGAGCTAATATCCCAGAGAAATGGGAAATCAACCTATGCGAGAGGTAATGCAAGCCCAAAAGCATAAAAGTCTTCACCATCGCTGAAGCAATTGCCTAATCAAGAGGCACAATCAAAGTCCCCAATAAATTCCTGCCCAAAAGGCAACCAACGAAGAATCCCGGTAAAGCCGGATAACTAAAATAGAAAAGTCAAAAAGAAAGAAAATCAATCATTCCTCATGGAATAGGCGCATGATCGGAGACAATAAGTCGCCGAAGCCGGGTGGGGGTACGTACTCACCTAAGCCTTGCAGAACGGGGCTTACCAAAAAACTTCATACGGGTGAGGGTACGTACTCACCTAAGCCTTGCAGAACGGGGCTTACCAAAAACTTCATACCGGGTGGGGGTACGTACTCACCTAAGCCTTGCGAAACGGGGCTTACCAAAAACTTCATACCGGGTGGGGGTACGTACTCACCTAAGCCTTGCAAAACGGGGCTTACCAAAAACTTCATACGGGTGGGGGTACGTACTCACCTAAGCCTTGCAGAACGGGGCTTACCAAAAACTTCATACGGGTGGGGGTACGTACTCACCTAAGCCTTGCAAAACGGGGCTTACCAAAAACTTCATACCGGGTGGGGGTACGTACTCACCTAAGCCTTGCAAAACGGGGCTTACCAAAAACTTCATACGGGTGGGGGTACGTACTCACCTAAGCCTTGCAAAACGGGGCTTACCAAAAAACTTCATACGGGTGGGGGTACGTACTCACCTAAGCCTTGCAAAACGGGGCTTACCAAAAACTTCATACCGGGTGAGGGTACGTACTCACCTAAGCCTTGCAGAACGGGGCTTACCAAAAACTTCATACCGGGTGGGGGTACGTACTCACCTAAGCCTTGCAAAACGGGGCTTACCAAAAACTTCATACCGGGTGGGGGTACGTACTCACCTAAGCCTTGCAAAACGGGGCTTACCAAAAACTTCATACCGGGTGGGGGTACGTACTCACCTAAGCCTTGCAGAACGGGGCTTACCAAAAACTTCATACCGGGTGGGGGTACGTACTCACCTAAGCCTTGCAGAACGGGGCTTACCAAAAACTTCATACGGGTGAGGGTACGTACTCACCTAAGCCTTGCAGAACGGGGCTTACCAAAAACTTCATACGGGTGGGGTACGTACTCACCTAAGCCTTGCAAAACGGGGCTTACCAAAAACTTCATACCGGGTGAGGGTACGTACTCACCTAAGCCTTGCAAAACGGGGCTTACCAAAAACTTCATACGGGTGAGGGTACGTACTCACCTAAGCCTTGCAAAACGGGGCTTACCAAAAACTTCATACCGGGTGAGGGTACGTACTCACCTAAGCCTTGCGAAACGGGGCTTACCAAAAACTTCATACCGGGTGGGGGTACGTACTCACCTAAGCCTTGCAGAACGGGGCTTACCAAAAACTTCATACCGGGTGGGGGTACGTACTCACCTAAGCCTTGCGAAACGGGGCTTACCAAAAACTTCATACCGGGTGAGGGTACGTACTCACCTAAGCCTTGCAGAACGGGGCTTACCAAAAACTTCATACCGGGTGGGGGTACGTACTCACCTAAGCCTTGTAGAACGAGGCTTATCAAAAACCTTGCGGAACGGGGTTCATACCGGATGGGGGTAAGTACTCATCGAGTTAGTCAAAATGCGAGACTCCTACCGAGGTGAGGGTAAGTACTCACGAGAACATTATATAGTGAAACTCAAAAACTAGATGGGGGTTCGTACTCATCAAACACCGGATGGGGGTGTATACTCATCAAGCCTTACAAAAAGGAGCTTACCGACGAGGGTTCATTCTCATCAAACCGGATAGGGGTTGGTACCTATCAAAACTATTCATCATCCAGGAGGATCGGCAACGTCGGCAAAGCGGCATCCGAAGGATAGCCGGAGCAAAAAGGGTTAACTCCTTCTCCTACCGGCTAATTTTATCGGCATATTAGGCCAATAAATTAGCTAGGCGAGAAGAAGGGGGCAGCTGTAGACCCCTAATTTTGCCGGTCTCTCAAATAAAGATAAAAGAGATCACCGTAACAAGATAAAGCTCGTCTAGCATTACAAATAAGAGCCAAGGAGACTTCCTACATGAAGATAAAGCTTCAACGAGACGCATATCGGCATCAGGCGACGTCCAAAACGAGGCAAGGAAAGCTTCCGGAGTCCGAAGCGCGAAGCGGCGGAACGGTCGAGACGGCCGTCCCGAAGGTGGGACGGCCGTCCCAACTTGCTCCGGCCGGTTGGGACGCGCGTCCGAGGTTGGGACGGCCGTCCCAAGCCCCGAGAAAAGTGGGACGGCCGTCCCGGGTCCCCGGGGGTCCCGGCTGTGTAATTTTGCCATTTGGGACGGCCGTCCCGGTCCGGACGGCCGTCCCGGTCCGGACGGTGGTCCGAAGTGCGCCGGCTTCGAAAACTATAAATAGGAGGCTCATTTGTCACTTTTTCACACCCGAGACATCCCGGAGAGCTACGAAACACTTTCTAAAACTCGGAGCACTTGTCTATTTCTCTCCCTCTCTTGAATGATCTTTCCGATTGCCTTAAATAGGTAACAATCGGTTAAGGAATTATATTCGGCATTCGATTCTTCTTTAAATTTTTAGTAGAGTCGATCCTGTATTGGTGAGGAGAGTACGTGTAGAGAGAGGGGTTGCCAAAACGCATCCTCACGGTTCGAGATTCTCAATATCAAGCTTGCTACGGAGGTTCTTTTCAATTCTCTTCTCTTTTATTGCTTTATTTATTGTTTTTATTTAGCTTTATTTATGCCATGTAGAATAAAATCATGTAGATAGCTATTTTGTCTCTTTTATTGCTTTATTTAGCTTTATTAATCATTTTATGCATGCAATATAGAATAAAATCATGTAGATAGCCATTTAATATTATGTAATAAAATAGGGTAATCGCGTAATTTCTCGTAGTCTTTATTTAAATGAATTAATCTGTCATAGGGAACCCGAAAGGGGCGTTGTGGGGTGCTAACACCTTCCCCACACGTAACTAACTCCCTTACCCAACTCTGGTTATAATGGCCAAGTGCGGTTTTTCTTAAAGTCAACATTTTTTCCTTTTCCAATGTTTACGATCAAAACATTGGTGGCGACTCCATAAGAACCCCTTTTCGAAAACCTTTTAAAACAAAAACGCGAGTCTAAACCATCTTTTCGCGACCGCTCGCATAAACGTTTCTAAGACGTCCCCCTCCGGACGTCGGAAAGGGACGGCGGCGACATTCATAAAGCAAACTGAGTACTCAATCACACGCCTGCGAAGATAACTCTGTTATCATTAATAATGAGTTCGCAACCACACTGGAATGCACTGCTAAAGGTCTTGAACGAAGCCTACGTGTCGCACACTATATCCCAACACAGGTTTGAAGGGATTATTGGCAACATTACAGCCAATGATCATCTTACCTTCACCGATGAAGAACTCCCTCCTGGAGGGTCGAGCCATATCAAGCCTCTGCACATCTCTGTCAAGTGTAGAGAATATCTCATCGCAAAAGTCCTTGTGGATAATTGGTCATCCTTGAACGTCATGCCTAAGTGCACACTCAAAAAATTAACGATACAAGGAGCCCATATGCGCCCAAGCAACACCGTCGTTCGAGCCTTCGACAGATCAAGACGCGAAGTAGTGGGGGAGATCGACCTATCAATCCAAATAGGTCCCACTATATTCAATGTGGATTTCCATGTGATGGATATCACTCCTGCTTACAGTTGCCTCCTCGACAGACCTTGGATTCATGACACCAAAGCGATCCCTTCAACACTCCACCAAAGAATCAAATTCATGGTAGGTGACAAATTGGTCACAATTCAAGCTGAAGACGACATCTTGATTAGCAAGCCATCTACCCTACCCTATGTGGATGTAGCCAAAGAGGCCCTTGAAACATCCTTTCAAGTGCTTGAAATCGCCAATGTTGAAAGACTTCCCAGCAATATGAAGGTGGCCCATATGATGTCAAAATACGGGTATCGTCCAAGCCAGGGACTGGGTACAAATTCCCAAGGGATAAGGGAGCCACCAGATTTCAAAGATAATCCTTGGAAGCACGACTTAGGGTACGACCCTACAAAGGATCGAGCTACAAGAAGAAAGGGAAAGTCTCCCCTCTGAACACTGAATCAGATATTTCGAAGTGAAGGGGTACAAGCGTCAAGAACAACTTTAGTCATTAGGTGTTCTTCCGATTTTAAGGAATGTAAACCCAATGACTATTAGAGATTACTCCTCGGGGTAAGCCCGATCTGCAGGCACTTTTAGGGCACACATTTCCCTTTTAATCACAAAGAATGTGTTTCTTACTATTTGTTTATTTTCTTGCTATTCATGTCTATACCTCATCAATAACCATGTTTGAACAAACGTTTTTAAATGCGTCCAAACAATTCAAAAAATGTGCTACTATGAAAAATGTGCTAGGGAAGTCAATCGGTCATAATAAGCGCCACAAAACAAATCAGTTAAAGACACAACCTCGTAAACAAACGTTTGTTTAAACTAGCCTAAATATTCTGACCAACCTCAGTTAGCCATTCTTACAAAAACCTTTTTCAAAGAAAAATCCCTTCTAAAACACAAACTTTTGAATTAATTATCCTCTTCCTTCTTTTCTCTTGACCCTTATCACTATGATATTCTAGTAATTAACTGAACAATGTGAAAACATAGTAATCAATAGGAGGATTGAAATTCCTAAAGAACGGAAGAAGTGCACTAACATGGCGAATAGATCTTCAAAACAATTATTCTTCGGTCATGGCAAATCTGGAACCGCAGGAACGGTACTACTAAAACATGGCATCAGAAGAATTTCATCGTCAAACACACATCAGTTAATCCTTCTGAAAACATTAACTGAACCAATATTATAGGATGCATATCATAGAAATTGCATGCATAGATGTTGATGAATAAGGTCCTGTTCTTCTAAGAAAAAAAAAACCCCGAAAACCCAAACGACCGTCTTGTTTGGCGAGATGGTCGTCTCGTCATTCACAAATGGCGAGATGGTCGTCTCGTCATTCAAAAATGGCGAGATGACAATCTCGATTTCCAAAATGGTCGTCTTGCTGTTCGCAAATGGCGAGATGACCGTCTCGATTTCCCAAATGGTCGTCTCGCAATTCGCAAATGGTGAGATGGCCGTCTCGATTTTCCAAACGGCCGTCTCGCCATTCACGAACGGCGAGATGACTGTCTCAATATCCGAGACGGTCGTCTCGGTGTTCGACACGGTTGTCCCAAAATTCATTTTTTTGCCTATATAAGGCATGGTCCAGGGCAGTTCTAGGCACCTCATTCCAGCATTCTCTCTTCATCTCCTACATTTTCTGGCATACCTAAGTGTGATTGAGCAAAAATGCATCAAGGATAATCCTCCAGACCCAGAAAGCGTGGTCGGGGACCCGTCTTGGGTGCTCTGGCTCTGCTACCCAACTCATGCCTCAGCACTAGGTCAAGCTCTACCACATCCAGAGCTACACCTGGCACCCCATGTTGCGGCTGGACTTAGGAATCCTAACCACGTTTGGTTGGGATGAGGATGTGAGATATCAGATCCACAGCATCGGGTGGGACTTCCTCCTACAGGCTCCTCCCACCCGCATCTTTCGAAAGGCCACAATGGAGTTTCTCGCCTCTGTGACTTTGGTGGACATGCCAACTATGTATCTGGGTGTCCCCCCAGCAAGGGAAGTCTCTTACTTCATGAACGGGGCTTATAGAACGATGATGTTGGATGAGTTTAGCGTCCTCATGGGCTTTAACCAGCCAGCAGACACCTTGACCCTAGAGTACCATAGCGCTCTGTGTGATAGGCCAGCTGCCCTCACAACTAGTGAGATCTGGGAGGATTTTACCGAGTCACAGATCCTACCAGACCAGATGAAGGGATCAGCCCTGAGTCCACCTCTCCGCATCTGCCACAAGTTGCTGGCAGAGATGGTTCACAGACGAAAGGAGAGTCAAGGTAAGAGCACCAAACCTGACCTCTTCGTCCTCCACTGCATGCTCCATGGATATAGGTGCAATCTAGGATACTTTCTCTTGAGGGAACAAAAGGATTTTGGGAGCCGTCCTACAGGGGCCATCCTGATAGCCCCCCTCATCACCCCCCGGGCCAAGTGATGGGGATGTGCCAGTGGGGAGGACATACCCACTACCCTCCGACCCGAGCCTATTGGTGGGTCAATGCTCGTCCACATGGGCATGCTCATCAGGCAAGGGTCCGAGGTGGTACTACACCCGACACTCGCCATGACACTCGATATCCAGGACCTGGATGAGTCAGACGACATCCCTATGCCCCCAGGATTCGAGCATCAGCAGCAGCAGCAACGGCAGTACAGGGATGACATCGCTAGCATCCACTAGCACATAGACGCCGAGTCCCACATCCTCCGCTAGCAGTTAGACCAAATGTCCCTGACGCAGAACACCTTTGAGCTACGACTGGAGGTGATCAACCAGAACATGATCAGCATGATACGGAGCGAGGAGGAATTCCAGAGGCACACACTCCGACAGTTCCCTCCGCCGGAGCCCTCCTCGACCTCACAGTCGGACCTGCCGCCGTAATAGGGACTTTGTAAGATCTCTGTTTCATCTTTTGTAAAAAATCTATGAATATGTGAATAAAAGTTTTTTTTGCCACTTGCCTTTACTCCCTCCTAAAAAGCCAGCGTACATAAAAGAAAATGAGAAATAAAAAGACATACGCATTACCCCGTAAAAGCCAAATTTCAAAATCGCAAGAAAAAAGAATAAACTGCGGAAAAAGGAGAAATTAACCAAGAGCTTCCGAAATAAAAAAAGCTCTGACTTCCATCAGGAAAAGACAACATTCAAATCAAGACAAAGCTGACGGAAAGGCTCAAAATCCCCCAAGCGGGTTATCGCCTACTGTAGACCCTAAATCTTGCTCAGCCTCAAAATAAGAGTAGAAGACCTCCTATTCGAAGATGGACAGAGCCTAAAAAGCCACTAGGAGAGACTATTAGGCCCCATATTAGAGTATGGAGACTTTCTAGTACAAAAAATAAGGATTCCTGCCTTTAGGGGTCGAGATCGCCGTCTCGCTCTTTGGGACCACCATCTCGACCAATGGTTAGTTGAGACCGCTGTGTCATTTGGTGAGACGGCCGTCTCGCCAATTACCATTGGCGAGACCCCCCTCCCGTTTGGCGAGATGGCCCTCTCGTCCTATGGCAAGTTGAGACTGCCGTCTCGCCAAATGAGACCGTCGTCTCACCACTTATCAAAGTCGAGACCGCCGTCCCAAATGGCGAGATTGTCGTCTCGACCTGACAGGCGCGAATCCCTATAAATAGGGGGCGCTCTCCCCTTCATTTGACACAGATCTTCCATTTCTCCTCCTGCAATTTCTCAAAATTCTTCTCTTAGAGCCCCTTCGAAGCATTTTCAGAGTTTCTGAGTGTTTAAGAGAGCTTTTTATAGCTTTTTCGAGAGAGAATTCGACGTTGTAAGAGCGAAGGGTTGCCAAAACGCACCCTACCTTTTTAGAAGAATTAATCAAAGCTTGCTCCAGAGGTTTAACTCCCTTACCCAACTCTAGTTTTAACGACCGAAGTTGGTTTTTCTAAGAAACCAATGCCTTTTCCTCCCCTTTTTCGATGTTTCTGGTAAAAATATCGGTGGCGACTCCATAAGAACCCTTTCAAATTTGTTCTTAGGTCAGCTCGATTATCGGACGATCTAAGAAAACCCTTTTGAAAACCTCGCCCTTAGGTTCAGCTCGGTTATCGGACAACCTAAAGGCGTTGTAACCTCACCCATAATTAAACGCAAAAAATGGAAAGTCGAAACCATCGCGTCACTCCGACCGCCTCTTTTTGACGGTGGCGACAGATGGCGACTCCACTGGGGAAGCCTAGAGAGTTGATCCCATTTAGTGATGGGTCAGTTTAATAAATAAACTAAGAAATTTTGCTTTTACCCTACCTTGTATTATAACATGCTTTAATTACTTGGCTTTAATAACTGTTGTTTGTTTATTTTACGCAATTGTTTGAAATAAAAATTGAACACAAACCTTTGCACACAACAGTTCCCTCTATACCCGGGGGCAAGTGAGAAATCCATAGGGAGTGGGTGGCAGGTATGGTTTGCCGTAGTGAGGGCCATGTGCCCACCGGTATGATCGGAAACCACCACTCAAGGTGATAACCTTTCTCTTTTGGCACAAAGACTGACTATGACCTTAGTGTTAAGCATGGCTGGAAGGCTGGAGAGTGGAGACCCTATAATGGGGGCACCTTGGGGGCCTAAGCCTTGGTGAGAACAGTTAGAACCTACCTTTTCCAATGCACTATTCTGGAGGAAAACCCTACCTCATGATTAAAACGACTTCTCACCTGTTCGCGGATGAATGAATTGTATGTGCATTTGATTGCATATCATACCAAACAACAGATAAAAACAAAATTTTTACAATAAACACCCTTATCTCAGACAGTCTGCCTTTTAGCTAGCCTGGTTTCAGGTTCTTTGTAAGTTAAGTAGCCACGCAGTCCGACAGAAGAGATAAAGAACGCTAATATTATTTTTTCGCAAAAAAACCATTTTATCTCGGACAGTCTGCCTTTTAACTAGCCTGGTTTCAATTTCTTTGTAAGCTAAGTAGCCACGTAGTCCGACGGAAGGGATAAAAAGCTCTAAAACAAAATAAAAAATAAAGACCCAAATAAATGGGACCTTGTTCATAAACATTAAATTCATATATCATCCATATAGTTATTTTATTTTTCCGAAAAATAAATGCGCAAATACTATCATACATCATGTAGAAATAAAATATGATAAACATTTAGGTAAAAACAAACATACCCACAATAAGCATCATGTTCATAAAACATGCATTTTGGTTTTTAGAAAATGGAGGGGACTAGTAGACAATTGAAGAAAGTGGACATTCCCCGGTACCATACTGAGAAGCTAGAACGGCTTTGCACGATAATGCTGCCAGAGGTCCGCTTCGACTTCGAAAAATCCTACGGACGGATCCTCGACCTGTTGAAGATCTATGTCGATCCTATTTTTATCAGGGTTCTAGTTCATTTTTGTAACTCTAGTCTGCACTACTTTGAATTCCCGCAGTTTGATATGGTGCCTACTTTGGAGGAGTATGAGATTATGCTAAAAATGACCCAAATCAGCTGGGGTCCATATTCGCCATGGGGCATATACTTCTGCAGCACAAGTCGTTGCCATCATCCGATTGCCATTCCGGCAGACTACCCTGATACAAAAAGGGAACATCCAGGGTTGGAAAGTGTCAATGTTAGAATACCATCTGTCCTCTTTGGCTGAAAGGGCAGAATGGGCTGCTTTTAATAAAACCGTGGCTCTAATCATATTTGGAACAATCTTGTTTCTCTTCCATATCGACATAGTAGACCAAGCCGTCATGGACGCCTTCTTCGCCTGGGACGTGAACTCGAAGAGTCCCCTGCCTGCACTTCTTGCTGACACCTTGCTCTCGATGGAATTTTGCCTCCAGAAGCAAGGAAAAACACTTAGATGTTGCTCTTCACTACTTTTTGTGAGGGGAATCACACATTTCTACGCCTTTAGTCACATGGGGATGTTCCCCGACCCTTTAAGAAGCTTCTCCAAAATCCCTCTCCACCGACGCCTGACCTTGGAGTGGAAGGTCGAGTTGGAACAATGGGACGCCAACCAATTATCCTGGGTTTGCCCGTGGTTCTGAACCGGCCCAGTCCTCATTAGATGTGGGGATTACCCGAGCATACCGTTGATAGGACTTAGGGGTTGCATAGCGTATTCGCCAAGAGTAGCTATGAGACAACTCATGAGGACTCAAACTACAATATCCTGAGAGGAGCTCGGAGGACTGTGTTTCTTCGGAGACCCATGCACGGTTGCTAACTCATTGGTTGTGCAAAGAGCATGGGAGAAACTAGTCTTTATGGGAGACAGAGAGCTAGGAAAAGCTTGGGTAGCTGTCTCCAGTGACTATGAGGAATGGAGAAGAAAAAGAGGGATGTTGAAACTATCCACCTCACTTGCTACATGTTCAAACAGTGAAGAGCTGCAAAATCAAGTTGATGCCTTGACCCGGAGGACAGAAATCATGGTAGCCCAGATGAGGGCCCTTGAAGAAAGAGAGCAAGAATATATCCTCACCATACACGGTCTACGAAGGCAGTGCAAGAAAAAGGATCATGAAAAAGAACGCCTCAAGGATCAGTGTGCTGATTCTAATGAGCAAGCTATCCGAGCATCCAAAGCTGCTAGAACCAGCTCAGATAGCCAACTCCAAGAAATAACCGCCAAATCATCACGCCTTGAGTCGAATGTGCAAATCAAGCTCAGACGATCAAGGATTTACTACAAAACCGCACAAGGACTCGGTCAGAAATACGCCAAGAGTGAGAGGCCAACCAGAGGCTTAACATAAGTCTTGCTGAGCTACGCTGTAAAGAAAGAGATGGGTTAGATCAGTATGGCCAAGTACTACGAGAAAAGGACTGAGCCCTTGCAAAGCTCGACGAGCTGCAAGCCTTGCTCGTCCATCAAGAGGCGAAGATCAAAGAGGCTCAAAAGTACAGTGAAGATATGAGCCAGGCGGTCCAGAAACAAACTGAAGCACTCGCTTGTCACGTCCGGGAAGCCGAAAGGGAATTACATAGAGATCAAGACCCGCCTGTGGGTTTCTTTAGGCTTTTCCGTTTCTGTCAAAAGTTGTTTCATAGTATGAAATAGGGGAATGTACACCTTCTACGAATAAATGAATTTTTTCTTATTCAGCAATTGTCTACTTGCATGCATATCATTCATTTGCATATTTAATTTCACCTCCTTCACTTTTAATAAACAAGATAATAAAAAGGAAGGATTAATTGACACGTCTTCCAAATCAGAAGAATGGAGAGAAAGCCACTTTTAATCAAGCTCTCCCCAACGATCGATCCACCACAAGAGGATAATAAGCCTCGGCCGTTGGTTCTCAAAATCGATAAAGAAGAGGGGGCAAGGACACCTGTGCGACTATTTATGCCACGTCCTTTCCCCTACGAATCAAATAAAGTTGTACCATGGAGATATGGGGAATCTTCACCAATAAAAGAGGATATCTCCAATATAGCCGGCATCGGGGGCATGACTAGAAGTGGAAGGGTCTACTCCCCCAAGAACAAAGGGAAAAATAAGCAGACCGACGAAAATAAAGAATCCAAGGAGGGGACAGACGAATTACTCCAGTTCATAAGGCAAAGCGAGTATTCCATTATTGACCAGCTCAATCATACATCTACAAAGATAACTCTGTTATCTCTAATGATGAGCTCGGAACCGCATAGAAATTCCCTGATGAAGGTCTTGAGCGAAGCGCATGTACCTCACAGTATATCCCAAGAAAAAGTTGAGAGGATCGTCGGTCACATTACGGCTAGCGATCTCCTCACCTTCACAGAGGAAGAACTCCCCCTCGGGGGGTCAAGCCACAACAAGCCATTGCACATTTCTGTCAAGTGCAAGGAATACCTCATTGCTAAAGTTCTCATGGATAACGGGTCATCTTTGAATGTGATGCCCAAGTGCACACTAGACAAGTTAACTATTCAAGGAACCCGTCTGCGCCCAAGCAACACTATCGTACGAGCCTTCGACGGATTCAAGCAAGAAGTAGTGGGGGAAGTCAATTTGCCAATCCAAGTCGGACCCACTATCTTCAACGTCGATTTCCATGTAATGGACATTACTCCGACGTATAGTTGTCTCCTCAGCTGGACTTGGATTCATAACGCTAAGGCAATACCTTCAACCCTCCACTAGAAAGTCAAGTTTATAGTGGACGACAAACTGGTCATGGTCCAAGCAGAAGACGATATCTTGATCAGTGGACCGTCTACCAAACCTTATGTGGATGCGGCTAAAGAGGCCCTTGAAACATCTTTTCAAGCGCTCGAAATTGCTAGTGTAGAGAGACTTCCCAATAATACAAAGGTAGCCCGCATGATGATGAGGCATGGTTCCCAAGGAATGAAGGAACCCCCAGAATTCAAGGATAACCCCTTTAAGTATGGCCTAGGATATGACCCGACAAAGGGCCGAGCGGAAGGAAGAAAAGGGAAGTTTCCCCTCCGCACACTCAAGTAGATATTTCGAAGTGGAGGGATGCAAGCGTCAAGAGCTACCCTACTCATTAGGAGATCTTTTTCTTTACTTAAGGGATGTAAACCCATTGATTGTTAGAGATTATCCCCTGGGGCTAGCCCGACCCACGGGCATTTTAGGGCACATATTCCCTTATTAATTAATAAAGAATACATTTCTTACTATCTACTTCTCTTCTTGCTACTTCATGTCTAGACCTCATGATAACCTTGTATAAACAAACAAAAGAAAGGAAGAATAAAAGTGCGTTCAAATAATCAAAATGTACCATTGCCATAATAATCAAGTTGGTCGATTAGAAACACAAAATAAGGTTCTACCTCACCATAAATAAAACCGTGTTTCACCAATATTTTGAAAAAAAAAAGAAAAAGAAAAGAAGAAGCCCATAGAAGCCAAAGGCCAAAAGAAAAGGGCAATATACCCAGTAGGAAACCCACCAAGGGGGCTACGCAAAAGATAGGTCAACCCATTAGGACACCCGAACAAAAATAAAGGGTAACCTAAGCAAAAGTTAGGGTTACAAAATAAGGTATGCTAGGATTCCTTAAACAAAAACGAAAAAGGAAGGAACCTAGACAAAAGATAGGACCAAAACACAATATCCTAGTTCAAAAACCCAAAGGGCGATCTAGGGAAATCAATCAGCCATAAAAGCAATGGAAATAGGCTAAGGCGCAAACTGACAAAGAAAAAAATGTTTGCTTATACAAAAGCTTAAACACCTAGGCCTAACCTTAACTAGCCATTCTTACAAAATCTTTTCTGAATAAAATCAACCGCCTAAAACACAAGCCGTTGAATTTATCCTCTACTTCTCTTCTCTTGACCCCCACAACATTATTCTAACAATTAGTTTGGGAATACGGAGGCGTATAATCAACAAGAGGATTGAAACCTCTAAAGCAAAGAAAAAGGACACCAACATGACAAAGGGTGCTTTTCAAAAAAAAAAGAGAAGAGAGAAGGGGAGAAAGTCATTCTTCGGTCACATTACATCTGGAACAGTACAACCAAGTACAACAGAAAAACAAAGATCAGAGGGAACCCGTCTCTACAAGACACACCAGTTAATCTTTCTAAAAACACAAATGAAATAGGCATTATCGGACATCAAACATGAAAACATTGCATACTTAAAATGTTTTTGAACAAGGTCATATTTTCTTCAAAAAAAAAATCAGCTAAAATTCGAGACCGCCGTCTAGTCTTCCCAGACCGCTGTCTCGACTCGCGCTGAAACGAGACCATCGTCTCAATATTCGAGACCATCGTCTCCTTTTGGAAGAAAACGAGACCGCCGTCTCGTTTTGGACGAAAATGAGACTGCCTTCTTGCTTGTCGAGAAGGCCGTCTCGACTTAGGTCCAAAATGAGACCGTCATCTCGAAGTTTCACCCGGTGGTCTCGAGTCTCGCAAAATTGAGACCGCCGTCTCAAAATCCTAGATGACGGTCCTGAATTGCAGCGAGAATTCTATAAATAAGGGCCTTTGGGGGGGGGGGATTCCAACCATTCTCTCCTGCACTCCTACACACCTTTGTCCTATATTTGAGCACTTTCTCACCAAAATGCATAGAGGCAAAGCTTCAAGAAAGAGAAGGAGTCCTGGCCCAAGCGCTTCCACGGTCCCAATCCCACAAGACCCGACTCAGCTCTCGCCCCAACACCAGGCCCGCCTAGAGTACATCCAGGGGTACACGTGGCATCCCATGCCAAAATTGGACTTTGGCATCCTGTAGACCCCTAATTTTGCCCGACCTCTCAAAATAAAGGCTAGGGAAACTTCACACAAATAAAGTTCACCCGGCTGCATATCAAAAACCGAGAAAAACCTCCCGCAACAAGACGGAGTTCACCCATCCACACAATAAAGACTAAAGAGACTTCCTACACGAAGAAAAAGCTCGCTCAGCATCTTAATGAAGGCCAAGAAGACTTCCTATATGAAGATAAAGCTTCAACGGACACACATCAGCATCAATCTACGTCCGAAAAAGGAAAGGAAAGCTTCCCGGAGGTCCCAGAACGCGAAAATTGGACTAAACAGGCCGAGACCACCGTCCCAGAGTTGGGACGGCCGTCCCAACTGTCATTATGCAAGTGGGACGCGCGTCCCAAACTTGGGACGACCGTCCCAAACCTCAGGGGGTCCCAGCCTGTGTTAAATTGCATTTGGGACGGCCATCCCAACCCAGACTGGCCGTCCCAGATTGGCACAACGTGGAAAACGTGTTTGGGACGGCCGTCCCAACCCAGACGGCCATCCCAAAGTTACAGGCGAAAAATGGCTATAAATAGGAGCCTCATTTGTCACACCTCAGACACCCCAGACAACTCCCAAGACTTGTCTTCTTCTCTCCCTCCTTCGAATGATCTCTCTGATTGCCTTTAATAGGTAACAATCAGTTAAGGAATTTGTATTCCGGCATTCGATTCTTCTAGAAAATTTTAGTCGAGTCGAGTTTATTCGAGAGGAGAGTCGTTGTAGAGCGAAGGATTGCCACAAAGCATCCTCAGTATAAAAGACTTATAATATAAAGCTTGCTTCGGAGGTTCTTCTCAATTCTCTTCCCTTTTATTGCTTTATTTATTGCTTTCTGTATGCAATGTAGATAAAATCATGTAGATAGCCATATTTAAATACTGTACGAATAAAATAGGGTAATAGCGTAATTTCTTGTAATCTTTACTCAAATGAATTAATCCGTCATAGGGAACCCGAAAGGGGCGTTGTGGGGTGCTAATACCTTCCCCACACGTAACTAACTCCCTTACCCGACTCTGGTTATAATGGCCAAGTTTGGTTTTTATTAAAATCAATGCCTTTTTCTCCTTTTCCAATGTTTATGGTCAAAACATTGGTGGCGACTCCAAAAGAACCCTTTTCAAAAACCTTGCTTCTATTAGAGGATAGTTTAGCGTTGAGCTCCTTGGAAGCAATGAACATATTTTTAACAAAAAACGCGAGTCTCAACCATCTTTTCACGATCGCTCGCATTAATGTTCGAGATGTCCCTGGACGTTGGAACGGACGGCGGCGACAGATGGCGACTCTGCTGGGGAAGCTAGAGAGTTGATCCCATTTAGTGACAGATAAATTCAAACTAAGTAAAGATTTGAAATTACGCCTTTACCCTTTTCCGTATGTTTTATTGTATGGCTTTAATAACTGCTGTATGATTACTTCTGCAAATTGTTTGAAATATAAATTGCACACAAAACCCTTGCACACAACAGTCCCTCTATACCCGGGGGCAAGAGTGAATACCTATAGGGAGTGGGTGGCAGATACGACCGACTTGTTGGCACACGGGGCTACAACCATTGTCGGAAACCACCAACTCAAGGTGATAACTCTCTTCTTTTGGTCTAAGGATGTCGCCACGGAGTTCCGTGCATGACTCGAGGACTGAGAGATTGAGAGGTCCCTATAATGGGGGCACCTTGGGGACCTTTGGCCTTGGTGAGAACAGTTAGAACCGCCTAAACCAAGCACGTTTCTGCAGGAAAACCCTACCTCGTGATTAAATAAGTGTGGCTCTGCTCGTGGGTGAATGAATTGTGTGTGCATTTGTTTGCTGCATTTGTATTGATGCATTAGCATAGGGTAATCATACAACAAATAAAAAAATGAAAAACCCTAAAAATAACAAAAAGTGAAAAGATAAAAGACCTTTATCTCGGACAGTCTTCAGTTAAGCTAGCCTGGTTTCAGGTTCTTTGTAAGCTAAGTAGCCACGTTGACCGACAGAAGAGATAAAGGGTCGTAAAAATATAAAAACGAATGAAAGCCATAAAAAATTCCTTTTTATAATAAAAAGATTCTTGGCAAAGTCGTATCATTCATACCACCTCATCCAATAAGTAGCAAAATTAAGAGAGAAAATAAATGCACTAAGAAAGGTATGCATAAGCATCATCATAATAAAATCTCTCATACATAAACACATTCATTCTAGGATACACCAATCATTTAAAAAAAAGCTATAGTAAAAATTGTTAAAATCATTTAGAAAGTGGCTGGTCTTCTGCCCGTCCTCACTCGCGCCCAGAAAGCTAAGAAGATGGAACATCTGGAGGAACAAAATCGAAAGCTCACTACTGAGCTTAATACGCTAAAAGAACAAATGGCACAGATGTTAGAAATGATGCGCCAGCAGAATCTCCAAAAGAAGGGTCCTCAAAGTGGACAAGTCTCTCACCAAGAAGAAGAGGAGGGACCTAATGATGAACAAGCCCAATCTGATACAAGGGCAGTGCATATTCATGCACCAGAAGTATCAAAACAACAGATGACTGCTCTTGAAGAACGATTGAGAGCCATGGAGGGGCATAATTTTGATATTAAAGAGGCGGCGACATGTGCCTCGTCAAAAATATTCAATTCCCTAATAAGTTCAAAACTCCGGACTTCCCAAAATACATAGGGATGACTCGTCCAAAAAGCCATCTTACAATGTACTGCTAGTAAGATGGCTGCACATGCTCGATAATGAAAAACTCCTGATCCACTGCTTTCAGGAGAGCCTGGCTGAATCAGCCTTGAACTGGTATATGCAGCTAGAAGGAGGGCAAATCCAAACCTGGAGACATCTGGCGGATGCTTTTCTTTGTCGCTATAAGTACAATATTGATCTGACCCCTGAAAGAGCAGATCTACAACTATTAAGAAAGAAAGACGATGAATCCTTCAAGGCGTATGCTCAAAGATGGAGGGAATTGGCAGCACAAGTAGAACCTCCTCTATCCGATAAAGAAACCACATCCATGTTTATCAATTCTCTAACTGGTCCCTATTACGACAAAATGATAGGGAACACATCAACACTCTTTGCGGATGTGGTAATTATAGGAGAAAGAGTAGAGCAAGGTCTGAAAAGCGGAAGAATTGCACAACATACTTCCTCCAATTCCTCTACTCCAAATGATAAAAATAACTTTGGAAAGAAGAAGGAAGGAGACGTGAATGCTATCAACTTCGCCACTCCTTCGTCCACCTCGCAGCAGACCAAGTCACGCAGGCCGGAAAGGAAGTTCACCCCAATACCCACTTCCTATGGAAGCCTGCTGCTAAAATTGTTGGATGCCAAACTCCTAGTACGCGTCCCTCCCAAGAAAATGGAGCCACCATATCCAGAATGGTATAAGCCAAATGAAAAATGCAATTATCATTCAGACGCTCTGGGACATTCTGTAGATAATTGTATGGCCTTAAAGCATAAGGTCCAAGATTTAATAGACGCAGGATGGATTACTTTCGACGCGTCAACTCCAAAAGTGGATGACCAGCCCTTATCAAAGCCCGAATGAAAGACGGGATAAGGAAGACCAGCTATCTAGGGCTCATCATTTTTATCATCTTTAAAAAATGTAATAGAAAATATATAAAAAATATATTCAAGCTTCCAATGTATCTCTTGTGATCCCCGCCCATGATCACGAGATTTTTGATTAAAGTGGGCTTTGTAAATATTTGCATCTATCAATACAACAAGGCATTTTTCATAATATTCATATGCTTCTCATTCTTTTCTCTCTCATTCCAAAATAATTGAATAAAATCTAGACCCAAATAAGAACCATATAAACAGTCATGTCTGTGATTGAAAACTCTTTGCGGGATCTGAAAGCCAAAGGCGAATGGATTAAGTCAGACAGTGAGGAGGGGACCATTTCCCCGGACATGCAAAGACTATTGGAGAAAAGAAGCTTAATTGATACAGCCCCATAAGAAAAAACTGAGGCCATTAATTTGGGACAAGGAGATAATAAGAAAGAAGTAAACATTAGCACCCAAATTGATAATATCAGGGAAGAGGCAATAACACCTTTGCGCTTATTCATGCCTTGTCCTTTCCCTTATACATCGGATAAAGCTGTACTATGGATATGCACAAAAGAATTGTCCGTCAATGAAGATATCTCCAATATAGCCAACATTGGGGGCAGGACGATAAGCAAAAAAATTAGTCACCCAAGGAGCTACAAGATAATGCTCCTAAAAACAAAGGAAAAATAAAGAAACCGAAGAGGAAAAGGAAAAAGAATCCAAGGGGAAGATTAAGTAGACCTTGGATTAACGGTGCAAGGGCAGTTTCTTCAACGCTCCACCGAAAAATCAAATTCGTGGTAGGCTACAAGTTGATCATAGTTCAAGCTAAAGACTACATTCGAATCAGCAAGCCGTCCACCAAACCTTAAATGGATGCGCCTGAAGAGGACATTTGAAAATATGGAAAGACTTCCTCGCAATTTAAAAGTGGCCCATATAATGAAGAGATATGGATACAGCCCAGACAAGGGCTTGGAAAGAATGCTCAAGGAATAAAAGAGCCACCGAATTTCAAAGATAATCCTTTAAAATATGGTTTAGGGTACGACCCCATGAAAGATCAAACCATACGATGAAAAGGGAAGTCTCCCCTCCATACCTTAAAGACGATCTTCCGAAAAGGAGGGATATTAGCATCAAGGGTAGCATTAGTCATTGTCCTTCTTCCTATTTTAAGGGACGTAAACCCAATGACTATTAGAGATCACTCCTCGGGGTAGGCCCGAACCCCGAGCATCTCTAGGGCACACATTTCCCTGAAATTACAAAAGAATGTTATTCTTACTATCTGCTTCTCTTCTCGCTAAAAATGTCTATACCCCATAAATAACCATGTTTAGACAAACGTTTTGTTCCAAACGCCATAGACAAAATGAAGCCAAAGTTAACATGGTTGATTAGCTAGAGACACGAATAAGAAAATCGTGTTTCGACAATATTTTGAGAAAAGAAATTATTATTAAAAGAAGCCCGTCAAGGTCAAAAGGCCAAGACAAAAAGATAAAAGGGCAAAATCCTAGGCTGAAAACCCAAAATGGCAGACTAGGAAAGCTAATCAGCCATAAATAGGCAGTTGAAGATGCCACCTCATTAAAACAAAACGTTTGTTTAAACTAGCCTAAACACCGACCCACCTTGGCTAGCCATTCTTACAGAAACTATTATTTCATAAAAAAATCTCACTAAAACACAAGCCTTTGCAATAAATCCCTTTCCTTCTATTCTCTTGACCCTTCACCACAAAGCATTCAAGTAATTGACTGGGAAATGTGGAAATATGGTGATCAATATGAGGATTGAAATCCCTAAAGGAAAGGAAGAAGGGCATCGACATGACAATTGCTCTATATTCAAAAAGATTGCTCTTCGGCTATAGCAAGAAAAGTCCAAAACGGCAAATCAGTACAGCTAATCATGTTGATAAAAGCACATGATGATGGAAGCAAAATTAACAGAAGTTGAATGGGTTCAAAGCCGATATGACTGTTGAAGAAAATGGTTGAATATTATATCTCACGAACAAGCCTATCAAAGGAAAATAAAAAAGGCTTATGAAAAAGTCAACCTTCATATTTACCATTGTAGACCCCAAATCTTTCCCGGCCTCCAAATAAAGTCAGAAGATCCCCTATTCGAAGACGGTTGAAGCCTAACAAGCCACTAGGAGAGACTATTAGGCTCCCGTACCAAGATAGGAAGGTTTTTTGGCCCAAAAATAAAGTTTCTCACCCTGAAGGGACGAGACCGCCATCTGGGAATACCAGACCGCCGTCTCGTTTCAACGCCAGGACGAGACCGCCGTCTCGATTTTCCAGACGGCAGTCTCGACACTCGTAAAAATGAGACGGCGGTCTCGATTCTCGCCAAGTCGAGACGGCGGTCTGGATTTTTCAGACGGCGGTCTCGACCCCGTGACATGAGCGAGATGGCGGTCTCGAATTACGAGACGGCGGTCTCGACCCTGTCAGGCGAGAACGGCGGTTTGGACCCTGACAGCGCGAAAAACTATAAATAGGGGCTCCCTCCCCCTCATTTCCACACCAAGCAGCAAGAGCTCTCCCTTCTCTCTAGATTTTCTCTCTCTAAGAATCCCTCCGAGGCATTTCCGGAGTTTCTGAGCGTCTTTAGGCATATACAGAGTGTCCTAAATCTTCTTAAGAATCCCTCCGAGGCATTTCCGGAGTTTCTGAGAGTGTAGAGTGAAGGGTTGCCAAAACGCACCCTCTTTTTGAATATAAAGCTTGCTTTGGAGGTGCATATCCTCATTCTCTATTCTTTAAAATTACTGCTATTTAAATTATGCAATAGAAGCTAGGGCAATGTAGTCACATATTTAAATACCGCATAATAAAAGGGTAAAAGCGCAATTTTCCAAGTTTAATTATTCTCAAATAGCCGGCCTATCATAGGGAACCCGAAAGGGGCGTCGTAAAGGGACTAATACTCCCTTTACACGTAACTAACTCCCTTACCCAACTCTGATTCTAATGACCAAAGTTGGTTTTCGAAAACCAACGCCTTTTCAAAACCCCTTTTCCGATGTTTATGGTAAAAATATAGGTGGCGACTCCATAGAACCCAAAATAAGTCCTTGGGTTAGCCCGGTTGTCGGACAACTCAAGGACACTTTTCGAAAACCTCGTCTCTAGGTTAGCCCGGTTATCGGACAACCTAAGGACGTTGTAACCACCAATAAAAAACGCGAAAACAAGAAGAGTCGAAAAACCATCGCGTCGCTCCGACCGCGCCCCCTCTTCGGGGAGGCGGCAACAACCATAAAGAAGGATTTAATGGTAAATAAGTTGCTTCCGGCCCAGAAGGATAAAATTGGAAAATGGGCAGTGAACTACGAAGGACCCCTTGTGGTCAAATGAGCTTTCTCGGAAAGGGCTCTTATCCTCGCCAATATGGATGGAAAAGAACTTTGACACCTAATCAAATCCGGTACACTGAAGAAGTATTATGCTTGAAGACATTGCTCAAGACCCGTCAGGAATGAAAACCCGCAAAGGGCATCCCTGGGCAAAAGATAGGGTCCATATCCCTCGCTAGGATACGTCCTAGGCAAAAAGTAGAGGTAAAAGAAAACTAACTAACTAAGAGCAATGGTTACTTTAGTTGAAAACCGAAAAGGCGGCTAAGGTAACATTCTTCCAGAAGCAAGCAGTCTGCATAGTCTTCACTCTGAGCTCAGGCATCTCAACTGAAGCAATTAGGAGAACCAAGGGGCAGATATCATAGACATGACTGTATAAGCCTAAACAATACACCCAACCTTGACCACCCATTCTTCTAAATACCCTTTGAAATTCTTCTGTAAAAGAAATAAACTTTTGCTCATTTATCAATAAAATTCTCTTTCATTTCCTTTCTCTTGACCAAATATTATGGAAATGCCTTTTTATTGATAAATCATAAATATGCGCAAAAACTTTTAATCAAAAATCAAGCATGCATCTAAAAAGAGGAAGCATAAAAATAATGAAAGAATAAATGCCTGCTAGGATATTCTTAGGTAAAAATCAGGGTAGCCTGCTAGATCGCAAACCCCAAAAAGAACGGTCTAGGCAAAAGATAAGGCAAAAGCCCCCTCAGATATCCTAGGCAAAAATTAAGGTAGCCCGCTAGATCGAAAACCCGTAAAGGGCGGTCTAGGCAAAAGATAGGGCTAATACTAAAAGATGAACAAAGGAAGAGCCCATCATAAAAGAGAAGCCCATCATCATGGTCATAAAGGAGGAGCCCATCGGCGTATTCATAAGAAGCCAACGGGAGAAGGCCAGTTACTTTCTAAATGCATAAAAAATAAATAAACAATAGATTGCATTTAGGACATCCACACACAAAGTAGTTGCGTAATACGACTTTGTCAAAATCAAGAAAAATAATTTTCCTCAAATAAATAAACATGCATATAAGGAGAATAGTCTCCATGCTTGTGATTGAAAATAGAAGGCGCCAAAATCCAGCCTCTAAATAAAAATCAAAATCGCGAAAGGCGAAATCAAAACCATTCCAGCAGAATAAAGAGCTTCAAGAAAACTAGCTCCAACCTTCTACACCAATAAAAGAAGGTACATCGAAAAAGTCAACGGAAAGGCTCGATCATCCCCAAGAGGATCCTTGCCTACTCCAGAGGCAAAACAAAAAGATTACCTCACGACTCAGCTTCATCGCCACATGAGTCATCAAGCACACTCATGCAAGAGTCTTCGCTAAAGGAGAATAAGGGCTACACAAGAGCCCATCATACGGAGTCAAATCCTCCACATCACCAGGGGGCAACAGAAGGAAAAGAGAAAAACCTTCCATCCCCTAACGGAGGCCATCACAGAAAAAGGCTGCACGAAAATCCCCAAGAAGAATATATCAAGAAAATCTACAAAAAGATGAAAACAAAATTTTTCCATCTTCCAGCTCAAATAAGAAGCTTCACAAAGCCAGGGGCCAGGACTCCGTCATCAAATTTGGATCCCCAGGAAACCAACAGACTCCTCGGTGAATCCCAAAAAAGAGAAAAAGAAGAAAATCTCTTCATCCCGCTCAATAAAGAGCTTCACTAAAAAACAGGAGCTCAAGACTTCATCATCATGAAAAATCAAATCAAAGATTAGATCCCCAAAGAGAAAAATTCCTCAGGGATCACAAAAAAGAAAAAAATCTTTTCATCCAAAAAACCAATGTGCATAAAAAGGCGCACATGTGTAAAAAACCAAGTCACGAAAAAAGAAGTTCAAATCGCGAGGAAAAAAAAATAATAAAAACCCATTCCCCAGCAGGAATAAGAGCATAGGCAAAGCCAGCTCAAAACAGCAAACATCCAATAAGGGGTCGAAAAACTCCATTTCTCCCTAGGGGGGCAATTCAAAATAGATCTCCGGAATGAAATTAATTCTCCAGTGGATCATCAAAAAGAAAAATCCCAGCAAGCCTACCAGGTAAAGGCAAACTACAAATTCATATCCTCGGGGAGTTAACCATCCGGAACACCCAGTATGAATATCCCCAGCGAAGTGCAAAGCCTTCACTCCCAAGAAGAGCCTCTGCCTAAGGTAAGCAAAAAGCGATATCCCCAAGAAATGGGAAATCAACCTATAAGAGGTAATACAAGCACAAAGCTTTAAAAAAGCATCCACCTACTCAGAGGTATTATCAAGAACAAATACCCTCAAGTAGAACATCAGCCTATTCAGAGGCGAAAAACAACAAGTAAAAAGCCTTCACCACTATTGAAGCACCCGCCTAATCAAGAGGCACAATAAAAAAATCAACAAAATCCCCAGTGGATTCCCGCCTAATCAAGAGGCACAACAAAATCCCCAAGTGAATCTTCGCCTAATCAAGAGGCACAATCAATAAGAGAATTCAAAATCCCCAGAGGATTCCCGCCTAATAAGAGGCAGCCACCAAAGAATCCCCGGCAAAAGCCAGATGGCTAAAAGAAAAAGCCAAAACAAAGAATCCCCGGTCAAGACCGGATGGCTGCAAGAAAAAGCCAAAACAATGAAATCCCCGGCAAAAGCCGGATGGCTAAAAGAAAAAGCCAAAACAATGAAATCCCCGGCAAAACCCGGATAGCTAAAAGAAAAAGCCAAAGCAATGAAATCCTCGGTAAAACCGGATGACTAAAAAGTCAAGGTAAAAAACCAAATCATTCCCCAAGAAATAGGCGCATGATCAAAGACCGTAAGCCGCCAACACTTCTCCAAAGGCCCGTTAGGGGTATGAACCCATCAATCAAAAGATTGAATGAGAAGAGCCTAGTCAATATGCAGGTTCGCACCCAGTGGGGGTGTAAAATCCACTAGAGCCTAGTCAATATGCAGGTTCGCACCCAATGGGGGTGTAAAATCCATTAGAACCTAGTCAATATGCAGGTTTGCACCCAGTGGGGGTGTAAAATCCACTAGAGCCTAGTCAATATGCAGGTTCGCACCCAGTGGGGGTGTAAAAACCACTAGAGCCTAGTCAATATGCAGGTTCGCACCCAGTGGGGGTGTAAAAACCACTAGAGCCTAGTCAATATGCAGGTTCACACCCAGTGGGGGGTGTAAAAACCACTAGAGCCTAGTCAATATGCAGGTTCGCACCCAATGGGGGTGTAAAAACCACTAGAGCCTAGTCAATCTGCAGGTTCACACCCAGTGGGGGTGTAAAAACCACTAGAACCTAGTCAATATGCGGGTTCACACCAAATGGAAGTGTAAAAACCACTAGAGCCTAGTCAATATGCAGGTTCGCACCCAATGGGGGTGTAAAATCCATTAGAACCTAGTCAATCTGCAGGTTCGCACCTAGTGGGGGTGTAAAAACCACTAGAACCTAGTCAATATGCGGGTTCACACCAAGTGGAAGTGTAAAAACCACTAGAATCTGGCAAAAATGCAGATTTTTACCAGGTGGGGGTAGGTACCCACCAAAACCTTAAAAATAAGGTTTTTTTTTGTACCGGATGAGGGTAGGTACTCATCAAAACTTAGCAGAATGCATTAGGTGGAGTAAAAATACTCACCTAAGCATTTCAAAAATGGGTTGCAAAGACCTTGCTTCTATAAGAGGATAGTTCAGTGTTGAGCACCTCGGAAGTAAGTACCCACAAGAGTTTAGCAAAATGCGAACTCGTACCGGGTGAGGGTAGGTACTCACCAAAACCTTGCAGAACAAGGTTCATACCTAGTGGGGGTAGGTACTCACTAAAGTCTAGTAAAATACAGACTTATACCTGGTGAGGGTAAATACTCACCAGAGCCTTATAAAAGGAGGCTCAAACCAGATAGGGGTTGGTACCTATCAAAATATTTATCATCTGGAGGATCAGCAAGGAGCAGCATCCGAAGGATGACCTGGCAAAAGGGTTAACTCCTTCCCCTACCAACTAAATTCGTCGGCATATCAAGCCGACAAATTAGCTAGGCAGGTGAAGGGGGGGCAGCTATAGACCCCTAATTTTGCCTGGCCTCTCAAAATAAAGGCTAGGGAAACTTCACACAAATAAAGTTCACCCATCTGCATATCAAAAACCGAGAAAAACCTCCCGCAACAAGACGGAGTTCACCAGTCCACACAATAAAGACTAAAGAGACTTCCTACACGAAGAAAAAGCTCGCTCGGCATCTTAATGAAGGCCAAGAAGACTTCCTATATGAAGATAAAGCTTCAACGGACACACATCAGCATCAATCTACGTCCGAAAAAGGAAAGGAAAGCTTCCCGGAGGTCCCAGAACGCGAAAATTGGACTAAACAGGCCGAGACCACCGTCCCAGAGTTGGGACAGCCGTCCCAACTGTCATTATGCAAGTGGGACGCGCGTCCCAAACTTGGGACGACCGTCCCAAACCTCAGGGGGTCCCTGCCTGTGTTAAATTGCATTTGGGACGGCCATCCCAACCCAGACTGGCCGTCCCAGATTGGCACAACGTGGAAAACGTGTTTGGGACGGCCGTCCCAACCCAGACAGCCATCCCAAAGTTACAGGCGAAAAATGGCTATAAATAGGAGCCTCATTTGTCACACCTCAGACACCCCAGACAACTCCCAAGACTTGTCTTCTTCTCTCCCTCCTTCGAATGATCTCACTGATTGCCTTTAATAGGTAACAATCAGTTAAGGAATTTGTATTCCGGCATTCGATTCTTCTAGAAAATTTTAGTTGAGTCGATTTTATTCGAGAGGAGAGTCGTTGTAGAGCGAAGGATTGCCGCAAAGCATCCTCTGTATAAAAGACTTATAATATAAAGCTTGCTTCGGAGGTTCTTCTCAATTCTCTTCCCTTTTATTGCTTTATTTATTGCTTTCTGTATGCAATGTAGATAAAATCATGTAGATAGCCATATTTAAATACTGTACGAATAAAATAGGGTAATAGCGTAATTTCTTGTAATCTTTACTCAAATGAATTAATCCGTCATAGGGAACGCGAAAGGGGCGTTGTGGGGTGCTAATACCTTTCCCACACGTAACTAACTCCCTTACCCGACTCTGGTTATAATGGCCAAGTTTGGTTTTTATTAAAATCAATGCCTTTTTCTCCTTTTCCAATGTTTATGGTCAAAACATTGGTGGCGACTCCAAAAGAACCCTTTTCGAAAACCTTGCTTCTATTAGAGGATAGTTCAGCGTTGAGCGCCTCGGAAGCAATGAACATATTTTTAACAAAAAACGCGAGTCTCAACCATCTTTTCGCGACCGCTCGCATTAACGTTCGAGATGTCCCAGGACGTCGGAACGGACGGCGGTGACACATCCTCGTCGAATTCGGATGGGAGGATGATGTCCGTGCCTACCTCGACAACATAGGATGGCGCTTCCTCCTCCAGTCTCCCCCCACCCACATCTACCCATAAGTAGTGATGGAGTTTCTCGCCTCCATCACATACTACGAGCTCCCCACGATGGTACCAGGACTCCCACCGGTCAAGATGGTGTCCTACTACATGAATGGGTCGTACCAGACGACGACCCTAGACGAATTCAACGTGTCTATTGGCTTCATCTGGCCCGAGGAAATCCTGACCCAGGAATACCGAGGGGCCATCTACGAGCGCCCCCCTACCCTCACAGCTGGTGAGATGTGGGAGGACCTCACCGGGATGCGCACCTTGCCATCCCTGCTGAAACGGTCCGCACTCACTCCCGCTCTCCACATCTGCCACAAGTTGCTGGCTGGGACTCTCCACGGGCGGAAGGAGAGTCAGCGGAAGGTCACCTACCCAGACCTCTTCGTCCTCCACTGCATGAGCCAAGGGCGTCGTTGCAACCCCGGCTACTTCTTCGTGAAGGCCCTCAAGGATTTTGGGTGCCACCCGGTGGGAACCATCCTCATGGCTCCCCTCATCACCCCACTGGCAGAAAAATGGGGGTGCAGTGGAGGAGAGAACCTCTCCTCCGATCTTCGACCTGAGTCTATCAACGGGTCCATACTTGTCAGCATGGGGATGCTGATCCGCCAAGTGTCCCGGTTGGCCCTCCACCCCTCGCTAGCCATGACTCTAGACCTCCAGGACCTAGTGGCGATGCAAGATCTCCCGATACCCCCGGAGTTCAAGCAATAACAACAACAACAGCAACAACAACAACAGTATGGGGACGATTTTGCTGGCATCAACAGCAACATCTACAGCTTGCGCCAACAATTCGACCATATGTCCCTAAGGCAGGATGTCTTCAAGAAGAGAATGGAGACCTTCGACCAGGTACAAGAAGGGATGAGACAAGACTTGGCACTGTTCCGAAAAGAACATCGCGATTCAGTCTGGAGCCAGGTAGAATTTCAGAGGCATATGTACCGGAAATTCCCTCCTCCCGAATCATCTACCAGCTCGAGCTCACCATCTTAAGGATAGTACCCCAAAAATAAATAAAAATTTCTTTTGTTCATTCTTGTTCTCTTCCCGAAGAAAAGTCAGCGTAACAAAGAGAGACTAAAAAAAGTAAAAAGACTTACGCTTAATCCCAGAAAAGCAAATATCCGAAATCGCGAGAAAAAAGATAAAACAGCGGAAAAATGCAGGATTAAAAACAAGACAAGTCAACCACATTGACCAAGAGTTTTTCGATGACCAGCGGAGTCGAACTACAAAACAAGACTACCCGACAGCCAACAAGATGGATGACCATCGGAAGAGTCGAAATAATCCCTGGAAAAAACCATATGAATACTCTAGAAAAGTTAAACAATGAATATCAAAAGACAAGAGAACGCATCTCACTCGGCACATGAGCTACTGAGCAGTAAGCCGCCACCACCATCGGTCCAATGAAACGGACTGTACCAGCCTGATGGGAGGTTCATACCCATCAACTTATGCACGAAGCGCGCCTGATCTGCACACGAGCCAGACCAATAAGTCGCTGTCGGTCCAACGTAGAGGACCATGCCAGCCTGATGAGGGGTTTATACTCATCCATCCTGATGCATAGTGGGCTGCAACTACCAGCCTGATGGGGGGTTTATACTCATCCAGTCCTACGTACAGTGGGTTGTAACTGCCACCCTGATGAGGGGTTTATACTCATCCCGCCTGACGCACAGTGGGCTGTAACTACTAGCCTGATGGGGGGTTTATACTCATCAACCGAAGGATCGACTACCGTCAGAAGGAGTATCCTTAGGTTCTACCATGTGTCAACCGAAGGATCAGCTACCATCAGAAGGAGCATCCTGGAGGCGCACAACGCATTTTTCTGTAGAGGATCAACCACTGCAAGACGGAGCATCCGAAGGGTAACCGGGTAAGAGGGTTAACTCCTTCACCCTCCAGCCGATCTTCTTGGCACAATAGGCCAACAGTCGGCTAGTCAGGTGAAGGGGGGGGGGGGGCAGCTGCAGACCCTAAATCTTGCCGGACCTCAAAATAAGAGCAGAAGACCTCCTATTCGAATATGGACAGAGCCTAAAAACCCACTAGGAGAGACTATTAGGCCCCATATTAGAGTAGGAAGGCTTTCTTGTACAAAAAAATAAGGATTCCTGCCTTCAGGTGTCGAGACCGCCGTCTCGACCAATGGTAAGTAGAGGCCACCGTCTCATTTGGCGAGACGGCCGTCTCACCAATTACCATTGGCGAGAACCCCCTCCGGTTTGGCGAGATGGCCCTCTCGCCATTTGGCAAGTCGAGACCGCCGTCTTGCCAAACGAGACCGCCGTCTCGCCACTTATCAAAGTCGAGACCATCGTCCCGACCTTGCCAGTCGAGACCGCCGTCTCGACCTATAAATAGGGGGCGCTCTCCCCTTCATTTCACACAGTTCTTCCATTTATCCTCCTGCAAGTTCTCAAAATTCTTCTCTTAGAGCCCCTCCGAAGCATTTCTGGAGTTTCTGAGTGTTTAAGAGAGCTTTTTATAGCGTTTTCGAGAGAGAATTCGACGTTGTAAGAGCGAAGGGCTGCCAAAACGCACCCTACCTTTTTAGAAGAATTAATCAAAGCTTGCTCCGGAGGTTTATTCACTCTCGCCTTCTCTTTTATTGTCTCTTTTACTTATACTAAATTGTGCAATAGCTATGACGGTCATGTAGTCATTATTTTAATTCCGCAAATAAAAGGGTAAAAGCGTCATTTCAAAAATTTATTTATAAAATAACTGGCCTGTCATAGGGAACCCGAAAGGGGCGTCGTAAGGGAACTAATACCTCCCCTACACGTAACTAACTCCCTTACCCAACTCTAGTTTTAACGACCGAAGTTGGTTTTTCTAAGAAACCAACGCCTTTTCCTCCCCTTTTTCGATGTTTCTGGTAAAAACATCGGTGGCGACTCCATAAGAACCCTTTCAAATTTGTTCTTAGGTCAGCCTGGTTATCAGACGATCTAAGAACACCCTTTCGAAAACCTCGCCCTTAGGTTCAGCCTGGTTATCGGACAACCTAAAGGCGTTGTAACCTCACCCATAATTAAAAGCAAAAAACGGAAAGTCGGAACCATTGTGTCGCTCCGACCGCCTCTTTTTGATAGCAACAACACCTACTTCGGAGGCAAACAAAAACAAACTTCGCACGACTCAACACTACAAGTCATCAAGCACATTCTTGCTCCATCACACTAGCCAAGTGAGAAAAAAGGCTTCATAAAAAGCCCTTCACCAACATAATCAAGGAGACAAGACTCCATTCCCTAGAAGGCAACCAAAATTTGACCACCGGAAAGTCAACCAAGTCCCTGGTGGATCAACCAAAAAAGAGAGAAAGGAACCTATCCCCAGTAAGCCTACCGCAAAGGCAACGCTCAAAAGACTCATCCTCAATAAGTCGCCCGCCTACACATGGGCATAGCTGGCTAACAGAAGAGCCAACATCCCCAAAGGGAATATCTGCCTACCTAGAGGCACCATTTAGAATCAACAAAACCCCCAGTGGATTCCTGCTGACTCAAGAGGCAGTCATCAAAAATCCCCAACAATCAACAAAATTGGAAGGCTACACAGAAAAGGCACATTCAAATACAACCACTCCCCATGGAGCCGCGCATAAGCATTGACCTTTCAAATTGAGACAGAGGAGTCCCACGGTCAAGTTGTTCCAAGTAGGGAATTATCTCCATGTTCTCATATGATGCCTCCCCACTAGTGGATTCAGGAACTTCAGCAGCAGCTGGAGAGGAAGAAATTTGACCTTGCTCATCTTCTTCTTCATCTTCTTCCTCATCTTCAGACATCCCAGCATCAACTTTTGAAATCCAATCATCATCAATTTTGATATATCTTATTTTTATCAAAGTGGAGTCATCAATTTCATTTGAAGCTTTAGGAGTTTCCATGCTTTCTCCTGTAAGATCAACTTCAAAGAATCTAAAGAAATTGTTATTTAACATGGCATACGGCAGTTTGTAATCCGCCAACCTTTTTGCCTTCAACATGTGATCTTTAATCACATAAACCCAATTTACCCGAATATTATTAGAGATGCAGTACATTAGGGCAAGATCTCCCTCATTAAGTATAGCATGATTACTCCCTCTTGGAGTAAGCATCCAAGCCACAATGAAAGCTAGCAGTCTGTGTTCAAGCAAAAGTTTTCCAGCATATAAAATTCTTACCAAATCATTTGGATTCTTAAGACAAGACCTGAAAAATTGTATTTTGTTGAAGTCAGGAATTTCATAGATGTTCCCTCTGGATACTTTGACACCACTATTCCTGAGACCAGCAACTTGTTCCCAAACAGAAGGAGTAATTTCCATATTGACTCCCTTCACTTGAGATCTGATTATTGAACCATTTACTGTTAAATTGGAGTAAAAGACCCGAACCAAATCAGGTTGAATATTCCTAGTAAACTCCATGAAGGTTCTTAGTTTTTGACTTTTCAGTTTTCTTCTCAGACCAGTAAAACCTTCTTCATCAAGCCACTTAAATTTGATAAACTTTGGAATTACTATCTGCTTGTGACTGAACTCAGTAATGAAGGTGTTCATTTTCCCAATATCACCATCAAACCATGCTTCCAAATGACCACCAGGATTAGCAGCAGAGGAAGATTATCCTTTATGCTTCTTTCTTGATTTTGATCTCCTAAGCATCTTGTTGTATTGCTAAGCGAGGGGTTTTGAAACGTGAGTACAAGAAAGAAGAGAGAAGGAATTTGAACCAGAAAATACAGAATGAGAATAATGAACTTCAAGTGAGCAAAATGAAGAGTTACGGATGTCAAATTTTGTGAATTGCTGTCCAATTTGACAGAACCTGCAAAAAATAGCTTTAATTGCACATGTCTCCTTGACTGAAGGCGGAGGCGCAGATTTCTGGACAGTGGGTACATCAGCTAAAGTGTTCTTGGAAAGAAGTTTGACTTGGTCAAAGAATATTTTAAATGTATTATGCAGATTTTGATTAACACAAAAACTTGGATTTTTTACTCTGATTTGCTGACCAATTTTCAATTGGATGTTGTAAAAATGATTTTCAGGAACAAATTAATCGATTAATCAACAAATTAACCTATTAATTTGATCTTTAATATTAGGTTTGAAAATGCAACAGTGAAATAATCGATTAATACATAAAAGAATCAATTAATTTTGTACTGGAAGAAATTAATAAAATGATAACAGAATTTTAATCGATTAAAACGAAGAAGAATCGATTAAATTTGACCTCTTAGTGGTTTGAACTGATATAAATCCTTTTTAATCGATTAAAACAACTAAACTAAAATTACTGAGAGCATTTTAATCGATTAATTCGTATTTTAATCGATTAAAATTGTACGGACAACTTTTCTGGTATTCTCTATAAGTGATTTTAATCGATTAAAACTGTTTTATATCAATTAAAACATTCAATTTATGAAACCAGAACTGAATTTGCTGTTTTGAACACCAAGGGACTTCCAGATTTTGTTCCTGCAAAACAGATTTAGCATATTTCTGGTACCCTTTTTATAATTACTGGGTCCAATCAGGTTATTTGAAATGAATTTTTAGGAATCCACTTCATTCTACCACTAGGAGTAGCATACTTCTTAATTCTACAATATTTCACAGAATGACCTTTTTTCATGCAGTAAAAACATTTTATCACAGATGATGAGTATGATTTCCTGTTTACATTTGTTTTTCTGAATTTCTTGCTAGATGTAAATTCAATGCCAGATTTGTCAAAAACAAGTTTTTGTGACCCAAGAAGAACATCAAGATTAGCTTGACCTTGTGTAAACTTTGAAACAGTTTGTAATAAAAAATCAATCTTCTTTTGTAATTCGAACACTTATTACATGGTTTATTACATACACAATCAGAATTATCATGGATTAATTTTAAAAAATCAAGATCAGTTTCATCTTCAAGAATTTTCTTTTCAAGAGAATCTACTCAATTTACTAACCAATTATTCATACCTTTTAGCCTATCATTTTCTTTTTGCAGTTTCTTAGTTTCTTCATGCATTTCAATAAATGCTTCTTGTAATGAATTATAATTCACCAAATTTGAAGAAGAGTTAGAACTTACTACTGCTGGTTTGATGATTTTGATTTGCCATTAGACACAAGTTAGCTTCTTCATTATCAGAATTTTCTGTTGATGAAGTATCATTATCATCCCATGCAACATATGCTCTTCTTTTGACTTTTTCCTCTTTCTTATCATTGTATTTGTTCTTTCCTGGGCACTCCATTCTTACATGACCCTGCTTACCACAGCCATAACATTTATAGTTAAAAGAATCAAATTTCTTTTCATACCTTTTGTGTTTTTCTTTATCTTGAATCTTTTTCTTGAGAAATTTGTTGAACTTCCTGACAAGCAGTCCAAGATTTTCACTTTCCTCCTCTGATTCTTGACTTCTTTCTTCAACCTTGAGTGCTATACTTCTACCTTTTTTCTCAGAGACTTCTAGCTCATTGAATCTATTAATTTCCATTTCATGTTCTCTGAGTTTGCCAAACAAGGAAGCTGTTGTCATGACCGATAAGTCTTTTGATTCTGAGATTGTTGTGACCTTGGGCTGCCATGACCTGTCAAGACATTTCAAAACTTTAATATTTAATTCTTCTTTATCAAAAGTTTTACCTAAGCCCATTAGATGATTGATGATATGAGTGAAGTGCTTCTGCACATCTGCAATACTTTCTCCAGTTTGCATTTTAAACAACTCATATTCTCTTATGAGAGTATGTTTTCTGGCTCTCTTTACATCAGTTGTTCCTTCATGAGTAACCTCAAGAACTTCCCACATTTCCTTGGAAGATTTGCATTGGGAGACCCTGGAAAACTCATCCATATTTAGTGCAGAAGTAATTATGTTTTTAGCAGTACAATCACTTTGAACTTTTTTCTTTTCTTCATCATTTAAACTAGACCATTCCTTTTCTGTAATTAATGGACCATTAGTAATTACATCCCAAACATTCCTATCAATAGATTCAATAAAGATCTTCATCCTAATCTTCCAAAATGGATAATCTGTTCCACAAAACAGTGGAGGTCTATTAATAGAAGCTCCCTCAGAAAAAGGTAATTTGTTTTCAACCATTATAGATTTGGATCGAAAGACTTGAATAATTCTCAAGAACCTTGTTCTTGATACCAATTGTTAGAAATGTAGGCTGAGATCAAGAGGGGGGGGGGGTGAATTGATCTTTGAAAGATTTTCGCAATTTACAGATTATCTATTTCAAAGATTAAGGTTTCTGACCAGTTCTTGAATCACACACAGCAAGCAATCAAAATAAAAGAAGTGACAGAATTAAAAGAGAGAAAGGTTTAGAAGATACAACCAAGATTTATAATGGTTCACCCAATCCCAGGGCTACGTCCAGTTTCCAGCCAAATTCCAGCTGGGTTCCACTAGATTGAACGTTTTACAGATTATAACTTTAATCTCACACTCAATCTACCACAAGAACCAAACTTCCAGTCCCTGTACCTAAATCTTCACCAAGAACCAAATTCTAGTTCTTGACCAACCCTGTAGCCAAATTCCAGCTACAGAAACCAGTGCCCACAATTCCAGGCACACATAATACAGTAAAGAAAGTAAAGAAACAAATAGAAGAAACTTAGAACGCTCAAACCAGATTTATGCAACTCTGCAGTATGTGTTTCTTCTCCAAAAGAATGCAATTTTGCCTCAAGAAAGAACTTCTATGAACTTCACAAAAACTAGCGTGAATCTCTCTTGAAAGTAGCACTTATGATTGCTTGATTGATTGCTGTAGACCCCTAATTTTGCCCGGCCTCTCAATAAAGGCAAAGGAGACTTCCTATAACAAGATAAAGCTCGCCCGGCATCTCAATAAAGGCCAAGAAGACTTCCTGTATGAAGATAAAGCTTCAATGGGCATCTAAACGGCATCAATCGACGTCCGAATAAAGAAAGGAAAGCTTCCCGGGGGTCCCAGAACACAAAAGCTGGCCAAAACAAGTTGAGACAGTCATCCCAAATGTGAGACGGCCGTCCCAAGCTGCCCCTGCCAAGTGGGACGCCCGTCCCAAAGTTGAGACGCACGTCTCAGGTCCCAAATTTGAATGGGATGACCGTCCCAAATCCCAGACGGCCGTCCCAACTTCTCCTGACACTCATCCTTAATTTCCAAGCCCCGAACGGCCGTCCCAAGATGCCAGGCTGCGAAAACTATAAATAGGAGGCTCATTTGCCACTTTTTCACGCCCCAGACAACTCCTAGTACTTGTCTTCTCTCCCTACTTTGAATGAACTCTCCAATTGCCTTAAAAAGGTAACAATCGGTTAAGGAATTGTATTCCAGCATTCGATTCTTCTTTAAAATTTAGTCGAGTCGATACTGTATTCGGGGAGGAGAGTCTTTGTAGAGCGGGGGATTGCCAAAATGCATCCTCACTGTTAAAGATTTGCAATACAAAGCTTGTTACGGAGGTTCTTTTCAAATTCTCTTCTCTTTTATTGTTTTATTTATTGCTTTCTGTATGTAATGTAAAATAAAATCATGTAAATAGCCATTTTTAAATACTGTATAAATAAAATAGGGTAATAGCATAATTTCTCGTAATCTTCACTTAATGAATGAATCCGTCATAGGGAACCCGAAAGGGGCGTTGTGGGGTGCTAACACCTTCCCCGCACGTAACTAACTCCCTTACCTAACTCTGGTTATAATGGCCAAGTTTGGTTTTTATTAAAATCAATGCCTTTTTATCCTTTTCCAATGTTTATGGTCAAAACATTGGTGGCGACTCCATAAGAACCCCTTTTCGAAAACCTTGATTTTATTAGAGGATAGTTCAGTTGTTGAGCACCTCGGAAGCAATGAACATATTTTAACATAAAAACGCGAGTCTAAACCATCTTTTTGCGACCGCTCGCATAAACGTTCCAGATGTCCCTAGACGTCGGAACGGACGGCGGCGACAATTGCTATAAGATGTGTTTTAAAAGGTTCAAGCAATACTGTTTATATAGAAGATTTTCAAAACTACTGGTTTTTTTTAATCTGTTAAAATAATCTTTTAATCTGTTAAAAGTCTTGTTTTTATTTGTTAAAACTTCTTTTAATCTGTTAAAATGTTCTTGATTATTTTTCAGATGTGTTTTAACTAATATGACAACGTTTATATCAATTAAAACTCTTTGTAAAAAATCTTCTAAATTGTTTTAATCGATTGTTTCGTCTTTCAATCGATTAAAATAGTGCAAAACATTCTTATTAACTTTTCTAAGTGATTTTAACTGATAACAATCTGTTTTAATCGATTAAAACACTTTGAAAAAAGTTCACTTAGTTATTTTAATCGATTGAAACACATTTTAATCGATTATAATTCTGCCAAAAGATTTCATAAAACTTTCTAAGTTATTTTAACTGATTGCAAGCCTGTTTTTATCGATTAAAACATTCTGGAAAAAACCTGTTAGTTGTTTTAATCGATTATTTCGCATTTGTATCGATTAAAATACTGACAGAACAACTTTCAAAACACTTCAAGTTATTTCAATCGATTATTTCGAGTTTGTATCGATTAAAATTCTACCAGAACACTTTTTAAAATATTCTAAGTCATTTTAATCAAAATACTGGCAGAAGGTTTTCAAAAATCTTTCTAATGAAAACAATCGATTATTTCAAAAACATATCAGTTAAAAACTTGTTACAAAAGTGTTAAGAACATTTTAGTTGATAAAGCTTATATGTTATTAATTAAAATAGCTAATTAAAAACCTTTTATCAAAATACTTTGTTTTTAACCGTTTAAACATTTTTTAGAGGCATTTGCAAAATCTTTTAAATGAAGAAACCTCATGCAGCAGAGAGATAAAAATGATTATACCTAAGCAGAGATGTAGACTCACTAATCTCACTACTCTTTTATCTAAGTGACTTTTGACTGCCACAAAGTAGCCTTTGACTTCATTTTTTACTTCATCAAATCAACAAGATCTTTGCCAAAGCAATTCAATAAGATCTTCATCACTTTCAAAATTGTATGATATAAATAAAATCTTTTGGTAAATTTGTTTGCCTTTATTCTCTTTCGAAAAAGCTAGCGTAATAAAAAGAGACTAAGAAGTAAAAAGGCTTACAAGCTATTCCGAAAAAGCCAGAATCTAAATCGCAAGAAAAAAGATAAACAACGGAAAAAGGCGAGATTAATTTGAAAACATTAGCCACCATTCTCCCAAAAAAGAGGAAAAGGCAAACAAGCAAAAGGCCCGCCTGCTCAAATGTGTCACCAGAAATCCCCAACAACCAGCAAAGTCAGATGATCACTACCTAAAGATCAAAACAAAGAATCCCCCGCACACCGGAAGACTTAACCAAAAAAATAAAAAACATTCATCAAAACAAGAAACATTCATCAAAACAAGAAACATTCCCCATGTAATCACCGGCGCATGAGCTAGAGCACTAAGCCGCCACCACCACTTCAGGACAAGGAAAGTCCCGAAGACAAAGACCTGCACACAGGCAAAACCGGCGCATGAGCTAGAGCAAAAAGCCACCACCACCAGTCCTACGAAGTGGACTGCACCAGCTAGATGGGGGATTCTTACCCATCAACCTGCGCATGAGCCAGAGCAGTAAGTCGCAACCGGTCCTATAAAGTGGACTACACCATCCAAATAAGGGGTTTATACACATCCAGTCCTACAATGCTGGACTGCAAACTCTACCAGCCAGATGAGGGGTTCATACTCATCCAGTCCTACAATGGTGGACTGCAAACTCTACCAGCCAGATGAGGGGTTCATACTCATCAACCGAGGGGTTGGCTACCGCAAGAAGGAGCATCCTGACGTTCTACCACTTGTCAGCTGAGGGGTCAGTTACAGTAAGAAGGCACATCCCAAAGCTACAAGCAACCGGATGGGGGTTTGTCGCCGCCGTTCGTTCCGACGTCCTGGGACATCTCGAACGTTTATGCGAGCGGTCGCGAAAAGATGGTTGAGACTCGCGTTTTTTGGTTAAAAATATGTTCATTGTTTCCGAGGCGCTCAACACTGAACTATCCTCTAATAGAAGCAAGGTTTTCGAAAAAGGGTTCTTCTGGAGTCGCCACCAATGTTTTGACCATAAACATTGGAAAAGGATAAAAAGGCGTTGATTTTATTAAAAACCAAACTTGGCCATTATAACCAGAGTTAGGTAAGGGAGTTAGTTACGTGTGGGGAAGGTGTTAGCATCCCACAACGCCCCTTTCGGGTTCCCTATGACGGATTAATTCATTTAAGTTAAGATTACAAGAAATTACGCGATTACCCTTATTTTATTGCATAATGTTAAGAATGGCTATCTACATGATTTTATTTCTTATTGCATACAGAAAGCAATAAATAAAGCAGTAAAAGATAAGAGAATTGAACAGAACCTCCGTAGCAAGCTTTGTATATCGAATCTTGAATCACAAGGATGCGTTTTGGCAATCCTTCACTCTACAAAGACTCTCCTCTCCAAATACAAGATCGACTCGACTCGATTTTATAGAAGAATCGAATGCTGGAATATGATTCCTTAACTGATTGTTACCTTATAAAGGCAATCAGAGAGTTCATTCGAAGAGGGAAGAGGATAGACAAGTACTGGGAGTTGTCTGGTGTGTGGAACAGAGGCAAATGAGCTTCCAATTTATAGTTTTCGCTGCCTGCACCCTTGGGACGCGCGTCTGGAGTGGGACGGCCGTCTGGGTTGGGATGGCCGTCCCAAATGCAACATTTACACTGACTGAGACCACCTGGGGAGCTGGGACTGGCAGTCCCATTTGGGACGGCCGTCCCACTTGGCCAGGGAAGGTTGGGACGTTCGTCTCGACCTTAGGACGGCCATCTCGACCTGTTTTGGCCAGCTTTCGTGTTCTAGGACCCCCGGGAAGCTTTACTTTGTGTATTCGGACGTCATTTGATGCCGATAAACGTCCATTGAAGCTTTATCTTCATATAGGAAGTCTTCTTGGCCTTTTACAGAGATGCCAGGCGAGCCTTGTCTTTGTTGTAGGAAGTCTTTTTAGCCTTTATTGAGAGACTGTCTGAACTCCGAGTTAGTTGTAGGAGGTCTCCTTGGTTTTTATTTAAGAAGCCGGGCGAACTTTATCTTCGTGTGAAGTTTCCCTAGCTTTTATTGAGAGGCCGGGCAAAATTAGGGTCTACAGCTGCCCCCCCTTCACCTGCCTAGCTAATTTGTTGGCTTGATATGTCAACAAAATTAGTTGGTAGGGGAAGGAGTTAACCCTTTTGCCCGGTCATCCTTCGGATGTTGCTCTTTGCTGATCCTCCGGATGATAAATATTTTGATAGGTACCAACCCCTATCTGGTTTGAGTCTTATTTTGTAAGGCTCTGGTGAGTACTTACCCTCACCCGGTATGAGTCTGCATTTTGTTGGACTCTTGTGGGTACCTACCCCCACTAGGTATAAACCTTGTTTTACAAGGCTTTGGTGAGTTCCTACCCTCACCCGGTATGAGTTCGCATTTTGCTAAACTCTTGTGGGTACTTACTCCCGAGGTGCTCAACACTGAACTATTCTCTAATAGGAGTAAGGTCTTTGCAACCCATTTTTGAAATGCTTGGGTGAGTATTTTACTCCACCTAATGCATTCTGCTAAGTTTTGATGAGTACCTACCCCCATCTGGTACAAACCTTATTTTAAAAGGTTTTGGTGGGTACCTACCCCCACCCGGTATGAATCTGCATTTTTGCTAGATTCTGATGAGTACCTACCCTCATCCGGTATAAACCTCATTTTATAAGGTTTTTGGTGGGTACCTACCCCCACCTGGTCCGAATCTGTATTTTGACAGATTCTGATGGGTACCTACCCCCACCTGGTCCGAACCCCGTTTTGCAAGGCTCTGATGGGTACCTACCCCCATCTGGTCCGAACCCCGTTTTGCAAGGCTCCGATGGGTACCTACCCCCACCCAGTCCGAACCCCGTTTTGCAAGGCTCGATGGGTACCTACCCCCACCCGGTCCGAACCGCGTTTTGCAAGGCTCGATGGGTACCTACCCCCACCCGGTCCGAACCACGTTTTGCAAGGCTCGATGGGTACCTACGCCCACCCGGTCCGCACCCCGTTTTGCAAGGCTCCGATGGGTACCTACCCCCACCCGGTCCGAACCCCGTTTTGCAAGGCTCCGATAGGTACCTATCCCCACCCGGTCCGAACCCCGTTTTGCAAGGCTTTGATGGGTACCTACCCCCACCTGGTCCGAATCTATATTTTGACAGATTCTGATGGGTACCTACCCCCACCTGGTCCGAACCCCGTTTTGCAAGGCTCTGATGGGTACCTACCCCCACCTGGTCCGAACCTCGTTTTGCAAGGCTCTGATGGGTACCTACCCCCACCTGGTCCGAACCCCGTTTTGCAAGGCTCTGATGGGTACCTACCCCCACCTAGTCCGAACCCCGTTTTCCAAGGCTCTTAGGACGCACTTTTTGGTAGTTCATCCTATAGTTGTTTGGTTTTGGAAATGTGTTGGCGGCTTATCGTTTTTTTTTTATCGTGCGCCTATTCCGTGAGGAATATTTGATTTTGACTTTTTGACTTTTCTGTTAGTCATCCGGTTTTACCGGGGATTCTTTGTTTTTGGCTTTTTCGTTTAGCCATCCGGCTTTGCCGGCGATTCTTGATTTTTGGCTTTTCTGTTTAGCCATCCGGCTTGGCCGGGGATTTCTTGTTCTTGGCTTTTTAGCCATCCGGTCTTGGCCGGGGATTCTTGATTTTTGGCTTTTCTGTTTAGCCATCCGGCTTGGCCAGGGATTTCTTTGTTTGGTTTCATCTTTTTAGGTGGGAATCCATTGGGGATTTATTGATTTTTTTCGATTTTGGCTCTTGGTTAGGCGAATGCTCCACTTGAGGATATTTGCTCTTGATAATACCTCTGAGTAGGCGGAGTGAAAGTTTTGCAGTTCACTGGGGATATCCATATTGGATGATTAACTCCCTATAAATTTGATTTTGTAATTTGCCTCTCGTCGATAGGCTTACTGGGAAAAATCTTCTTTTTGGTGATTCACCGGGGATTGATTTGTCCCCTAGGGAGGAATGGAGTTTTTGACTCCTTGTTGGATGTTTGCTGTTTTGAGCTGGCTTTGCCTATGCTCTTATTCCATTGCGGAATGGGTTTCTGCTTTTTTCCTTGCGATTGTGCTTTTTCGTGATTTTGGATTTTTGATTGCGTGCCCTTTTCTTTTGTACGCGCAGGCTTTTTATTATCTGTTGGGGATGAAGAGGTTTTCTTTTCTTCTCTTTTCCCTTTTTTAGCGGCCCTGGGGAATTTTGTCGGCCTGGGGGTATGATGGAGTCTTGGCTCCTGGCTTTGCAAAGCTCTTATTTGAGCTGGAAGATGGAAAAATTTTGTTTTCCTCTTTTTGTCTTTTTTGTAGACTTTTCTTGATATGTTCTTTTTGGGGATTTTCGTGTGGCCTTTCTGTAGTGGCCTCCATGAGGGGAAAAATTTCTTTCTTTTCTTTCTGTTGCCCCCTGGTGATGTGGAGGATTTTGACTCCGTATTTTCTTTGATGGACTCTTGAGTAGTCCTTATTCTCCTTTGGTGAATGAAGTGGAGACTCCTGCATTAGTGTGCTTGATGACTCATGTGGTGACGAAGCTGAGTCGTGAGATAATCTTTTTGTCTTGCCTCTGGAGTAGGCAAGGATCCTCTTGGGGATAATTGAGCCTTTCCATTGGCTTTTTCCATTTTGATGGTTTTCCTTCTTTCTTGGATGAAAGGTGTTGATTAGAGCTATTTTCTTTGAAGCTCCTTATTTGGAATGGTTGACGACTCATGTGGTGATTTTGAGTCGTGACGTAATTTTTGTTTTGCCTCTAGAGTAGGCAAGGATTCTCTTGTGGATAACCAATCTCTTCTTATTGGCTTTTCTATTTTTGATGTACCTTCTTTTATTGGTGTAGAAGGTTGATGGTTGGAGCTAGTTTTCTTGGAGCTCTTTATTTTGTTGAAGTGATTTTGATTTCGCCTTTTTCTTTCACGACTTTAATCTTTATCGCGAGTTATTTGAAATCTGGCTTTTTATCACGTGTGCCTTTTATTTTATAATTTTTGTACACGTGGGATTTTGGAATGTAAACAGAAATAACAATGTTTATTCATTACTTCTTTTTTTTGTGATACATTCAAAGCATTTTCAAATTACTAGAAAATTAAAAAAAGGAAGCTATCTCCTAATCATCCGCCTACGGATCTGGAATGGGCGGATGGTGCTGGCGAAGGTATGCGGCGGAGCGAGCGACGCTGGAACCTTGCCAGGTGCGGACCAGATTCTCTATCTGTCGGTCCGTCTGTCTGCCTCATAGTCACGCGATTAAGCTGGCGGCGTATGAACTGGAACTCTCCTTCCATATAGGCGTGCTCGTCGTCTATTCGTCGGTACAAGCTGGCGAAGTCCGGATCGTATGACTGCTGATGCGAGTCTGTAGTTGAAGGGATGTCCTGAGGCATGTCGAAATCGCGCATATCTAGCGAGATCGAGATAATGGGGTTTAAGATAAACCCTGATCCCTGTTGACTGAGGATGTTCATATGAACCAACATTCCTCCGCTAATTGGCTCTGGTCGGAGGCTAGCTGGGAGATCTTCTCCGTCAGTACATCCCCAATATTTTGCTAAAGGGGTGAGAAAGGGAGCTATTATGATGGCTCCTGCTGAGCCGCGGGTTCCGTAATCTTTTACGGCTTTCAGGAAGGCATAACCTGGGTTGCATCGCAGCCCTTGATGCATACAGTAGACAATGAAGAGGTCGGCCAGTGTTACCTTCCCTTGGCTCTCCTTTCGGCTGTGTATAGTCCCAGCTAGCAATTTGTGGCATATGCGAAGCGGGGGAGGGAAAGCTACGCCCTTCAGGTTCGACGGCAGAGTGTGTGCTCCAGTGATCTCTCTCCACATGCTAGTGGTGGTGAGAGTAGCAGGCCTTTCCAGATATGCGGACCAATATTCTGGTGTTCTCGTATCTGCTCTTTGGCAGAAACCGATTATGACATTAAAGTCATCCAGAGCAGTGGTCTGGTAGGCTCCATCCATCCAGTAGGAGATGGCCTGAGTTGGTGGCACTCCGGGAATTGCGGACGACATTTCCACCATGTTGACGGAGGTAAGAAACTCTAGCGTAGCAGTGCGATGGATCCGAGTAGGTGGCTCTCGGAGCAGAAAGTCCCATCCTATGTTGTGGATGAACCTTCTGACATCTTGTTCCCAGCCAAATGTGGCTAGGATTTCAAAATCCAGTCGCAGTGTAGGATACCAGGAATATTGCTGGATATTTGCCAGTCGCTGTTGATGCAATTTTGCTAGTAGAGTGCTAGTAGTAGGAGTTCCTCTAACAGGGTTTCTAGTGCGTTTTCTCCGAGATGAGGCTTCTCCATGCTCCATTGTATATAGTACTCACTTAAGAATGCTTAGGAGTGTGTTAAAAGGGAAGAGAAACAAGGTGGAATGCTTGGAATGGGGTACTAAAGGCTAAATCTGCACACAGCATATATAGGGGACGCCAGGGGATTTGGGACGGCCGTCTGGGTTGGGACGGCCGTCCCAATTGAAAAAAACCTTCATGTTCCATCAGTAGAAAAGTGGGACGGCCGTCTGGACTTTGGGACGGCCGTCCCGAGCTTCCTGAGTGGGTTTTTGATTTTTTTGAGTTAATTTTCGTGTTTTTTGATGAAACTAAAGATAGGAATCTCTTCATTTATGTTTTAATGCATGTAATGCTTCATGATATGCATCCTAGGATCTATTTCAGTTAATATTTCGAAAGTTTTAACTGATGTGCTTTGACTCGGGGTGCATTCTTGGTGTTGTGCCTTTATGTCATCTTGTTTCTTGATCAATAAGCTAAGCTGTACTGATTTGCCGTCATGGACCTTTCTTGTTATAGCCGAAGAACAATTCTTTTGTTCGTAGGGTGACTGCCATGTCAATGCCCTCCTTCCTTTCCTTAGGGATTTCAACCTTCCTATTGATCACTATGTTTCCACATTCCCCTTTATTACTTGAATGCTTTATAGTGAAATGGTCAAGAGAAGAGAAAGAAAAGGATTTACAACAAGGGCTTGTGTTTTAGAGGGATATTTTTTCTGTAATAGGGTTTTCTGTAAGAATGGCTAGCTAGGGTTGGTTTGTATTTAGGCTAGTTTAGATAAACATTTCATTCTTATGATGTGGCGTCGTTGTTTACTGATTTGTGGCGCCTTTTTGGTTGATTGATTAACTTCCCTAGTCCGCCCTCTCGGGTTTTCAGCCTAGGATGTTATGCTTATGTCCTAACTTTTGTCTAGGTTTTCCTTTTTATTTATTTTTGGAACACCTAGCGGACTTTTTGCGACCCTAACTTTTGCCCAGGCTACCCTTTATTATTGTTCGGGTCTCCTGCCGGGTTTACCCTAACTTTTGCGCAGCCCCCTTTATGGGTTTCCTGCCAGGTATTTTGCCCTTTTATTTTCTTGTCTTGGCCTTTGGCCTTGACGGGCATTGCTGTTTTTTGTATATATATTTTTTTGCACAACATTGTCGAAACTTGATTTTATTGAGATAAATTTTATCTGTGTTTCTAGTTAATCAATCGTATGTGATTTTGTTTTATGACGCGTTGCTTGTTCTGACGCAATTTGGAATAAAACGTTTATCAAAACCTTATTTATTAAAATGGGGTATAGATACATTTAGTAAGAAAAGAAGCAGATAGTAAGAATAACATTCTTTTGTAATTTCAGGGAAATGTGTGCCCTAAAGATGCTCGGGGGCCGGGCATACCCCGAGGAGTGATCTCTAATAGTCACTAGGTTTACATCCCTTAGAATTAGAAGAAGGACACCTAATGACTAACCCTACCCTTTGCGCTAATACCCCTCCTTTTCGGAATATCGTCTTCGAGGGGTAAGACTTCCCTGTTTTTCCGTATGGTTTGATCTTTTGTGGGGTCGTACCCTAAACCATACTTTAGAGGATTATCTTTGAAATCTGGTGGCTCTTTTATTCCTTGAGCATTCTTTCCGAGCCCCTGTCCTGGGCGATATCCATATCTTTTCATCATATGGGCCACCTTTGTATTACCAGGGAGTCTTTCTATGTTGGCAATTTCGAGCGCTTGAAAAGATGTTTCAAGAGCTTCTTCAGCCGCATCCACATATGGCTGGACAGATGGTTTGCTAATCAGAAAGTCTTCTTCAGCTTGAACTGTGACGAGTTTATCATTTGTCACGAACTTGACTTTCTGGTGGAGTGTTGAAGGTATTGCCTTAGCGCTATGAATCCAAGGTCTACCAAGGAGACAACTATATGCTGGCGTGATGTCCATCACGTGGAAGTCTATATTGAAGATAGTAGGGCCGATTTGGATTGGTAGACTAATCTCTCCTACTACTTCTCGTCTTGACCCATCAAAGGCTTGAACAACTGTATTACTCGGGCGCATGTGGGTTCCTTGCACTGTTATCTTGTCGAGTGTGCTTTTAGGCATGACGTTTAAGGACGACCCATTATCCACAAGAACTTTGGAAATGAGATATTCCTTGCATTTGACAGAGATATGCAAGGGCTTATTATGTTTTGACCCTTCCAAAGGGAGTTATTTATTTGTGAAGGTAAGATGATTATTGGCTGTAATGTTACCAATAATTCCTTCGAATTTGTCCGGAGTTATTGCATGCGGAACAAATGATTCATTCAAAACCTTTAACAGTGCGTTTCGATGCGGTTCCGAACTCATTATGAGTGATAACAAGGTTATCTTTGCAGGAGTGCGATTGAGTTGATCTATGATGGAGTACTCGCTTTGTCTTATGTACTGGAGTAACTCATATGTCTCCTCCTTGGATTCCTTTTCTTCTTCGGCTTTATTTTTTGCCTTTTCTTTAGGAATATTATCTTGTAATTCCTTGGGGGAATATATTCTTCCACTTCGAGTCATGCCCCCAATACCGGCTATGTTGGAGATATCTTGATTGACTGGCGATTCTTCTGAGTATCTCCAGGGTACAACTTTATTTGATGAATAAGGGAAAGGACGGGGTACGAATAAATGTAAAGGCGTTATTGTTTCCTCCCTTTTATTGATTGGAATGATTAACGGTGCTTGTTTGTTATCATCTTCAGATTTATTGACCGTCGTAGAGATTTTGATGACGAAAGGCTTCTTTTCCATTTTTCTGATTTGTGGAAAGCACATAAGTTAATCCTTTCTTTTTATTATCTTTATTATTAACATGAGGAGGGATGTATGAATGTATGCAATTTATGAATGCAATAGACAATTTAAGGAAAAATCCTTTTATTAGAAAGTGTAAATCCTTCTATACAATGCTTTGAAGCAAATGTTGACAAAAGCGAAAAAGCTTGAAGAATCCTATAGGTAAATTAGGCTTTCTTCGTAATTCATCTTCAGCTGTTATCACATGATTTCTGAGCATCTTGATTTGCTCAGATACCGCCCGGCTCATATCTTCACTATATCGACGAGCCTCTTTTATTTTTTCTTCCTGGTGAACGATCAAGGCATGCTGTTGATCAGACCTCTCTATTGCTTGGTCTTTTTCACGAAGTAGTTGACCATACTGAGCTAATCCATCCTTTTCTTTTTCATGTAGCTCTTCTAGGTCTACTCTGTACTTTTCAGCAGTTTCCCACCACTTCTGTGCTTCTGACCGAGTGTTTGCTAGGTTATCCTGTATTAACTTGATCATTCTTGCCTGTTCTGCAAGCGTGCTCTCAAGATGTGCTATTTCGTCATTCATGTCCCGGAATAGACTATCTTGCTCAAGCCTCGGAATCTTCAATGCTTGTTTAGTCTCTTCCTGATAGTCAGCAAAATCATTCTTAAGACGCTCTATTTCATGGTCCTTCTTTCTGCATTGCCTTTTTAGACCATCTATTATAAGGGTTGATTCTTGTTCTTTTTCTTCGAAGGCCCTCAGCTAAGCTTCCATGACTTCAACCCTTTTATTTAAGCCATTGACCTGCAATTGTAGCTCTTCATTGACTAACGTTGTAGTGATTGTAGCAGATGGTTGGGGTATACCTCTACTTTTCCTCCATTCTTTGTATTCATGGGATGTAGACACTTGAACCTTTCCAAGTTCTTTATCTCCCATATAGACTGGTCTTTCCCATGCTTTCCGGACAGCGGATACTTCTACAAAGCTATGGGAATACTGGCATAGACTCAGCCCTCTGAGCTCTTCTTGAGTTGGCACAGTCTGGGTTCTCATAAGTTGTCTCATAGCTATTTTAGGAGAATAAGCTATACAACCCCTGAGGCCTAGTAGTGGTATGCTCAGGTAATCTCCGCATCATACAAGAATATAACCGGGTCGGAACCAAGGGCAAACCCATGATACATGCTCCATGTTCCAGTTTTCTAACTCGGTTTTCCACTCTAAAGCTTAACGATGTTGAAGAGGGATTTTCGAAAAACTCCTTAAAGGATCGGGGAATACGCCCATGTGACTTGAAGCGTAGAAGTGAGTAATGCCCCATACATATAGTAATGAAGTGCAGCATCTAAGTGTTTTCCCCTGTTTCTGTCGGCAAAAATTTACTGAAAGCAGGGTATCGGCGAGAATTGCAGGTATAGGACTCTTAGAGTACGCATCCCAGGCAAAGAATGCATCTATTGCAGCATGATCCACAACGTTCACATGAAATGGGAATAATATGATTCCGAACATTGCCAATGCTAGAGTTTTGTTAAAGGTAGACCAATCTTTCTTTTCAGCCAAAGAGATTAAGTGGTCTTCTATTATGGACATTTTCCAACCTCAGATGTTCCTTTTTCCCTCTAGAATGGATTGATGAGGAGACAGTCGTATGATAGTAGCAACCTTACTCACGACCACATATACTCCTGAGCAGACATAGACCCCGATTGATTGAGGCCATCTAACCATGAGTTCATATTCTTCTAAGGTTGGTACTAAGTCAAACTGCGAAAATTCAAAGCAGTGTAGATCGGGATTCCAGAAGTGGACCAATGCTCTAACAAAGATTGGATCGATGCTGATTTTCAGGAGGTCAAGAATTCTTCCATAAGATTTCTCAAAATTGGCACTGACCTCTGGCGGCATATATGTACTCAACTGCCTTAACTTCTCTACACGTCATAGAAGGATTTCCACTTTCTTTAACTGTCTATTACTGGATCCCTCCATTATCTAGAAGAAATGAAAATGCATGATATGAGGATGAGTTCTTGTAAATGCATGCATGTAAGTGTTTGTTTTTCTAAGTATTATCATGTTTTATTCCTAATATGATACATGGTAATACTTGGTTTTTCTTTAAAAAGAAAACTATCTATATGGATGTTTATGGATTTTGATGAAGAGAGTCATATTTTCTTCTCTTATTTTTATGAACAAAAGTTGTATGAATTATTAGACCTTTATTAAGATTTTTATTTTATAAAGGCATTTTTATGGCTTTAATTTGTTTTTATATTTTTTATGACCCTTTATCTCTTCTTTCGGTCAACGTGGCTACTTAGCTTACAAAGAACCTGAAACCAGGCTAGCTTAACTGAAGACTGTCCGAGATAAAGGTGATTATCTTATCACTTTTTAATTTTTAGGGTTTTTCATTTTTGTTTGTTGTATGATTACCCTATGCTAATGCATCAATACAAATGCAGCAAACGAATGCACACACAATTCATTCACCCACAAGCAGAGCCACGCTTATTTAATCATGAGGTAGGGTTTTCCTACAGAAACATGCTTGTTTAGGTGGTTCTACACTGTTCTCACCAAGGCCAAAGGTCCCCAAGGTGCCCCCATTATAGGGACCTCTCAATCTCTCAGTCCTCGGGTCATGCACGGAACTCCGTGGCGACATCCTTAGACCAAAAGAAGAGAGTTATCACCTTGAGTTGGTGGTTTCCGACAACGGTTGTAGCCCCGTGTGCCAACAAGCCGGTCGTATCTGCCACCCACTCCCTATAGGTATTCACTCTTGCCCCCGGGTATAGAGGGACTGTTGTGTGCAATTTATATTTCAGACAATTTGCAGAAATAATCATATAGCAATTATTAAAACCATACAATAAAACATACGGAAAAGGGTAAAGGCGTAATTTCAAATCTTTACTTAGTTTGAATTTATCCATCACTAAATGGGATCAACTCTCTAGCTTCCCCAGTGGAATCGCCATCTGTCGCCGCCGTCCGTTCCGACGTCCTGGGACATCTCGAACGTTTATGCGAGCGGTCGCGAAAAGATGGTTGAGACTCGCGTTTTTTGGTTAAAAATATGTTCATTGCTTCCGAGGCGCTCAACACTGAACTATCCTCTAATAGAAGCAAGGTTTTTGAAAAAGGGTTCTTCTGGAGTCGCCACCAATGTTTTGACCATAAACATTGGAAAAGGATAAAAAGACGTTGATTTTATTAAAAACCAAACTTGGCCATTATAACCAGAGTTAGGTAAGGGAGTTAGTTACGTGTGGGGAAGGTGTTAGCACCCCACAACGCCCCTTTCGGGTTCCCTATGACGGATTAATTCATTTAAGTTAAGATTACAAGAAATTACGCGATTACCCTTATTTTATTGCATAATGTTAAGAATGGCTATCTACATGATTTTATTTCTTTTTGCATACAGAAAGCAATAAATAAAGCAGTAAAAGATAAGAGAATTGAACAGAACCTCCGTAGCAAGCTTTGTATATCGAATCTTGAATCACAAGGATGCGTTTTGGCAATCCTTCACTCTACAAAGACTCTCCTCTCCAAATACAAGATCGACTCGACTCGATTTTATAGAAGAATCGAATGCTGGAATATGATTCCTTAACTGATTGTTACCTTATAAAGGCAATCAGAGAGTTCATTCGAAGAGGGAAGAGGATAGACAAGTACTGGGAGTTGTCTGGTGTGTGGAACAGTGGCAAATGAGCTTCCAATTTATAGTTTTCGCTGTCTGCACCCTTGGGACGCGCGTCTGGAGTGGGACGGCCGTCTGGGTTGGATGGCCATCCCAAATGCAACATTTACACTGACTGAGACCACCTGGGGAGCTGGGACTGGCAGTCCCATTTGGGACGGCCGTCCCACTTGGCCAGGGAAGGTTGGGACGGTCGTCTCGACCTTGGGACGGCCGTCTCGACCTGTTTTGGCCAGCTTTTGTGTTCTGGGACCGCCGGGAAGCTTTCCTTTGTGTATTCGGACGTCATTTGATGCCGATAAACGTCCGTTGAATCTTTATCTTCATATAGGAAGTCTTCTTGGCCTTTTACAGAGATGGCAGGCGAGCCTTGTCTTTGTTGTAGGAAGTCTTTTTAGCCTTTATTGAGAGACCGTCTGAACTCTGAGTTAGTTGTAGGAGGCCTCCTTGGTTTTTATTTAAGAAGCCGAGCGAACTTTATCTTCGTGTGAAGTTTCCCTAGCTTTTATTGAGAGGCCGGGCAAAATTAGGGGTCTACAGGGTTCATACTCATCAACCAAGGGGTCAGCTACCGCAAGAAGGAGCATCATGAGGTTCTACCACTTGTCAACTATAGGGGTCGACTACCGCAAGAAGGAGCATCCCGGAGGTTCACACCTTTGTTCATCCAAAGGGGTCAGCTACCGCAAGAAGGAGCATCCTGGAGGCACACACACATTTTTTTGTCTAGAGGGTCGACTACCATAAGAGGAAGCATCCGAAGGACAGCAGGGCAAGAGGGTTAACTCCTTCACCCTCCAGCCGATCTTTTTGGCATAACAGGCCAACCGTCGGCTAGTCAGGTGAAGGGGGGGGTAGTTGTAGACCCCAAATTTTTCCCAACCTCAAGATAAAGAGCATAAGACTTCTGTTCGAAGATGGGCAAGGCCTAGAATGTCCCTAGGATAGATCAATAGGTCCCATTTTAGAATAGGAGGGTTTTTTGTTCGGGAAAAATAAAAAATTCCACCTAGAAGGCCAAGACCGCCGTCTCACCATCGGCTAAGGGCGAGACTGTCGTCTCGTTTGGCGAGATCGCCATCTCGCCAATCGCCAATGGCGAGACCGCCGTCTCGTTTGGCGAGACCGCCATCTCGCCACTTGCCGAAGGCGAGACTGCCATATCATTTGGCGAGACGGTGGTCCCGACCTGACAGGCGAGAATTTTTATAAAATGGGGGGGCGTCCTCATCCTTTTCACAACACAGAACAACTTTCCCTTCTGCAACTTTCTCAAATTCTTCTCCTAGGATCCCTCCAAAGCATTTCCGGAGTTTCTTAGTGTTCTTAGTAAGTGTCCCATAGTGTTGTGAGAAAGAGCGATCAACACTGTAGAGCGTGGAGGTTGCCAAAAAGCACCTTTCTTTACCAAGAATATTAATACAAAGCTTGCTTCGAAGGTTCCCACATTCTCTATCCTCTTTTACTGCTTTCTTATTTCATCTATTTGTGCATTAGCTATTAGGGCCATGTAGTCAACCATTTAAATTCCACAAATGAAGAAATAAGGGTAAAAGCATAATTTTAGTGTTTTTTATCTATAAAATAAATGGCCCATCATAGGGAACCCTAAAGGGGCGTCGTAGGGAAGCTAATACCTTCCCTACACATAACTAACTCCCTTACCCAACTCTGGTTATAATGGCCAAAGTTGGTTTTTCTAAACCAACGCCTTCTTTTTCTTCCTTTTCCAATGTTTCTGGATAAAACATTGGTGGCGACTCCAGAACCCTTTTCGAAAACCTCGCCTTTAGGTCCATTACATTGTAGCATCTTTAAAAAATGCGAGTCGAAGAAAAACCATCCCGTCACTCTGACCGCCTCTTTTGACGGCGGCGACAACCCGTAACAATACAAAGGTGACCCACATGATGGATACCGCCCAAACCAAGGAATAAGTGAGCCACCAGATTTTAAAGACAATCCTTTGAAGCATGACCAAGGAAATGACCCTACGAAGTATTAAGCTGCACGGAGAAAAGGGAAGTCTTCCCTCTGCACCTTGAATAAGATTTTCCCAAATGGAGGGGTCCAAGCGTCGAGAACGACTTTAGTCATTAGGTGTTATTCTTCCAATTTTAAGGGATGTAAACCCAATGACTATTAGAGATTACTCCTCCGGGTTAGCCCGACCCCCGAGCATTGTAGGGCACATATTTCCCTTTTAATTAATAAAGAATGTCATTCTTACTATCTGCTTCTCTTGTTGCTATTCATGTCTAAACCTCATAATAACCCTGTGTTAAGCAAACGTTTTCAAAAGTGCGTCAAAATAATCAAAATGCGCCATCATCAAAATAATCAAACCACTCATCATCACTGATTGACTAGAAACACAAAATAAGGTTTTACCTCATCATAATCAAGTCGTGTTTTGCCAATGTTGTGTATAAAGAAAACAAAACAAAAATCAAAAGAAGCCCATAGAAGCTAAAGGCCAAAAAGAAAAGGCAAAATACCCGGTAGGAAACCCATTAAAGGGGGCTATGCAAAAGTTAGGGTAAACCCGCTAGGAGACCCAAACAACAATAAAGGGTAGCCTAGGCAAAAATTAGGGTTACAAAATAAAGTCCGCTAGGATTCCCAAAACAAGAAAAGAGAAAACCTAGACAAAAGTTAGGACATAGCACAACATCCTAGGTTGAAAACCCAAGGGGCAGACTAGGGAAGTTAATCAGTCATGATAGGCGCCATCGAATAATCATTTAAGATGCCACCTCATAAAAAAAGGTTTGTCTAAACTAGCCTAAACACTCTAACCAACATTGGCTAGTCGTTCTTACAAAAACCATTTTTTGTCAAAATAAAACAATTCTAAAACACATGCCTTTGAATAAATAACTTTCCTTCTTTTCTCTTGACCCTTACCACTACGACATTCTAGTAATTAGTAGGGAAATATGGAGATCAATAGGAGGATTGACATCCCCAAGAAAAGGGAGGGGCGCACTGACATGGCAAGTCGCTCTATAATCAACACAATCATTCTTTGGTCATGGAAAAATCAAGACGACAAAATCAGTACAACCTATCATGTCGACGAAAGCACATAATGACAGAAGCACATAAGAAGCAAAAGCACATTTGATTAATCCTTTTGAAATATTAATTGAAATAGCATTGTAGGATGCATATCGCAAACATTGCATGCATATGATAGGGTCCTATCTCTCAAAAAATAAGAGAAAGAAAAAATGAAAATAAAAAGAATAATGTCTACTACGAGATTCTTAGGCAAAAATTAGGGTAGCCCGCTAGATCAAAAACCCACAAAGGGCGGTCTAGGCAAAAGTTAAGGCATTCATAAAAAAGGAAAAAAGTCCGCTAAGATATCATAGGCAAAAATTAAGGTAGTCCGCTAGATCGAAAACCCGAAAAAGGCGGTCTAGGCAAAAGTTAGGGCTAAACCAAAAAATAAATAAAATAGAGGGGCCCATCAGCATATTCAGCAGGAGAATGCCGGCTACTTCTCTAGATGCACCAAATAAAAGGATAGATTGAATTTAGGACTTCCACGCACAAGTAGTCGCACAAAATGACTTTGTCAAGGTCATGAATGAAAGAAATACAAACCACTTCAGATAAATAACAAAAAATGAAAAACATTCATGCATATAAGGAGACTAACTCCATGTTTGTGATTGAAAACAGAGCAAGTTGACTCAGCAGAATAAGAAGCTTCCAGAAGCCAAAGCTCCAATCATCATTCTTCTACCCAATAAAAGATGGCACAATCATCAGACATCATAAAAGAAAAGTCGACGGAAAGGCTTAGTTGTCTCCAAGCGGATTCTTGTCTACTCCAGAGGTAACACAAATATCACCCCACGACTCAGCATCGCCACTACATGAGTCATCGAGCACACTCACCCAAAGCCTCCTCCACACTCCTTAATGAAGAATAAAGGCTTCAAGAGCCCATCATCATCAACAGTCAAAAGAGTCCAATCTCCATACCATCAAGGGCTCAACAAAAAAAAAGAAGAGAAAAGAAAACCCTTCATATCCAGTAGATGACAAAAAAGGCCATGACAAAGAAGAGTGAATAAAATCCCCTAGTGGACCATACCAGAAAAATCTACAAAAAGGAAGAATAAAAAATCTCCATCCCCCAATAAAATAAGAGCTTCACAAGGTCAGCTCACATTAACATCAATAAAGGAGCCAAGACTCCATCCCTAGAAAAGAAAAATCAGATCCCTAGGAAGTCGACAATCCCCTGGTGGATTACCAAAGAAAACTTTATCCCCTGCAGATCCCCAAAAAGAAGAAAAAGCCTGCGTATAGAAAAGAAACTAAAAAGTAAAAAGGCACACGCATTATCCCCATAAAAAAGCCAGATTTCAAAATCGCGATAAAAAAGAGATAAATCACGGAAAAAGGCAAAATTAAAATCCTAACTTTTAGGTAAACAGAATGCCCATTCCCTAATGAAATAAGAGCATCGCAGAACCAGCTCACACTAGTACCTAACAAGGAGTCAAAACTCCAGGGGGGAAACCAAAATCAAATCCTTGGGAAGGCATTCAATCCCCAGTGGATCATAAAAAAGAGAAAGATCATCCTCAGTGAGCCTACGATAAAGGCAAATTTTAGACTCACATCCCCAGAAGGGTCATTCGCCTATGCTGTTAGAAAAGTAGGTTGAGATCAAGAGGGGGGGTGAATTGATCTTTAAAAGTTTTTCGCAAATAACAGATTATCTAATTCAAAAATTAAGATTTCAGATCTGTTCTTAAATCACAAAGCAATCAATCAATATAAATGCAGCGACAGAATTAAAATAGAGAAAGGTTAAGAAAGATATCACCGGTGTTTTATACTGGTTCACCCAATACCAGGGCTACGTCCAGTCTCCAGCCAAATTCCAGCTGGGTTCCACTAGATCAAATGTTTTATAGATTTACAATCTTACACTTAATCTACCACAAGAACCAAATTCCAGTTCCTACACTTAACCTCTCACCAAGAACCAAATTCCAGTTCTTGATAACCTCTACAACCAAATTCCAGCTGCAGAGAACCCAGTGCCCAAATTCCAGGCACCAAACAATACCTTTTACCAAGAACCAAATTCCAGTTCTTGGCAACCTCTACAACCAAATTCCAGCTGTAGAGAAACCAGTGCCCAAATTCTAGGCACCGAACAATACAAAAAGAATGTAAAGAAATGAAAAAGAAGAAACTAGAATGCTCAAACCAGTTTATGCAATTCTGCTGTAAGTGTTTCTTCTTCAAAAGAAATCAAGTTTCCTCAAGAAAGATTTTCAAAGAACTTCTCAAAAATTGATGCGAATCTTTCTTGAAAAGAGTGCTAAAGTTTGCTTGATTGATTGCTCAAGGATGTATAAAAATTGATGTTCAATGTATGTTTAAAAAGTTCAAGCAACTTTTTTTTTATAGAAGATTTTCAAAACTGCTGTTTTAATTAATATGTTAAAAGATTCTTTTAATCTGCTAAAAGTGCAGCTTTAATCTGTTAAAACTTCTTTTAATCCATTAATACGTTCTTGATTCTTTAACAAATTTGTTTTAACTGATATGACAACGCTTATATCAATTAAAACGCTTTACAAAAATCTTCTAAGTTGATTTAATCGATTGTTTCGTGATTCAATCGATTGAAATATCTGCAAACCTTTCTTGTAAAACTTTTCAAGTTATTTTAACTGATAAAAATAAGTTTTAATCGATTAAAACGCTGTGTAGAAATTTTCTAAGTTGTTTTAATCGATTGAAACGCTGCTTTAATCGATTGAAAAGTTCTGATCGATCATAACTCAATTCTGATCGATCATAACTGATTCTGATCGGTAATAATTTCATTCTGATCGATCATCGTGAACTCCAAGTGGTTTTAATCGATTAAAACCAAGTTGTATCGATTAAAATACTGTAAAAACACTTCTCTGAACATTCTAAGTAATTTTAATCGGTTCTATCAAAGTTGTATCAGTTAAAAACTTGTTTAAGAAAGATTTTTTCAAAATACTTTGTTTTTAATTGTTAAAAACATTTTTAGAGGCATTTTGCAAAATCTTTTAAGTGAAGAAACCTCATGCAGCAGAAAAGATAAAATGATTATACCTAAGCATAGTCGAAGACACACTAATTCTTCTACTCTTTTATCTTAGTGACTTTTGTCCACTCGCAAAGTTGCTTTTGACTTCATCTTTGACTTCATCAAATCAATGAGATCTTTGCCAAAGTATTTCAATGAGATCTTCATCACTTTCAGTCTCCCCTATTTGATGAAGACAAACACAACTTTTGAAAACAAAACTCGCAAAAGAAGTCACTTGATAATACAGATTAGTGAGTAATCAAAAATGAATTATCTTCCTATTTCTCCCCTAAATTGTTGCTCCCCCTAAATTAAGAGTTATTTCTCCCTTTAAATTGATCAAAAGTAAAAGCAACTATTTCTCCCACTTTTGACTTCATCAAAAAATAGGGAACGTAAGAGAAACAATGCATAGGTATGTATTGAAAAGATTTTGAAAATAGAAAAAAATGAAAAATACGATACTTTACTCATGTAAAGATCAATCAAAGTTGATTCAAACTTATCTTCATTAACACGTTTGTAATGAATACAATTAACACGTGTAAAGATAAGGGAATCACGCTTTAGTAGCATGTTACAAGAACATCCATTAACTAAAGCCTTTAATTTTTCTTTCCAGAATAAAAATCGATTAAAAACAGGATAAAATCGATTAAAAAGTTCATGTTTAATGATTTTAATCGATTGAAATAATGGTTTAATCAATTAAAACAATGAAGGACTTTGAAATATAAAACATAAGTGCATTTAATCGATTATTTCGACATTTAATCGATTAAAATAGTAAGGAAAAATGTTGTATAAATTCTTTTAATCGTTTTAAAAGATTTTTTTATTGAATAAAACACTCAGCTTTGAAAACTAAGAAAGATTTGATGCGAATTTATCACGCCTAATCTTAGTGGATATTTTGTAAAACTAATCAGCTAGAAGAATGTTTAACAATAATATCAACTATATCGATTGAATATTAACTAATAGATCCATCAAAATCAGAATAAAATCTTATTTAGCTATTTTAACTGATGTAAGCTAGTTTATAAAGATTTTAATCGATTGATACGAAGTTTTAATCTATTATTTTGTTATGAAAAGTGTTTCCTTTAATCAATTTAATCGATTAATTCCATTTTGTATCAACTAAAACTCTCAGGGATCTATGTTGAAATCTATCTATGCTAGTTTGATTCGAATTAAACCTACATTATATTAATTCAAAGCTAGAGAGATTGTGCCTGGTATATAACCGAGAATATTACGAACCCGTAAATTTAAAATAAGCATCAAAAGAAATAAGCAATAAAAGATAAGATAAGAATGGACCCTTTTAATCCATAAATTCAATCATCCCAGCTTGCCATGGTTCCATAATAACATCCGAAACTCCTTTAGAATCACCGAAAGATCCTCCTGTTGGTTTGTTGCTAAGGATGCCAGATCACCAGTATAAAATTGATCCCTGTACTGCCAAACATACCCTGTGCCAATTTTAGCTTTCCATTCAATCTTTGGATTTCTGAACTCAGATTTGTCTCCTTATAGTATCACCTTGTGATCTTTGATGATTAAAACGAATTATCAAAGTTGCACAATTCCAATGAATTTCACCAAGAGTCTTGAACCAATGCATGCCTAAAATTATTCCAAATGTATTGCTAGGTAATACCAAGAAATTTAATGTAAACGTGTGTCCATTGAATCTCCAAGTTATCTGTTCACACTTTCTAGTAATCAACAACTTATTATCAGGAGCAACCATCACTGAAAAATTCATGATAAGCTATGTTTTCAGTACCAATAACTTGACCCTTTTGTCACTAATGAAATTATGTGTACTCCTAGTGTCCATAAGAAAAAGGAACAGTCTACTTCTTGATAATTCCTTTGATTTACAATGTATTACCACCCAGCATTCCATGTAAGTATGTAGACATCTGCAGCTAGAATTATGTCTATGTTGATCTAATTTGTCACCACATAACCTTTTGAATCGGTAATTGCTGAAACAAACACCTAAAGCTTCAAACTGGTTGTAGAATGACCAGAGTTGACCATTTTGAATTGGACTCTTGTTTGCAGCAAAGTCTTGCAAGATGCATACCTTCTTGCAGAGACTGTGGTTTATGAATTCTCACAGATTTTTTCAGTTTAGTTTTCATACCAAATATTCTCCCAAATCTTCCTCTTGTTACAATCTTACTAATTCAACAATATCCTCAAAAGCATGATCATCAAATTGAAATGACATATCTTGTGAAATTTTTTCCCAAGATTTATTCTTGAAACTGGGTTGATGTATGCAATGTCGCTGTCATGAAAGAGCCTTTCCATCCATGAATATGTTTGCAGCAGAGATTTGAGAGGAGATTTTGAAAATATGAAAATAGAAGAAACATGATAAGTTCAGAACCTGGTTTGGTGAAGAAACTGATTTCAGGTTTTTGAAATTCAAAGAGACAAAAGTGCAATGCTTCAGCTTTAACTGCAATTTTCCCCTTTACCAAAGACAGAGGCACAAATTTCTGGACGTTGGGCACATCAGCCTATTTTGTTCTTGGAAAGATGTTTGACTTGGTCAAAGAATATTTAAAAGAATTATGCAGATTTTGATTACCATGAAAACTTGGGATTTTGAATTTGGTTTGCTTACCAATCTTTAATTGGATGCTATAAAACTAATTTTCGAAACAAATCAATCGATTAACCAACTGATTAACCTATTAATTTGATCTTCTAATATTAGGTTTGAAACTGTTATAATGAAGTAATCGATTATTTCATAAAGGAATCGATTGTTTCTTGTATAGGATGAAATTAATAAAATGATAACAGAATTTAAATCGATTAAAACGAAAAGGAATCGATTAAATTTTACATCTTAGTATTTTTAGTTGATATAAATTCATTTCAATCGATTAAAACAACTAAACTCAAAACCCGAGAACGTTTCAATCGATTAATTCGACATTTTAATCGATTAAAATGGTACTGACAGAATTTTTGATATCCTCTCGTAAGTTATTTTAATCGATTAATATTGTTTTATATCAATTAAAACAATCGCTTTATGAAATCGAACCTGATTCACTGCTTTGAACTCCAAGGGATTCCTGCATTTTGTTCCTGCAAAACAAATTTAGCATGTTTCTGGTACCCTTTATAGTTCCTGGTCCAATTAGGTTATTTGAAATGACTTTAACTTTGGAATCCATTTCATTCTTCCTTTAGGAATAACATACTTTTTAATTCTACAGTATTTTACTGAATGACCTCTTTTCATGCAGTAAAAACATTTAATCACAGAGTATGATTTCCTATTTACATTTGTTTTTCTAAATTTCATCCTAGATTTAAATCCTATTCCAGATTTGTCAAAAGTTAGTTTTTGTGACCCAAGTAAAACGTCAAGATTAGCTTGACCTTGTGTAAATCTTGAAATGGTTTGTGATAAAAAATCAATTTTCTTTTGTAATTCTAAACAATTATTACAGGGTTTATTACATGCATAATCAGAATTATCATGAATTAATTTTAAGAAATCACAATCAGCTTCATCTTCAAGAATTCTCTTTTCAAGAGAGTCTACTTTATTTACTAGCCAATTATTCAATCCTTTTAGCCTATTATTTTCTTTTTGTAGTTTCTTAGCCTCTTCATGCATTTCATTAAATGCTTCTTGTAATGAATTATGATCCACTAAGTTTGAAGAAGAATTAGAACTTACATCGCTGGATTGAAGATTTTGATTTGCCATTAGACACAGGTTGGCTTCTTCATTATCGAATTGTCTATTGATCGAAGTGTCATTGTCATCCCATGCTACATAGGCTCTTTTACATCTCGTTGTCCCTTCATGAGTAACCTCAAGAACATCCCACATCTCCTTGGCAGATTTGCATTGGGATGCCCTGAAAAACTCATCCATGTTAAGTGCGAAGTAATAATATTTTTAGCAGTGCAATCATTTTGAACTTTTTTCTTTTCCTCATCATTTAGACTAGACCATTCTTTTTCTGTAATTAAAGGGCCATTAGAAATTACATCCCACACATTTCTATCAATGGATTCAATAAAGATCTTCTTCCTAATTTTCCAAAAAGGATAATTTGTTCCACAAAATAGTGGAGGTCTGTTAATAAAAGCTCCCTCAGAAAACGGTAATTTGTTTTCAGCCATGGATCGAAGAACTTGAATAACTTTCAAGCACCTCGCTCTGATGCCAATTGTTAGAAAAGTAGGCTGAGATCAAGAGGGGGGGTGAATTGATCTTTAAAAGTTTTTCGCAAATAATAGATTATCTAATTCAAAAATTAAGATTTCAGATCTGTTCTTAAATCACAAAACAATAAATCAATATAAATGCAGCGACAGAATTAAAATAGAGAAAGGTTAAGAAAGATATCACTGGTGTTTTATACTGGTTCACCCAATACCAGGGCTACGTCCAGTCTCCAGCCAAATTCCAGCTGGGTTCCACTAGATCAAATGTTTTACAGATTTACAATCTTACACTTAATCTACCACAAGAACCAAATTTCAGTTCCTGCACTTAACCTCTCACCAAGAACCAAATTCCAACTGCAAAGAACCCAGTGCCCAAATTCCAAGCACCAAACAATACCTTTTACCAAGAACCAAATTCCTGTTCTTGACAACCTCTACAACCAAATTCCAGCTGCAGAGAAACCAGTGCCCAAATTCCAGGCACCAGACAATACAAAAAGAATGTAAAGAAATGAAAAAGAAGAAACTAGAATGCTCAAACTAGTTTATGCAATTCTACTGTAAGTGTTTCTTCTTCAAAAGAAATCAAGTTGCCTCAAGAAAGATTTTCAAAGAACTTCTCAAATATTGACGCGAATCTTTCTTGAAAAGAGTGCTAAAGTTTGCTTGATTGATTGCTCAAGGATGTATAAAAACTGATGTTCAATGTATGTTTAAAAAGTTCAAGCAACTCTATTTTTATAGAAGATTTTCAAAACTGTTGTTTTAATTAATCTGTTAAAAGATTCTTTTAATATGTTAAAAGTGCAGTTTTAATCTGTTAAAACTTCTTTTAATCCATTAATACGTTCTTGATTCTTTAACAGATTTGTTTTAACTGATACGACAATGTTTATATCAATTAAAACACTTTACAAAAAATCTTCTAAGTTGATTTAATCGATTGTTTCGCGATTCAATCGATTGAAATACTGCAAACCTTTCTTGTAAAACTTTTCAAGTTATTTTAACTGATAAAAATAAGTTTTAATCGATTAAAACGCTGTGTAGAAATTTTCTAAGTTGTTTTAATCGATTGAAACGTGTTTTAATCAATTGAAAAAGTTCTGATCGGTCATAACTCAATTCTGATCGATCATAACTGATTCTGATCGGTAATAATTTCATTTTGATCGATCATCTTGAACTCCAAGTGGTTTTAATCGATTAAAACCAAGTTGTATCGATTAAAATACTGTAAAAACACTTATCTAAACATTCTAAGTAATTTTAATCGGTTCTATCAAAGCTGTATCAGTTAAAAACTTGTTTAAGAAAGCTTTTGTCAAAATACTTTGTTTTTAATTGTTAAAATCATTTTTAGAGGCATTTTGCAAAATCTTTTAAGTGAAGAAACCTCATGCAGCACAATAGATAAAATGATTATACCTAAGCATAGCTGAAGACACACTAATTCTTCTACTCTTTCATCTTAGTGACTTTTGTCCACTGCAAAGTTGCTTTTGACTTCATCTTTGACTTCATCAAATCAATGAGATCTTTGCCAAAGTATTTCAATGAGATCTTCATCACTTTCATATGCGTAGACAAGATCTGGAAAATAAAGAGCTAACATCCCCAAAATGGGATATGAGCCTATTTAGAGGCAAAAACAATGCAAGCACGAAACCTTCACCTCTAGTTGAAACATCTGCCTACTCAGAGGCACCATAAAAAATCCTCAAATGGATATCCGCCTACTCAGGCACCATCAAAACCAACAAATCCTCAGTGAATTCCTGCCTACTTCAGAGGCATTAAACAAAGAATCCCCAGCAATCAACAAGCTGGATGGCTTTTGGAAAAAGCCAAAAATCAAAGAATCCCTGGCACACCTGATGACTGCAAAAAGTCAAAAATATTTATCAAAGCAAGAATCACTCTCCATGGAATCGGCGCATGAGCTAGAGCAGTAAGCCGCCACCACCACTTCGGGACAAGGAAGGTCCCCAAGACAAAGACTTGCACATAGGAAAAATCATGGCGCATGAGCTAGAGCAGTAAGCCGTCACCACCACCAGTCCTACAAAGTGGACTACACCAACCGGATAAGGGTTCATACTCATCAACCGAGGGGTCAGCTATCGCAAGAAGGAGCATCCTGAGGTTCTACCACTTGTTAGCTGAGGGGTCGGGTACCGCAAGAAGGAGCATCCCAAAGCTACAAGCAACCATATGAGGGTTCATACACATCAACCGAGGGGTTGGCTACTGTAAGAAGGAGCATCTTGAGGTTCTACCACTTGTCAGCTAAGGGGTCGACTACCGTGAGAAGGAGCATCCCAAAGCTACAAGCAATCGGATGAGGGTTCATACTCATCAACCGAGGGGTCAGATACCACAAGAAGGAGCATCCCAAAGCTACAAGCAACCAGATGAGGGTTCATACTCATCAACCGAGGGGTCGGCTACCACAAGATGGAACATCCTGAGGTTCTACCACTTGTCAATTAAGGGGTCGACTACCATGAGAAGGAACAAGCAACTGGATGAGGGTTCATACTCATCATCCGAGGGGTCAGCTACTGCAAGAAGAAGCTTCCTGAGGTTCTACCATTTGTCAACCAAAGGGGTCGGCTACCGCAAGAAGGAGCATCCTGGAGGTTCACACCTTTTTATCCAAAGGGGTCGGCTACCACAAGAAGGAGCATCTGAAGGACAGCCGGACAAGAGGGTTAACTCCTTCACCCTCCAGCCGATCTTATTGGCATGCGAGCAGCTATAGGGAGGGCAGCTGTAGACCCCAAATCTTGCCCGGCCTCAAAATAAAGGGCAGAATACTTCCGTTCGAAGATGGGCAAGGCTTAAAAGGTCCCTAGGATCGATCAATAGGCCCCATACTAGAATAGGAATGATTTCTGTACGGGAAAATAAGAAATTCTACCCAAAGGGTCGAGACTGTCGTCTCGCCACTTGCCAATGGTGAGACTGCCATCTCGTTTGGCGAGACTATCGTCTCATCACTCGCCAATGGCGATACTGCCGTCTCATCACTCGCCAATGGCGAGACCACCGTGTCATCACTCACCAATGGCGAGACTGCCATCTCGTCACTCGCCAATGGCGAGACCACCGTCTCGTCACTCACTAATGGCGAGACTGCCCTCTCGTCACTCCCCAATGGCGAGACCACCGTCTTGCCACTTGCCGAAGGTGAGACAACCGTCTTATTTTCCGAGACGACGGTCCCGACCTGATAGGTGCGAATTCCTATAAAAGGGGGGGCATTCTCCTTCTTTGAGAACATTCTACAACTTTCCCTTCTGCACTTCTTTCAAATTATTCTCCTAGGACCCCTCTGAAGCATTTCTAGATTTTCTTAGTGTTCTTAGAAAGCATTCTGTAGTGTTATGAGGAAGAGCGATAATCACTATAGAGCGTGGAGGTTGCCAAAAAACACCTTTCTTTTCAAAGAACATTAATACAAAGCTTGCTTCGAAGGTTCCTACATTTCCTATCTTCTTGTACTGCTTTCTTATTACATCTATTTGTGCATTAGCTGCTAGGGCCATGTAGTCGACAATTTAAATTCTACAAATGAATAAATAAGGGTAAAAGCGTAGTTTTAAAGTTCTTTATTTATAAATAAACGATCCATCATAGGAAACATGAAAGGGGCGTTGTAGGGAAGCTAATACCTTCCCTACACATAACTAACTCCCTTACCTAACTCTGGTTGTAATGATCAAAGGGGGTTTTTCTTAAAAAACCACTACCTTCTTTTCCTTTTCCAAAGTTTCTGGTAAAAACATTGGTGGCGACTCCTCGAACCTTTTCGAAAACCTCGCGTTTAGGTCCAACCGGGTTATCGGACAACCTAAAAGCGTTGTACCACACTTTACAAAACATGAGTCATCCAAAACCATCGCGTCGCTTCGGTCTCCTCTTTTAACGGTGGCGACAGCCAGGATGGTAACCATACTTCATCGTCATGCGAGCTACCTTCATGTTGCTAGGAAGTCTATCTACACTGGTGATTTCAAGCACTTGAAAAGATGTTTCAAGTGCCTCTTCAGCTGCATCCACATAGGATTGGGTAGATGGTCTATTGATCAAGATGTCATCTCAGCTTGGACCATGATCAATTTTTCGTCTACTATAAACTTGATTTTTGGTGGAGTGTTGAAGGTACTGCCTTAGTGTCGTGAATCCAAGGTCTGCCAAGAAGACAATTGTATGCTGGAGTAATATCCATCGCATGGAAATCAATGTTGAAGATAGTGCGACCAATTTGGATTGGCAGATCGATTTCCCCCAGTACTTCTAGTTTGGATCCATCGAAGACTCGAACGATAGTGCTTTTTGGGCACATGTGCGTTCCTTAAATGTTCAACTTGTTGAGTGTGCACTTGGGCATCACGTTCAAGGATGACCTATTATCCACAAGAACTTTGGCGATGAGATACTCCTTGCATTTGATGGAAATATGCAAGGGCTTGTTATGGCTTGACCCTTCAGGACGAAGTTCTTCATCTGTGAAGGTCAGGTGATCGATAGTTGTGATGTAGTCGACGATCCTCTCATCTTTTCTTGGGATATTGTGTGAGGTACGTGCACTTTGCTCAAGACCTTCATCAAGGCGTTTCGATGCGGTTCCGAACTCAACATTAGTGATAACAGAGTTATCTTTGCAGGTGTGTGATTGAGTTGATCAATGATGGAATACTCGCTCTGCCTTATAAATCGGAGCAACTTATCTGTCTTCTCCTTGGATTCTTGATTTTCCTTTTCTTCAGTCTGTTTATTCTTCCCTTTATTCTTAGGGGCCTCTACTTGTGACTCCTTGGGGGAGTATATTCTTCCCCTTCTTGTCATGCCCCCAATGCTGGCTATATTGGAGATGTCCTCCTTGATGGGTGAAGATTCCCTGTATCTCCATGGTACAACTTTATTTGAATCATAGGGGAAAGGATGTGGCACAAATAATCGCAAAGGCGTCCTTGCCCCCTCTTCCTTATCGACTTTAATGACCAACAGTCGAGGTTTATTGTCCTCTTGGAGTGGATCGACCGTTGGGGAGAGCTTGATTACAAACAGTTTTCTCTCCATCTTTCTGATTGCGGAGGACGTATCAGTTAATCCTTCCTTTTTATTATCTTATTTATTAAAAGTGAAGGAGGGATATGCAAGCATGCAACTTATGAATGAAATGAATGCAAGTAGACAGTCGTTTGAATAAACAAAGGGTATTTTTATTTATTTATGTCGCCGCCATCAAAACGAGGCGGTCCAAGCGACGCGATGGTTCCAACTTTCCAATTTTATCATTTTTATGGGTGTGGTTTCAACGCCTTTAGGTTGTCCGATAACCAGGCTGAACCTAGGGGCGAGGTTTTTGAAAAAGTGTTCTTGGATTGTCCGATAATCGGGCTAACCCAAGAACTAATTTTGAAGGGTTCTTATGGAGTCGCCACCGATGTTTTTACCGGAAACATCGAAAAAGGAGTAAAAAGGCGTTGGTTTTCGAAAACCAACTTTGGTCGTTAAAACCTGAGTTTAGGTAAGGGAGTTAGTTATGTGTAAGGGAAGTGTTAGTTCCCTTACGATGCCCCTCTCGGGTTCCTTATGATAGGCCGGCTATTTAATAAATAAACTTTGTGAAAAGACGCTTTTACCCTTTAATTTGAGGAATTAAAATAACAACTACATGGCCCTAATATCTATTACGCAATTTAATCATAATAATAAAGGCAATAAAGAGATAGAGAAAGAGAAGAAACCTCCGAAGCAAGCTCTTTGATTAATTTCTTGAAAATTAGGGTGCTTTTTGACAGCCCTTCACTCTTTACAACGCCGGAAAAACTCTCGGAAACGCTATAAAAACTCTAAGAAACTCTCAGAAACTCCGGAAATGCTTCGGAGGGGTTCTAGGAAGAGAATTTGAAGAAGTTGCAAGAGGGAAAGTGGAAGAATTGTGTGAAATGAGGGTGAAAGCGCTCGCTATTTATAGGGATTCGCGCCTGTCAAGTCAAGACGGTCGTCTCATCTGACAAGGTCGAGACAGCCGTCTCGCCTTGCAAAAATGGCGAGAAGGCCGTCTCGCCAAACGAGAAGGGGGTCTTGCCATTCGCAGGTGGCGAGACGACAGTCTCGACTTGTAGGAATGGCGAGATGACGGTCTCGAAAAGCGAGACGGCGGTCTCGATCCCTGAAGGCGAAAATCATTATTTTTATGTAGAAAACTCTTCCTATTCTAGTATGGGGGCCTAATAGTCTCTCCTAATGGCTTTTTAGGCTTTATCCATCTTTGAAAAGGAGGTCTTTTGGTCTTATTGTGAAGCCGGGCAAGATTAGGGGTCTACAGCTGCCCCCCCTTTACCTGACTAGTTGATCGCTGGCTTGCTGTGCCAAGAAGATCGACTGGAGGGTAAAGGAGTTGACCCTCCTGCCCGGTTTCCCTTCAGACGTCCCGTCTTTGCAACAGTTGATCTTCTGGGGAAAAGTGCATTGTGTGCCTCTGGGATGCTCCTTCTGATGGTAGTTGATCCCTTCGGCTGATGAGTATGAACCCCCATCTGGTTTGACGAGTATGAACCCCCGCCTGGTAAGCCCCCTTTTGTAAGGCCTGATGAGTACACACCCCCATCTGGTGTTTGACGAGTATGAACCCTCGTCTGGTAAGCCCCCTTTTGTAATGCCTGATGAGTACACATCCCCATCTGGTGAAGTGCCTACGGATGCTCCTTCTTGCGGTAGATGACCCTTTGGCTGTGGTGGCGGCTTACTGCTCTAGCTCATGCGCTGAGTGTTGAGATGCGTTCTCTTTTCTTGTGTTTGTTTTTTCTGGGAATGGTCATCCGGACTGTACCGAGGACTCTGTTGGTGTTCATCCAGCGTGTTGGTTGCTGGGGATTCTTTGATTTTGATCTTTTTGATGATGGTCATCCGACTTTGCTGGTTGTCGGGTAGTCTTATTTGTTGTTCGACTCTCGCTTGGTTGTCAAAATTTGTTGGTCAGGGTGATTAACTTGTTTTAATCCTGCCTTTTTCTGCGGTTTAATCTCTTTTTTCTCGTGATTTTGGATTTTGGCTTTTTTCTTTGAGCGTAAGTCTTTTTACTCTTAGCTTCTTTTTGTTACACTGACTTTTTGGAAAGGAGAGCAAAATGAATGAAATAAAATTTTATTTATGATAAAAATTTATTACAGCAGTTTATTTTCTAAGCTCTATCCCTAAGGTGGTGGACTCGTGTCTAGAGACGACCCGTAGGAGGGGAATCGCCGGTACATATGCCTTCGGAACTCTGCCTGGTCCTGGGCTTCGTCGAGGTACTCCTGTCGGAATGCCGCCAGGTCCTGCCTTATTCCCTCTTGGTATTGGCCGAATGTCTCCAGCCTTGTGTCGAAGGCATCTTGCCTTAGAGACATCTGCTCTTGTCTCATAGACATTTGGTCGAATTGCTGGCGCAAATCGTAGATGTTGCGGTTGACGCCAGCAAAATCGTCTGTGTACTGCTGCTATTGTTGTTGTTGTTATTGTTGGAACTCGGGAGGTGTCAGGAGATTATGCATTGCTACGAGGTCCTGGAGATCCAAAGTTATGTCCAGTGAGGGATGGAGGATCAATCGGGTCCCTTGGCGTAGCAGCATCCCCATGCTGACCAGGACCGACCCGTTGATAGTCTCGGGTCGGAGGCTGGAGGCCAGTTCCTCCCTGCCACTACACCCTCATTTTTCTGCCAGGGGGGTAATGAGGGGAGCCATGAGGACGGCTCCCATGGGCCAGCTCCCGAAGTCCTTAAGGGCCTTCAAGAAGAAATAGCCAGGGTTGCACCGGCGCCTCTGGCTCATGCAGTAGAGGACGAAGAGGTCCAGGAGGGTAACTTTACCCTGGCTCTCTTTCCACCCGTGGACAGTCCGAGCCAGCGTCTTGTGGCAGATGCGGAGGGCGGGAGGAAGTGCGGAGCCCTTCATTAGTGTGGGCAAAGTGTGCGCCCCGGTCAGCTCTTCCCACATCTCGCCGGCGGTGAGGTTGGTGGGGCGTGCGTAGATGGCATCTTGGTAATCCCGAGTGAGGACGTCCTTAGGCTAGACGAATCCAATGGATACGTTGAATTCGTCCAGGGTGGTGGTCCGGTACATCCCACCTGTCGCCGCCTCCCCGAAAACGGGGGCGCGGTCGGAGCGACGTGATGGTTTTTCGACTCTTCTTCTTTTCGCATTTTTTTATTGGTGGTTACAACGTCTTCAGGCTGTCTGATAACCGGGCTAATCTGGAGACGAGGTTTTTGAAAAGTGTCCTTGAGCTGTCCGACAACCGGGCTAACCCAAGGACTTATTTATTTTGGGTTCTATGGAGTCGCCACCGATATTTTTACCATAAACATCGGAAAAGGGGTTTTAAAAGGCGTTGGTTTTCGAAAACCAACTTTGGTCATTAGAACCAGAGTTGGGTAAGGGAGTTAGTTACGTGCAAAGGGAGTATTAGTCCCTTTGCGACGCCCCTTTCGGGTTCCCTATTACAGGCCGACTTTATTTGTGAATAATTAAACTTGGAAAATTGCGCTTTTACCCTTTATTATGCGGAATTTAAATATGTGACTACATTGCCCTGGTTTCTATTGCATAAATTAAATAGCAGTAATTTAAAAATAAAGGAGAGTGAGGATATGCACCTCCAAAGCAAGCTTTTATATTCAAAAGAGGGTGCGTTTTGGCAACCCTTCACTCTACACTCTCAGAAACTCCGGAAATGCCTCGGAGGGATTCTTAAGAAGATTTAGGACACTCTGTATATGCCTAAAGACGCTCAGAAACTCCAGAAATGCCTCGGAGGGATTCTTAGAGAGAGAAATTCTAGAGAGAAGGGAGAGCTCTTGGTTTTTTCTGTGTGGAAATGAGGGGGGGAAGCCCCTATTTATAGTTTTTCGCGCTGTCAGGGTCCAGACCGTCGTTCTCGTCTGACAGGGTCGAGACCGCCGTCTCGGAATTCGAGACCGGTGTCTCGTTCGTGTCACGGGGTCGAGACCGCCGTCTGGAAAATCCAGACCGTCGTCTCGACTTGGAGAGAATCAAGACCGCCGTCTGGAAAGCCCAGACCGCCGTCTGGAAAGCCCAGACCGCCGTCTTGTTTTTGCGAGTGTCGAGACCGCCGTCTGGAAAATCGAGACGGCGGTCTCGTCCTGGCGCTGAAACGAGACGGCGGTCTGGTATTCCCAGACGGCGGTCTCGTCCCTTCAAGGCGAGAAACTATATTTTTGGGCCGAAAAACCTTCCTATCTTGGTACGGGAGCCTAATAGTCTCTCCTAGTGGCTTGTTAAGCTCCGGCCGTCTTCAAATAGGAAGCTTTCTGACTTTATTTGGAGGCCAGGCAAGATTTGGGGTCTACAGCTGCCCCCCCTTTACCTGACTAGTCGACTGTTGGCTTTGTTGTGCCAGACAGGTAGATAGGAAGGTAAAGGAGTTGACCCTCTTGCCCGGCTACCCTTCGGATAGCCGTCTTGTGGCGGATGATCCTCTGGGGAGATGTTGTATTTGTGCACCTCCGGAATACTACTCCTGATGTAGCCGATCCCTTTGGTTGACACGTGGTAGAACCTCCGGATACTACTCCTGACGTAGCCGATCCTTTGGTTGATGAGTATAAACCCCCCATCAGGCTGGTAGTTGCAGTCCGTTGTGTGGGACTGGATGGGTATGAACCCCCATCGAGTGCGGTACGGTCCGTTGTGTGGGACCGGATGGGTATGAACCCCCATCGGGGTGGTACGGTCCGTTGTGTGGGAACGGATGGGTATGAACCCCCCATCAGGCTGGTACGGTCCGTTGTGTGGGACCGGATGGGTATGAACCCCCCATCAGGGTGGTAAAGGCGGCTTACTGCTCGGGTAGCTCATGCGTCGGCTAGGCGCTTCTTGTGTGCTTGGTTGATAGGTATAAACCCCTATCAGGCTGGTACGGTCCGTTGTGTGGGACCGGATGGGTATGAACCCCCATCGGGGTGGTAATGGCGGCTTACAGTTCAGGTGGCCCATGCGCCGGCTCTCTGGAGAGGTGACTTCTGTGTTGGTAGATGTGTTTATCCGGTGTTGTGCCGGGAATCTTGTTGTCTTTGTTCATCCAGCTTTGTTGGTTGCTGGGGATTTTTGACTTTTTGTTGGTGGTTATCCGACTTTTGCTGGTAGTTGGGTCTTCTCTTTGTGTTTGACTTTTGCTTGGTAGTCGGTTTTTATTGGTTGAGGTAGTCTTAATTTTTGTCCTGCCTTTTTCTCGCGGTTTTATTTCTTTTTTCTCACGATTTTGGATTTTGGCTTTTTCTTGAGCTTGTGCCTTTTTCCTTTTTAAGCTTCTTTTGGTTATGTTGGCTTTTGTAAAAGAAGGCAAAGAATGCGGGAAATAAAATTTTATTCATAGAAAATTTCATTACAGCAACTCTTATTTTAACCCGTACAATCCCTAAGAGTCATCATCATCATCAGAAGGGGGGCGGTGGGGGAAATATCTGTACATGTTGTAACGGAAGTCGGTCTGTTCCTGGATTTCGTCATTGTAATCCTCCTGGTGCACCGTCCACTCCTGCCTCATCCTCTGCTTGCTCTTGGCGGATCTCATTTTGGCCTTCTTGAAGGGCACGCATGCGAGCATCCTGGGTTTGCTTGCCACTGGGTGCTGCTCTTCTCGCCACTGCTGCTATCCGGCTGAATTGCTGGCTCAAATAGTCCATATCTTGGTGCATGCCAGCGAAGTCATCTGTGTCTTGTGGGGGTTGTTGCTTCTGTTGCTTCTTGCTGTCTTCTTCTTGGGAGGCTGGGGGACATGGGCTCATCCTGCATCGCCACTATTCCCGGAGGTCCGGCTCAAAGTCCGGGGTGGGGTGTAGGGCGGCCCGACCTCCTCGGCGTATCGGCATTCCCATGCTGACCGAGCATCGGCCCGTTGATGGGCTCGAGGTTGGAGGTTGCGGGCCGGCTCTTCCCGGCCGGGGCACCCCATTCTCTCTGCTAGAGGGGTGATGAGGGGAGCTACGAGGATGGCCCCGGTGGATGCTGCTCCCGAAGTCCTTCGGGGCCCTCAAGAAGAAGTACCCTGGATTGCGGCGCCGCCTCGGTGCATGCGGTAGAGAGCAAAGAGGTCGAGGAGGGATATCTTACCCTGGCTCTCTTTCCTCCCATGGAGTGTGCACTCCGGCGGCTTATGGCGGATGCGGAGGGCCGGTTGTAGTGCGGATCCCCTCATTAAGGTGGGCGGTGTGGTTGCCCTCGTGAGGTCCCGCCACATATCGGCGGGGGTGAGATGGGTGGGCCGAGAGCAGATGGCCTCTCGGTATTCCCGGGTTAGGGCCCCCTCGGGCCGGATGAATCCAATGGAGACATTGAACTCTTCCAAAGTGGTAGTGTGGTACTGCCCGCCCATAAAATAATTAACCATCTTGGTAGGATGCATTCCCGAGGCCATGGAGGGGATCTCGACGAGGGAGACCGAGGCCAGAAATTCAAGTACCGCTTGCGGGTACACATGAGTGGGGGGAGGCTGTAGCAGAAAGCCCCATCCAATATTATCTATATGTGCCCGGACGTCCTCTTCCCATCCGAACTCGGCCAGGATGCCAGAGTCCAGTGTCAGCATTGAGTGCCACTGGTAATTACTGAGGTTGTCCAGGCGGGCCTGGTGCTGTGGTTGAAGTTGAGAGGGATCTGAGGGTGGCGGTGGTGCCGAGCTGCTAGCACCAGAGGTACCCCTTCTCTTGCGGGAGGCTCTTCTGCCAAACATCTTGAATGAGGAAGGCTTAGGGTAGCAAAATATGGGAGCTTTGGAGGTTTTGAGGGCTTAGGGAGCAAGGAGGAATGTGAGGAGATCCATCCCGCGTGTAACACCCCTTACAGATTACATTTATTAATCCTAATTTATTATTTTAGTTAGTAACATTTTCAATATTCATAAAAGGTTAATAGAAAATATACCAAGTGAACAATTAATTTAGGTAAGGTTTTATATTAAATCAAACAACAAGTTCTAGTACAAAGTTTTCAAAATATTACAAGTCATAAAGTTATACTTATATATTATACAATTCCCAACCTAAGCTCTGGATTTTTGCATCCGACATCTATCTCTTGGACTATGTATTCCCGCATCATACGTCACCAACATCCGGGATTGAAATATTTATGGGGTTAGACATTTAATTTTATCCACAACAAATAAAGCATTCATACGATAAAATCAACTAATGAAACATTCCTTCTAATAAGTTCCTAACTGCATATAAATATACAACCATATGTAATTTAATTTGAAAATTAATTGTGAGAAACAAATAAATCATTCATGGAATCATAATAGAGAATATCATACAAATCATGAATAATCTACAATTTCATCCTCCAACATGTTTATGATATGCAAATGTGACTCAAAACGTAAAACTTTAAAATCATGCTTTTGACTCAAAATCTAAAAAATTATTTTTGACTCGGTGCTCCATGGAGACTCATTTGAGTGTCTAGTGGAACCAGAGCTTATCATCACCCCTGTCCAGGTGATTCGGCAATGTCCCACTAAACGCGAACAAGTAGACGAGTAGTCGAGTGTCGGTGCACCCGGCAGCTACCACGACACGAGAATCAAATAAAGACTGGCCACTTATGGAATTGCCCATGCCCAAACACTCCCTAGACCGGAGGTCCATCCCCATAGACCAGAGGTCCTGTCTTACCTATTCTACTCCCTCATTTACTATCAGAGATTCTGGTAGCTCAATTTTTTTAATAATTCATTCTCTGTCTCATTTGGCCAACCATTTTCATAGTCATATTTCACTACCAGATACTCTTGATAGTAAATTGACTCACAGAAAAATTTAAAAATTATGTTTTGCACATCATTATTCCTACCAACCGTCCTTGGTAGCAACTTAAGAGAAATTTCCAAATACTTTTCTGTAAAAACTTTTCTGTGCCTTCCAGTAAACATTTCATGCACTATGTTTATGTCTCTTATGAAACAAAACAATCTATAATCAATTAAGTACTTAAAAACATCTCCTTCATCTATTCAAAATTTTAATTACAATTCATAGTTGTTTTAAGCAAGACAATTTTTATTAATAATTTATTTCATAAGTTTCAGTATTTTGTCCATATCTTGAGTTCTATACCTCATTTTAAGATGATTCCAATTGTGTTGGAAAGATAAGATAATAATCTATAACTTTGATGAAGGCACTATCCTCAAATTCTAACATTTATTGAGTCGTTTCCTTAGTAAACAAAGAGGGGTAATATACTGTTTGACTTTATCTCGATTATACCCTTAACCTTTCTCAAAATTCCATTTATGTCCCTAATATGTGAAATGACTATTTTACCCTTGATCTTTTGCAAAAATTCCCATCTAGTCCTTTCTTCTTCCTTTGGTCGCTCAAGCGAGTATACCGGTCGCTTGAGCGAGATGGAACCCGAGAGACCCTTTTGTTTAAGGCTTCGTCGCTCAAGCGAGTACATCGGTCGCTAGAGCGAGGCATGACCCGAGACTCCCCTTCGTTTGAAGCTTTCGTCGCTCAAGCGAGTACATCGGTCGCTTGAGCGAGGCATGACCCGAGAGTCCCCTTTGTTTGAAACTTTCGTCGCTCAAGCGAGTACATCGGTCGCTTGAGCGAGTCATGACCCTGATTCGCTCAAGCGATGTATTATTCGCTTGAGCGATAAAGAACCCGAGAATCCCAACTTTTCCAGGTGTCCTCGCTCAAGCGATATATTTTCGCTTGAGCGAATTTTGCAGATTTTCATCCAGTTCGCCATTTTTGAAATTCAAGTTTCAAATTTCTCAGTTTCAATCACTCAAATTAGTTCCAAATCAAAATTAAACCATAAACATGTTCAATTTAAGTTAAAAACAACCATTTTATTATATAATTCATCTTTAATTGAAAGAATTTCAATAATATTTCAAACTTTGCAATTGATGAATAGTAATCTTCAATTACAAACATTCGTATGAATAAAACTAAACGTCTAACCCATACCTGATTTCTCCAAAATCTAATTACTCTCCTAATTTCTTTTGCTCCTCTTTCCTCCTTTGTCTTGAATTCTTCTTCTCAGAATTCTGGTTGCTCTCTGTTAGTTCTTCAATTTGCGGGAATTGTGTTTTAGTGTAAGTAAGTTTCAAATTTTCTCCTATTTATACACTTATCTTACCGACTTATAGTACTTCTCGAATTTTCTTTAATTTTATTCTCCACCGCCTTATTTCACCGACTTAATTCAAAGGCTCCACCGACTTGATCCAAAACTACGGTTCGTGACTTCTATTTCTCTCTCATTATTAATAATTTTTACCTAGAGTATTAAACTCCTAAATATTTATTTATTCATTTATTTAATTTTATTATTAAAAATTATTATTTTGTCACAATATTAACCTTGGATTTTATTTTATAATTTTCTTAAGACAAAATTACTATAAAAATCATGTTTTATTTTTATAATAACTCTACATATTATTCGGTACATATTTATAACTTACAAAATTTATTTATATAATTGATTACAAAATTTAGGATATTACAATTCTCCCCTACTAAATAAAATTTCGTCCTCGAAATTTGTAATACATTCTATGTGAATAGATAAGGGTATTCACTTCTCATTTTCTCTTCCAGTTCCCATGTAGCGTCGCCTCTAACATCATCCCGGATAACCTTAACTAGTGGAATATCTTTTCCTCTTAGATGTTTAATCCTTCTTTGTTCTATCTTAACAGGACTTGGTTCAAAGGTGAGGTTTTCCTTCACCTGTACTTGATCAAGTTCTAGGACATGTGTTGGATCCGAAATGTACTTTCTCAATTGTGACACATGGAATACATCATGAAGATTTGAGAGAAAAGGTGGTAAGGCTATCTCGGTATGCAACATTTCCAACCCGTTTTGTAATTTGATAAGGCCCAATATATTTAGGGGAAAGTTTCTTAGATTTAATAGCTCGCCAATTCCCGTAATAGGTGTAACTTTCAAAAATACATGATCTCCTTCTTGAAATTCTAAAGGTTTCCTTCTCCTATCAAGCATAACTTTTCTCGTCGACTTTGAGCAGTTCTCATCTTATCTTGAATTATTTTTACCTTATTCGTTGTTTGTTGGATTATATCTGGTCCTATTAATAAATTTTCACCATCCCGATACCAAACTAAAGGTGTCCTACACTTACGCCCATAAAGTGCTTCATAAGGGGCCATACCTATACTAGAGTGATAACTATTATTATATGTAAATTCTACTAGGGGTAAAATTTCATCCCAACTAGATTTTTCTTCTAATACACAAGCCCTTAAAAGATCTTCTAATGATCTGGATGGTTCTTTCGATCCGCCCATCGCTTGAGGATGATAGGTCGAACCGAGATGCAATTTACTTCCTAAAGCTTTTTGGAATTCTTTCCAAAATCTAGATACAAATCTGGGATCTCTATCTCGAAACTATACTAGTTGGTACACCATGTAGTCTAACAATTTCTTTGATATATAATAATGCTAATTTATCTAAAGAGTACTTAATATTAATGGGAATGAAATGAGCAGCTTTTGTTAATCTATCCACAATCACCCAAATAGAATTGAAATTTCTAGAAGTTTTGGGTAAACCCATCACAAAATCCATGGATACACTATCCCATTTCCAAACTGGAATTTCTAATGGTTGTAACATGCCAGTAGGGTTTTTGATGTTCTATTTTAATTTTCTCGACATGTTAAGCAACGGCAACATATTCTCGCTACGTCCTTCTTCATTCCAGGCCACCAAAACATTTCTTTCAAATCCTTATACATTTTAGTAATTCCAGGATGTATACTTAATTTACTTTTATGTCCTTCTTCTAAAATTAAGTCCTTAATTTCTTTATTATCTCGGCACACATACTCTATGTTTAAATCTTAATATATCATCCATTCCTAGATTAAAATCTCCGACTTTATCAGTCCCTATTAATTTTTTCTTTTCTAATATAAACTCATCATCTCCTTGTTTGTCTCTTATTTTATATAAGAACTCATTATTAATAGAAATCATTCCTAATTGTATTCTATCATTTTCGCTAATAGTGTATAAATTTAAATCTCTAAATTGTTCTATCAATTCCATCTCTTTAATCATCATAGTTGAAACATGAACAGCTTTTCCTACTTAAGGCATCAGCTACTACATTCGCTTTTCCTGGATGATAAAATAACTGGAAATCATAATCTTTTATAAATTCCATCCATCTTCTTTGTCTCATATTCAACTCTTTTTGATCAAATAAATATTTTAAACTCTTATGATCACTATATACATCAAATTTAGATCCATATAAATAATGTCTCCAAATTTTTAAAGCAAACACTATGGTCGCTAATTCCAAGTCATGGGCAGGATAATTCATTTCGTGCGGTCTTAATTGTCTAGAGGCATATGCCACCACTCTCTTATTTTGCATTAACACACAACCCAATCCTTGATATGATGCATCACAATATACTTCATATGGCTCTATAGGATCTCGGCAATATCAATATTGGGGAAGTTGTCAATTTGTGTTTTAACTCTTAGAAACTACGTTCACACCTCTCACTCCAAATGAAAGGCTGATTTTTCCTTGTTAGTTGTGTCAAAGGTCCAGCTATTTTTGAAAATCCTTCTATGAATCTTCGATAATATCCTCGCCAAGCCTAAAAGCTTCTAACCTCGAGTCACATTTTTAGGTTGTTCCCATTGTAATACAGCCTTCCACTTTTGAAGGATCAACACTTATGCCTTCTTTAGAAATTACATGACCTAGAAATTTTACTTTTTCCAACCAAAATTCACACTTGGACAATTTTGCATACAATTGTTTATCCTTTAAAATTTTTAATACCATTCTAAGATGATTTTTATGTTCTTCTTTGTCTTTTGAGTATATCGAGATATCATCAATAAATACTACTACAAATTTATCTAAGTAAGATCTGAACATTCTATTCATGTAATCCATAAAAATTGCAGGAGCATTAGTTACCCCGAAAGGCATAACTTGATATTCATAATGTCCATACCTAGTTCTGAATGCGCTTTCGGATATCTTCTTTTCTAACCCTTATTTGATGGTACCCCGATCTCAGATCTATTTTAGAAAATATAGTAGCACCCCTAAGTTGGTCCATTAAGTCATCTATCCGAGGTAAGGGATATTTATTTTTTACTCGTAACTTTATTTAATTGTCTATAATCTACACATAGTCTTGAACTCCCATCTTTCTTTTTAACTAATAAAACAGAGCTCCCCATGGTGATACACTAGGTCGAATAAACTGCTTTTTCCAACAACTCTTCTAATTGGTTCTTAAGTTCAAGCAAGTTCTAAGGGTGACATCCTATAAGGTTGCATTGAAATAGGTCTAGCTCCAGGAATTAATTCAATACTAAATTCTATTTCTCTTTCGGGAGGTAGACCGGAACGTCATCTCGGAAATACTTCGGATACTCATTTACTACTGCTATAGAGTCTAAGGAAACCTTATTTTCCTTGCCTTCTATAGAGGATACCATGTATTTTTGAATTTCATGTTTAAATGAAATCTCTTTTGGTTTGGCAGGTTTAAATCTAGAAACATCAAGGTCGGGAAGAATTAAGGTCTTAGAGGCACAGTCTATTAATATATGGTTATGAGATAGCCAATCCATTCCTAGGATAACATCTAAGTTATGTAAGGGCAAACAAATAAGGTTTACAATAAAGTCTTTATTTTGAATGGTCAGTACACAGTTGAGACATATTCTAGAAGTAAGGGTTGGTTCAGCGGTAGGCACATACACAAGCAAATCATAAGGCAAAGGTGTCACAACTAAGTTCGGATCCTTGACACATTCATTAGAAATAAATGAATGAGTGGCACTCGAATCAAATAGTACAGCTTAAGGACTTACCTCCCATTTTACCTTCACCCCGTATAAGATCTTCGGATTTAGAGGCTTCGCACCACTCAAGGTGAAGACTCTTCCACTAGTTACAGTGTTTCGGAATCCTATCCTTTGTTCTCTAGCTACCGATGTCTTGTTTTGAGGACAATCTCGAGCCAAATGTCCTGGTTTGCCACACCCAAAGCACACTTGGCCTGGTAAGGAACAATCTTTGGTTAAATGTCCTTTCCCACATTTCCAGCATTTCAAAGTTGATTGCAGAGTTGATTGCTGAAAGGGTCTATTACTTGCTTTACTAGATTCAGCCCCTCTATATCCTTTGTACTCGCTGAGGTACAGTGTTTGCTATAGGGCTTTTGATATTGATTGGTTTTGCTCTTCCGTATTGGCCCTCCTCTAAACATACCACTTTTATTTCCAATGTCCTTGTTTCTATGAGTCCTGTCCATATCTTCTATCACTTTACATCTATCCATCAACTCTGGAAATGATTTAATGCCCAATGGAGTAACTGCCCTTCGAATCTCATATCGGAGCCCTTCTTCGAATTTCTTGCATTTCCATTCTTCATCTCGAAGTGAGTTGTAAATATCTGGAATATTTTGCCAAGGATTCAAATCGGCAAGATATTCTGAAATTGTCATACTTCCTTGATAAAGTTTATTGAAGTCCACCTCCTTTGCGTTCCTTGCACCTGGTGGGAAAATATTTCTCTAAAAACATAGTTTTAAATAATTCCCAAGTAACTTTTTCTCCTTTATTTTCCAACATTTTCAAACTTGCCTTCCACCATATCTTCGCATCACCTTGTAGTTGGAAACTAGCATGAGATACTTTCCGTTCATCCGGACATTCCATAGCTACAAAAATATCATCTAAGGTCTCGAATCCACTCTTCAGCCTTCTCAGGATCATATTCTCCTTTAAAATATGGCGGATCATTTTTCTTGAAGTCGGCTAAAGTTGTTTTATCTACAGTGGCATGATGATGGGGCAAAGCTGGCTGAGTCAATGCAGCAACCATTTCCCTTATGGCTTGTGCCACATCGACCATAGGATCACGTCGAGGTGGCATTTCGACCTACAGTTTATTTCACTAAGTTAACGTCTAGTGATAGAAATTATTCCTATCTTATATTTAAAATTTTTCTATACAAACAACATTTTCCTACTCAACTTGTACTCACAAGCCCTAAAGATGCATAACCAGAACTCTGATACCACTAATGTAACACCCCTTACAGATTACATTTATTAATCCTAATTTATTATTTTAGTTAGTAACATTTTCAATATTCATAAAAGGTTAATAGAAAATATACCAAGTGAACAATTAATTTAGGTAAGGTTTTATATTAAATCAAACAACAAGTTCTAGTACAAAGTTTTCAAAATATTACAAGTCATAAAGTTATACTTATATATTATACAATTCCCAACCTAAGCTCTGGATTTTTGCATCTGACATCTATCTCTTGGACTATGTATTCCTGCATCATACGTCACCAACATCTGGGATTGAAATATTTATGGGGTTAGACATTTAATTTTATCCACAACAAATAAAGCATTCATACGATAAAATCAACTAATGAAACATTCCTTCTAATAAGTTCCTAACTGCATATAAATATACAACCATATGTAATTTAATTTGAAAATTAATTGTGAGAAACAAATAAATCATTCATGGAATCATAATAGAGAATATCATACAAATCATGAATAATCTACAATTTCATCCTCCAACATGTTTATGATATGCAAATGTGACTCAAAACGTAAAACTTTAAAATCATGCTTTTGACTCAAAATCTAAAAAATTATTTTTGACTCAGTGCTCCATGGAGACTCATTTGAGTGTCTAGTGGAACCAGAGCTTATCATCACCCTGTCCGGTGATTCGGCAATGTCCCACTAAACGCGAACAAGTAGACAGTAGTCAGAGTGTCAGTGCACCCGGCAGGCTACCACGGCACAGAATCAAATAAAGACTGGCCACTTATGGAATTGCCCATGCCCAAACACTCCCTAGACCAGAGGTCCATCCCCATAGACCAGAGGTCCTGTCTTACCTATTCTACTCCCCCATTTACTATCAGAGATTCTGGTAGCTCAATTTTTTTAATAATTCATTCTCTGTCTCATTTGGCCAACCATTTTCATAGTCATATTTCACTACCAGATACTCTTGATAGTAAATTGACTCACAGAAAAATTTAAAAATTATGTTTTGCACATCATTATTCCTACCAACCGTCCTTGGTAGCAACTTAAGAGAAATTTCCAAATACTTTTCTCGTAAAAACTTTTCTCGTGCCTTCCAGAAAACATTTCATGCACTATGTTTATGTCTCTTATGAAACAAAACAATCTATAATCAATTAAGTACTTAAAAACATCTCCTTCATCTATTCAAAATTTTAATTACAATTCATAGTTGTTTTAAGCAAGACAATTTTTATTAATAATTTATTTCATAAGTTTCAGTATTTTGTCCATATCTTGAGTTCTATACCTCATTTTAAGATGATTCCAATTGTGTTGGAAAGATAAGATAATAATCTATAACTTTGATGAAGGCACTATCCTCAAATTCTAACATTTATTGAGTCGTTTCCTTAGTAAACAAAGAGGGGTAATATACTGTTTGACTTTATCTCGATTATACCCTTAACCTTTTTCAAAATTCCATTTATGTCCCTAATATGTGAAATGACTATTTTACCCTTGATCTTTTGCAAAAATTCCCATCTAGTCCTTTCTTCTTCCTTTGGTCGCTCAAGCGAGTATACCGGTCGCTTGAGCGAGATGGAACCCGAGAGACCCTTTTGTTTAAGGCTTCGTCGCTCAAGCGAGTACATCGGTCGCTAGAGCGAGGCATGACCCGAGACTCCTCTTCGTTTGAAGCTTTCGTCGCTCAAGCGAGTACATCGGTCGCTTGAGCGAGGCATGACCCGAGAGTCCCCTTTGTTTGAAACTTTCATCGCTCAAGCGAGTACATCGGTCGCTTGAGCGAGTCATGACCCTAATTCGCTCAAGCGATGTATTATTCGCTTGAGCGATAAAGAACCCGAGAATCCCAAATTTTCCAGGTGTCCTCGCTCAAGCGATATATTTTCGCTTGAGCGAATTTTGCAGATTTTCATCCAGTTCGCCATTTTTGAAATTCAAGTTTCAAATTTCTCAGTTTCAATCACTCAAATTAGTTCCAAATCAAAATTAAACCATAAACATGTTCAATTTAAGTTAAAAACAACCATTTTATTATATAATTCATCTTTAATTGAAAGAATTTCAATAATATTTCAAACTTTGCAATTGATGAATAGTAATCTTCAATTACGGACATTCGTATGAATAAAACTAAACGTCTAACCCATACCCGATTTCTCCAAAATCTAATTACTCTCCTAATTTCTTTTGCTCCTCTTTCCTCCTTTGTCTTGAATTCTTCTTCTCGAATTCTGGTTGCTCTCTGTTAGTTCTTCAATTTGCAGGAATTGTGTTTTAGTGTAAGTAAGTTTCAAATTTTCTCCTATTTATACACTTATCTTACCGACTTATAGTACTTCTGGAATTTTCTTTAATTTTATTCTCCACCGCCTTATTTCACCGACTTAATTCAAAGGCTCCACCGACTTGATCCAAAACTACGATTCGTGACTTCTATTTCTCTCTCATTATTAATAATTTTTACTTAGAGTATTAAACTCCTAAATATTTATTTATTCATTTATTTAATTTTATTATTAAAAATTATTATTTGTCACAATATTAACCTTGGATTTTATTTTATAATTTTCTTAAGACAAAATTACTATAAAAATCATGTTTTATTTTTATAATAACTCTACATATTATTCGGTACATATTTATAACTTACAAAATTTATTTATATAATTGATTACAAAATTTAGGATATTACACCGCGCGCCCCCTTTATATAGGGTTTTTTTTCAGTTCGAGACCGCCGTCTGGAAAGTCGAGACGACGGTCTCGTTTGGTCAACAAATCGAGACGGCGGTCTCGATAACCCAGACGGCGGTCTCGATAACCCAGACGGCCCAAGTCGAGACGGCGGTCTGGTTTCTCGAGACGGCATTCTCGTTTGGTCAACGAAACGAGACGGCGGTCTGGGAAACCCAGACGGCGGTCTCGAATTTCGGATGATTGCTTTTTTTTTTTTTTGAATAAGAAATAGGACCTGGTTCAAAAACATTTTATGCATGCAAATGTTTTCATGTTTGATGTCCTATAATGCCTACTTTGGTTAATATTTCAGAAGGATTTAACCAACGTGCGTTGTCGCGCTGAAAGCCTTCTGATTTGTTGTACTTGTCTTTTGGTTGTACCATGCCGGATTCTTTGTGACCGAAGGATAATTTCTTTCTTTCTTTTTTTTTCTTTTTGCAGAGCACCTTTCGTCATGTAGTGACCCTTTTTCCTTGCTTTAGAGATTTCAATCCTCTTGTTGACTATACGCCTCCATATTCCCAAATTAATTATTAGAATATTTTCGTGAGGGTCAAGAGAAAAGAAGCAAAAGGGGTAAAAATCAATGGTTTGTGTTTTAGAGGGTTGATTTTTATTGACAAAGAATTTGTAAGAATGGCTGACTAAGGGTTAAGCCTGAGTGTTTAAGCTTTTCTAAGCCAACATTCTCCTTTTAACCCTTTTTGTATTTGCGCTGCTTTTGGTTTTATTTCCATCGCTTTTTTAAATAGCTAGCTGATTTCCCTAGATCACCCTTTGCGGGTTTTCGAACTAGGATACTGTGTGTTGGCCCTAACTTTGGTCTAGGTTTACTCTCTTGTAAAATTTCGGAGAAATCCTAGCGGATCTTTATTTGTAACCCTAACTTTTGCCTAGGTTACCCTTTATTGTTGTTCGGGTATCCCACCGGGTCGACCCTAACTTTTGTGTAGCCCCCTTAGTGGGTTTCCTACCGGGTAATTTGCCCTTTTCTTTGGCCTTTGGCTTCTCTGGGCTTTTTCTTTTTTGTGGATTTATTTTTTTGTTCACAGTATTGGCGAAGCGTGACTTTCTTTAGGTGAAGTCTTATTTTTATGTGCTTCTAATCAGCTAACTCGATTATGATAGCAATGATGAAGGTTTGATTATTTGGAAGCGCTTCTTATTCTCTTCTTCTCTTTTTTTTTTTATGTTTGCTTAGATAGGGTTATTCATGTGGTCCAGTCAGAAGTAGAAAGAAAAGAAGCAAATAGAAAGAATCATTCTTATTAATTAATAAGGGAATATGTGCCCTAAGATGCCCGGGGGTCGGGCTCGCCCCGGGGGATAGTCTCTAACAATCATGGGGTTTACATCCCTTGAACAAAGAAAAAGATTTCCTAATGACTAGAGTGGCTCTTGACGCTTGCACCCCTCCACTTCGGAAAATCTGCTTGAGTGTGCAGAGGGGGGACTTCCCTTTTGTCCTTCCCGCTCGGCCCTTGAAAGGGTTATATCCTAGGTCATACTTGTGAGGATTTGTCTTTGAATTCTGGGGGTTCCCTCATTCCTTGGGAATCTGCCCCCAGTCCTTGGCCAGGATGGTAGCCATGCTTCAACATCATGCGGGCTACTTTTGTATTTTTGGGAAGTCGCTCTATGCTGGCAATTTCAAGCGCTTGAAAAGATGTTTCAAGGGCCTCTTCGGCTGCATCCACATAGGGTTGGGCGGACGGTCCACTGATCAGGATATCGTCCTCTGCTTGGACCGTGACCAGTTTGTCCTCCACTATGAATTTGACTTTTTGGTGGAGCGTCGAAGGTACTGCCTTAGCGTCATGAATCCAAGGCCTACCGAGGAGACAGCTGTATGCTGGAGTAATGTCCATTACATGGAAATCGATGTCGAAGATAGTGGGTCCAATCTGGATTGGCAAATTAATCTCTCCCACTACTTCTCGTTTTGATCCGTCGAAGGCTCGAACGATGGTGCTACTCGGGCGCAGATGGGTCCCTTGGATAGTTAACTTATCCAGTGTGCATTTGGGAATTACGTTCAGGGATGACCCGTTATCCACAAGAACTTTGGCGATGAGGTATTCCTTGCACTTGACTGAGATATGCAAGGGTTTGTTGTGCTTTGACCCTTCGAGAGGGAGTTCTTCCTCTGTGAAGGCGAGGTGATCGCTCGCCGTAATGTGACCGATGATCCTCTCGACCTTCTCTTGGGATATGGTATGAGGTACGTTCGCCTCGCTCAAGACCTTCAGTAGGGCGTTTCGGTGCGGTTCTGAGCTCATTATCAAAGATAGCAACGTGATTTTTGCAGGTGTGCGATTGAGCTGGTCGATAATGGAATACTCGCTTTGTCTTATAAATTGGAGTAATTCCTCTGTCTCCTCCTTGGATTCTTTATTTTCTTTTTCGTCTTTGGTCTTTTTATTTTTTTCTTTATTTTGGAGGACCTCTTCTTGTGTGTCCTTGGGGGAGTAGATTCTTCCACTTCTAGTTGTTCCCCGATGCCTAGCTATGTTTGTTATTTCTTCTTTTATTGGTGAAGATTCCCCATATCTCCACGGTATGACTTTATTTGATTCGTAGGGGAAAGGACGTGGCATAAAAAGTCGCACTGGCGTCCTTGCCCCCTCTTCTTTATTTTTGAGGACCAACGGCCGAGGTTTACTTTCTTCTTGCGATGATTCGACCGTTGGGGTGAGCTTTATTAGGAGTGGCTTTCTCTCCATTCTTCTGGGTTGGAAGACGCGTTAGTTAATCCTTCCCTTTTATTATCTTATTTATTAAGCGTGAAGGAGGGGAAATTTAAATATGCAAATGTATGTATATGCATGCAAGTAGACAACTATTGAATAAGAAAAAGATTCTATTAATTCATTCGAAGGTGTACATTCTCCTACTCCATACTTCGAAGCGTTTTTTGACAAAAGCGGAAAAGCCTAAAGAAACCCACAGGCGGGTCTTGTTTCCTATGTAATTCTCTTTCGGCTTCCCGGACATGGTGAGCAAGCGCTTCGCTTTGCTTATGGATCGCTTGGCTCATTTCTTCGCTGTATTGCTGAGCATCCTTGATCTTCGCCTCTTGATGTATGACCAAGGCTTCTAGTTCGTCGAGCCTTGCAACAGCTCGGTCCTTTTCTTGTAGCACTTGGTCGTATTGAGCTAGCCCGCTTTTCTCCTTAATACGTAGCTCATAGATACCTCGGCTGAGTTTTCTGTTGTTCTCTCGCTCTTGGCGGAGGTCTAGCCGAGCTTGGAGGAGTTGTTCTGACAACTCCTTGATCGTTTGAGCCTCGCCGAGCCGCTTCCGCCTCAAGGTGTGCTGTTTTGGCGCTTATCTCCTGCAGTTGGCTATCCGAGCCGGTTCGCGCGCTTTGGATGCCCGGATAGCTTGTTCGTTGGCGTCAGCACATTGGTCCTTGAGACGCTCTATTTCATGATCCTTTTTCTTGCCTTGCCTCTCGTAGACCATCAATCGTGAGGATAGAGGCTTGTTCTTTTTCCTCAAGGGACCGTATCCGGGCTCCCATTATCTCTACCCTCCGGGTCAAGGCATTGACTTGTGCCCGCAGCTCTTCGTTGTTGGCGATTGGAGCGGTGTGGTGGATGGTCGGGCCATCTCTCTTCTTCTCCTCCATGCCTCATAATCACTGGTGATAGTTACCCGAGCCCTTCCTAGCTCTCTGTCTCCCATATAAACTGGCTTCTCCCACGCTTTCCTCACAGTCAGTGAGTTGGCCATTGTGCATGGGTCTCCAAAGAAGCACAGTCCTCCGAGTTCTCCTCGGGAGATAGTAGTTTGGGTCCTCATAAGTTGCCTCATAGCTACTCTAGGTGAGTAGGCTATGCAACCCCTGAGTCCTATCAAGGGTATGTTCGGATGGCTCCCGCATCTGACGAGAACTGGACCGGGTCGGAACCAAGGGCAGACCCAAGATATGCTATTGGCATTCTTTTGTTCTAACTCGTCCCTCCATTCTATGGTCAGACGTCGCTGGAGGGGGATCTTGGAGAAGCTTCTCAAAGGATCGGGGAATATCCCCATGTGACTGAAGGCGTAAAGATGTGTGATGCTCAACACATAAAGTAACGAAGAGCAGCAGCGGAGTGTTCTTCCTTGCTTCTGACGGCAGAAATCTACCGAGAGCAAGGTGTCGGCAAGAATAGCGGGCAGGGGACTCTTTGAGTTCACGTCCCAAGCGAAGAAAGCGTCCATGACGGTGTGGTCAACCGTGTCGAGTTGGAAGGGGAATAGGATTGTTCCGAAGATTAATAGCGCGAGGGTTTTATTGAAGGCAACCCACTCTGCCCTTTCAGCCAGGTAGGACAGGTGGTCTTCTAACATCGATACTTTCCATCCCTGGGTGTTCCCTCTTCCTATCAGGGCACTTTGTCTGTACGGTAGATGGATAAGGGCAACGACTGGTGCTGCAGGAGTATATGCCTCATGGCGGATATGGACCCCAGCTGATTTGGGCCATTTCAACATGGTTTCATACTCCTCTAGGGTGGGCACCATGTCGAACTGCGGAAATTCAAAGCACCGCAGACTTGAGTTCCAGAAATGAATCAGTACCTTGATGAAGACTTGATCGACACTGATTTTTAGGAGGTCCAAAATCCGCCCATAGGATTTTTCAAACTCCGTTTGGACCTCTGGTGGCATCGTCGCACTAAGCCGCTCTAGCTTCTCAGTATGGCTTCGGAGAATGTCCACCTTCCCCACTTGTCTACTTATCCCCTCCATCTTCTAAAACCAAAATGTATGATTTGATGAAGATGATGTTTATTGTATGAATTTATTTTGCTATTTTATCATGTTTTTTCTACATGATGTATGGTATTTGCATTTTATTTTTTTTTGGAAGAATAAACTATCTATATGAATGTAATGTCTTGGGACCAGGTCTTATTTGTGAATTTTGAAAAATGAATTTTTATTTGTATTTTTATTTGTTTATTTTATAGCCTTTTATCTCTTCTGTTGGAACTGCGTGGCTAGTTAGCTTACAAAGAACCTGAAACCAGGCTAGCTAAAAGGCAGACTGTCCGAGATAAAATGTGGCTTTATGCGAAAGAATATTTTAGCATCCCTTATCTCTTCTGTCGGAACTGCGTGGCTACTTAGCTTACAAAGAACCTGAAACCAGGCTAGCTGAAAGGCAGACTGTCCGAGATAAGGGTGTTTATTTGTAAAATATTTTTTGTGATTTTGTTCTGTTGTTTGTTTATGCTATGCAACATACAAATGCAACAATCATATGCACACACAATTCGATCATCCCCGAACAGGCGAGATTCCGTTTTTATCACGAGGTAGGGTTCTCCTGCAGAAAAGTGTATTGGTTAGGGTATGTTCTAACTGTTCTCACCAGGCTAAGACCCCCAAGGTGCCCCCATTATAGGGTCCCCACTCTCCAGCCATCCGACCATGCTCAACACTAAGGCCAGAGTCAGTCTTGTTGCCAAAAGAGGAAGGTTATCACCTTGAGTGGTGGTTTCCGATCACACTGGTGGGCACAAGGCCCTAACTACAGCGAACCGTACCTGCCACCCACTCCCTATGGTTTTCTCACTTGCCCCCGGGTATAGAAGGAACTGTAGTGTGCAAGGGACTTGTGTGCAATTTATATATCAAGCAATTGCGTAAGTATAAACAAACAACAGTTTATTGAAAGCCAAACAATAAAGCATGTTATAATACAAGGTAGCGTAAAAGCGCTATTTTCTTGGTTTAATTATTTTTAAGCCAGCCCATCACTAAATGGGATCAACTCTCTAGGCTTCCCCAGTGGAGTCGCCATCTGTCGCCGCCTCCCTGAAAACGGGGGCGCGGTCGGAGCGACGCGATGGTTTTTCGACTCTTCTTCTTTTCGCGTTTTTTTATTGGTGGTTACAACGTCTTCAGGCTGTCCGATAACCGGGCTAATCTGGAGACGAGGTTTTTGAAAAGTTTCCTTGAGCTGTCCGACAACCGGGCTAACCCAAGGACTTATTTATTTTGGGTTCTATGGAGTCGCCACCGATATTTTTACCATAAACATCGGAAAAGGGGTTTTAAAAGGCGTTGGTTTTCGAAAACCAACTTTGGTCATTAGAACCAGAGTTGGGTAAGGGAGTTAGTTACGTGCAAAGGGAGTATTAGTCCCTTTGCGACGCCCCTTTCGGGTTCCCTATTACAGGCCGGCTTTATTTGTGAATAATTAAACTTGGAAAATTGCGCTTTTACCCTTTATTATGCGGAATTTAAATATGTGACTACAATGCCCTGGTTTCTATTGCATAAATTAAATAGCAGTAATTTAAAAATAAAGGAGAGTGAGGATATGCACCTCCAAAGCAAGCTTTTATATTCAAAAGAGGGTGCGTTTTGGCAACCCTTCACTCTACACTCTCAGAAACTCCGGAAATGCCTCGGAGGGATTCTTAAGAAGATTTAGGACACTCTGTATATGCCTAAAGACGCTCAGAAACTCCGGAAATGCCTCGGAGGGATTCTTAGAGAGAGAAATTCTAGAGAGAAGGGAGAGCTCTTGGTTTTTTCTGTGTGGAAATAAGGGGGGGGAAGCCCCTATTTATAGTTTTTCGCGCTGTCAGGGTCCAGACCGCCATTCTCGTCTGACAGGGTCGAGACCGCCGTCTCGGAATTCGAGATCGCCGTCTCATTCGTGTCACGGGGTCGAGACCGCCGTCTGGAAAATCCAGACCGCCGTCTCGACTTGGCGAGAATCGAGACCGCCGTCTGGAAAGCCCAGACCGCCGTCTCGTTTTTGCGAGTGTCGAGACCGCCGTCTGGAAAATCGAGACGGCGGTCTCGTCCTGGCGCTGAAACGAGACGGCGGTCTGGTATTCCCAGACGGCGGTCTCGTCCCTTCATGGCGAGAAACTTTATTTTTGGGCCGAAAAACCTTCCTATCTTGGTACGGGAGCCTAATAGTCTCTCCTAGTGGCTTGTTAAGCTCCAGCCGTCTTCAAATAGGAAGCTTTCTGACTTTATTTGGAGGCCGGGCAAGATTTGGGGTCTACACCACCCATGAAGTACGTCACCATTTTTGTCGGTGACAGACCAGTACCATGGAGGGGATCTCGGTGTATGAGATGGAGGTGAGAAACTCTAACACTGTTTGAGGATATAGGTGGGTAGGTGGAGGCTGGAGGAGGAAGCGCCACCCTATGCTGTCGATGTGGGCGCGGACATCGTCTTCCCACCCGAATTCGGCGAGGATGCCGAAGTCTAATCTTAGCATAGGGTGCCATGTATACCCCCGGATGTGCTCTAGACGGGCCTGGTGCATCGGTGAAAGTTGTGTGGGGTCCTGCGGAGTGGGAGCTAAGGAGCTGCTAGGGCCGGCAGAACTCTTCTCTTCCTAGACAAATCTCCACGGTGCATTTTGACAGTAGGGTGCTTGAGAGTAAGAGAATGGAGGGTAGGAGTGCCAGAGAAGGTGTGGAGACCCCCCCCCCCTAGGCCCCTCTATTTATAGAAAATTTTTCAGATTCGGGACCGCCGTCTGGGAAGTCGAGATGGCGGTCTCGATTTCGCACCATCCGGGACGACCGTCTTGAACCTCGAGACAGCGGTCTCGACTTTGGCCTTAAGCGAGACAGTCGTCTCGCCAAGCGAGACGGCCGTCTCATTTTGCTGAAAATCGAGACGGCGGTCTGGACATACAAGACAGCGGTCTCGATTTTGAGATGATTTTTTTTTTAAGAGAAAGAAAATAGGACCTGGTTCAAAAACATTTTATGCATGCAATGTTTTCATGTTTGATATCCTATAATGCCTATTTCATCTAGTTTTTTGAGAAGGATTTAACTGACGTGTCTTGTAGCGACGAGTATCCTCTAATCTGCGTACTTGTACTTAGCTGTACCATTCCGGACTTCTTGTGACCGAAGAATAATTCGATTTTTTTCTTTCTTTCTTTTTAGAGCGCACTTTGCCATGTTAGTGTCCCTTTTTCTTTACTTTAGGGGTTTCAATCCTCTTGTTGACTATACGCCTCCATATTCCCAAATTAATTATTAGAATATTGTTGTGAGTGTCAAGAGAAGAGAAGTAAGAGGGAAAATTCAACGGCTTGTGTTTTAGACAGTTAACTTTTATTTAGAAAAAGGTTTTTGTAAGAATGGATGGCTAAAGTTAGGCCTAGGTGTTTAAGCTTTTTGTCTAAGCAAACATTTCCTTTCTTGTATTTGTGCCTTAGCTTATTTCCATTGCTTTTTATGGTTGGTTAATTTCCCTAGATCGCCCTTTGGGTTTTCGAACTAGGATATTGTGTTTTGGTCCTATCTTTTGTCTAGGTTCCTTCCTTTTGTTTTTGTTTAGGGAATCCTAGCGGACCTTATTTTGTAACCCTAACTTCTGCCTAGGCTACCCTTTATTTTTGTTCGGGTGTCCTACCGGGTTGACCCTATCTTGTGCGTAACCCCCTTAGTGGGTTTCCTACCGGGTATTTTGCCCCTTTTTTTTGGCCTTTGGCTTCTATGGGCTTCTTTTTTTATTATATTTTTTCTTCACAATATTGGCGAAGCATGACTTTCTTTATGGTGAGATAAAGCCTTATTTTGTGCTTCTAATCAACTAGCTTGATGGCAACGACCAACTTTGATTATTTGGATGCGCATTTTATTTTTCTTTTTTCTTTTTTGTTTACCTAGACAGGGTTATTGTGAGGTCTAGTCATGAAATAACAAGAAGAGAAGTAGATAGTAAGATGTGTATTCTTTATTAATTAATAAGGGAATATGTGCCCTAAAATGTCTGGGGGTCGGGCTAGCCCCGGGGGATAATCTCTAGCAATCATGGGGTTTACATCCCTTAAGTGAAGAAAAAGATCTCCTAATGACTGGGGTAGCTCTTGATGCTTGCATCCCTCCGCTTCGGAATATTTGTTTGAGTGTGCGGAGGGGAGACTTCCCTTTTCTTCCTTCTGCTCTGCCCCTAGTAGGGTCATATCCTAGGCCATACTTGAAAGGATTATCTTTGAATTCTGGGGGTCCCCTCATGCCTTGAGAATCTGCCCTCAGTCATTGGCCAGGATGGTAACCATGCTTCATCATCATGCGGGCTACCTTTGTGTTTTTGGGAAGTCTCTCTACGTTGGCAATTTCGAGAGCTTGAAAAGATGTTTTAAGGGCCTCTTCAGCCGCATCCACATAAGGTTGGGTGGACTGTCCACTGATCAGGATATCATCTTCTGCTTGGACCGTGACCAATTTGTCATCCACTATGAACTTGACTTTTTGGTGGAGTGTTGAAGGTACTGCCTTAGCGTCATGAATCCAAGGCCTGCCGAGGAGACAACTATATGCCGGATTAATATCCATTACATGGAAATCGACGTTGAAGATAGTGGGTCCAACTTGGATTGGCAAATTAACTTCTCCCACTACTTCTCGTTTTGATCCGTCGAAGGCTCGAAAGATAGTGCTGCTCGAGCGCAGACGGGTTCCTTGGATAGTCAACTTGTCGAGTGTGCACTTGGGCATCACGTTCAAGGATGACCCGTTATCTACAAGAACTTTGGCGATGAGGTATTTGTTAGAAATGTAGGCTGAGATCAAGAGGGGGGTGAATTGATCTTTGAAAGATTTTCGCAATTTACAGATTATTTATTTCAAAGATTAAGAATCCTGACCAGTTCTTGAATCACACACAGCAAACAATCAAAATAAATGCAGTCACAGAATTAAAGGAGAGAAAGGTTTAGAAAGATACAACCAAGATTTATACTGGTTCACCCAATCCTAGGGCTACGTCCAGTTTCCAACCAAATTCCAGTTGGGTTCCACTAGATTGAACGTTTTACAGATTACAACTTTAATCTCACACTCAATCTACCACAAGAACCAAAATTCCAGTCCCTGCACCTAAACCTTCACCAAGAACCAAATTCCAGTTCTTGACTAACCCTGCAGCCAAATTCTAGCTACAGAAACCAGTGCCCACAATTCCAGGCACCCACAATACAATAAAGAAAGTAAAGAAACAAATAGAAGAAACTAGAACGCTCAAACCAGATTTATGCAGCTCTGCAGTATGAGTTTCTTCTCCAAAAGAATGCAAATTTTTCCTCAAGAATGAACTTCTACGAACTTCACAAAACTAGCGCGATTCTCTCTTGAAAGTAGCACTTATGATTGCTTGATTGATTGCTAAAAGATGTATTTTAAAAAGTTCATGCAACTCTGTTTATATAGAAGATTTTCAAAACTGTTGGTTTATTTAATCTGTTAAAATAATCTTTGATACGGTAGTTGACCCTTTGATACAGTAGCTGACCCTTTAGCTTTAACGAATAGAGAACCTCGCGATGCTCCTTTGATGCGGTAGCTGGCCCTTTGGCTGATATGTTGAACTCTATCTTTTGGATACCCCTTTGCTTATGGTCGCTGATCCTTTTGATAGAGAAAAAGGGTGACGGCTTACTGCTCTAGCTCATGCGCCGGCTCCTTGGAAATGTATTTTTATCTTTTCTGATAGCCATCCAACTTGTTGATTGTTGGGGATTTCTGATGAATGCCTCTTGAGTAGGTAGGAATCCACTGGGGGATTTGTTGATGGTGCCTATGAGTAAGCGAATATTCCCTTTGAGGATTGTAGACCCCAAATCTGGCCCCGCCTCAAAATAAAGAGCAGAAGACCTCCAATTCGTAGATGGGCAAGGCCTAAAAGGTCCTATGATAGAATAATAGGCCCTATATTAGAGTAGGAAGGTTTTTTGTACAGAAAAAATTAGGAATTCCACCAAGAAGGCTGAGACCGCCGTCTCACCATCGGCAAAGGGCGAGACCACCGTCTCGTTTGGCGAGACGGCCTTCTCGCCATTTGTCAAGGGCGAGAGGGCCATCTTGACCTTTTCAGGCGAGACGACCATCTCGACCTTTTCAGGCGAGACGACTGTCTCGACCTGACAGGTGCGAATACCTATAAAAGTAGGGTGCGTCCCCCTTATTTTCACACCATTCTTCAACTTTCCGTTCTGTAACTTTTCTAAATTCTTCCCTTAGGATCTGTCGCCGCCGTCCCTTTCCGACGTCTGAGGACGTCTCGAACGTTTATGCGAGCGGTCGCGAAAAGATGGTTTAGACTCGCATATTTGTTTTAAAATGTGTTCAT